>JAULUF010000014.1:6675000-7220000 GCA_031834385.1 Semotilus atromaculatus
CTCAATATATTTTAAACTTTACCAGTATCGATATGCTGGCTTGATAGTGAGTACTAACAGCCATGTTAGTTGTTTATATTCATGATGATAAAGTTAGGTATTTTATTACATGTGATTCTGACATGATGTCACTCCATGCACTGCTCGTCTCCGCTCGGCGCTGGTAAACGCTCCTCCAGCTGAGCGCGGGTGACATCGCGCGGTCATGTGTTTTGGGGGCGTGGCTTTGGAAGGAGCCCAGACGGGAGGGGGTGTGTGTCAATGGAATAAGTATCTGTGTTCATTGCAGCCCTGAGAGGACTACAGACACTCGATTTTTAAAATACTTACATTTTAATTATGTATTGGTATATAAAGACAGTTTAAACAATTTTGGGAATTGTTTTTTTTTTTAAAATCCTGCCTACCCTACCTTTAAGAATCAATAACGGTTCATCAAGTGAGAATGGATTAAAATCGAGAAATCAATATTTTCAAACCAGCCCTACACAAGTTTGTTCTTGCTTAAAGTACAGAGCCTTTAGAGTCAGAGCGATTACTAAAACGCCATGATTATAGTTATAATACTTGGTGCGAACAGGCCTATGGGTGAATTTTCCTCTACTTAAAGGGATAAAACACAAAAGATGTAGTTTTGAAGAATGTCATTAGCAAAACAGTTGATGGGCCCCATGGACTTCCATTGCATTTTTTTCCATACTATGGAAGTCAATGGGGCCTTGGGCCTGTTTGGTTACCCCTATTCTTCAAAAAACAATCTTCTTTTGTGAACCCTTGAACCCAGAACACTCCTGTAACACTCACATTGCTGTAGAACTGCATCTCTCTGGGTCCTCTCGGAGGAGGCTGAAGCTGTTTCAGGACCGTACCGTCAGGATGTTGCAAGATCCCTGTGATTGAAAAACAGCTCAATCATTACTGTTATGATCATACCAATACGCACACTGACATTTTTTGGGGGAAATACACATTTGATCATGCAGAGTTGCTTAAGTGAGAGACTCATATGATGGGGAAATGACAGCAGTGTGTGTATGACATCACAGCCTGGCCTATATGCTGCTGAGAACTAGGTTGACAGGGCTTAGAGATTACAGTCATTGACGGTGAAGCTCTGGATTTAGGTCAGGCTCCCCCTCTTTAAAAATAGCTATTTTAAAAGCAATTCACATCAATGGTAAAAAAGAAAGAAAAAAGTATTAATTACTGACGTCAAACATGTGATCAACCAGAGGGAATTTGCTCCCAACACCTTTATTTAAATTAATAATACAGGCTACGTCTCTTATGCAAAGCAATACATCTAATGTATACATTTACATGCTATTGGTTCTACCCTAAAGATAGTAATAAATTACTATGCCTATATTTTGCATAAAATAAAATGACTTTTTTTCAGGACTATTAAAAATTTTTATTTGCATTGTAACAATATTGTCATGTCAATTAACAATATTCCCCCCTTATTCCCACCACTGTGATGCATCTGTTTGGTTTAAATTCAGTTTTTATATTTTATAATCTTGAATGATTATTCTCATTCATAAAAATGTTAAACTGTACATTTATAATGGGGAATTGTTTATGAGGACAGAAATTAGTAAATAAACAATACAGTAAAATAAAATTTAAAACATAGTAATTAAAATAATCCTGTCTGAGTGTCCGCACACCGATCAAAATAAGCATAAATTAATGCAATATTTGTGACATGCTTTGTGAGGTGCAGAAATAAAGAACTATAGTGGACACAAATGCAAGTCAAATTTTTGCCGTGTTCCACTGCATTGGCAAAATTCAAGACAGCAAGTGGAAATTCGGTTTCAAACTGTTCTACAAATGACACTATATGGGTCATACGGGAGGAGCTTTTTTTGGACATCATCAACATATTAGCGTGTCGTGAGACAAATCCTATTGAGACATTGTACACAGATACAAACAAAGTCTTTTTAATTAAATCTGTAATTGCATCAGGAAAAGCATATTTGAAAATATTACTAATGGGAGACCAGGGTTAGTTGTCACACAATATAAAGATTTGGAGTCAAATGTCTAAATAATATACACAAATTAACAGTTTTCCCTTAACAGTGCTTCTATATGATGGTTTCAAACTCCTAGTGCAAAAATGCCTTAAATTACAATCAGTTCAAGTTCAATTTATAATATATGAATAACTTTTGGGTAAATTAAAGCACCAATGAATTTTTTTTTTTTTATGGAACTGTTCTCAGGACTAGATTGTTTTTCATAAATCACATTCAAATTGGCATAATTGTTTTGTGTTATTTTTGTTGATATATTTTAAATGACACATTATGTTTTTAATGCATAATGGAACACTGCATTATTTATGTTACATATATATATACGGTTTTCATTTACGAATTTGGGTCTCAATTATTACTGCTAAGCACATGGAAGGCGGTTTAATGAAGTTCCCATTTTGACAACTAAACCCAATAAAGTGTGACAGCATGTTGTCAAAAAAAGGTGAACTGTATCTCGTTTCCAGGGTAATAAAGGTAATATTTGTTCAACACCTTTATACACAAATAATAATTTAAGGTATGTACATGTACAGAATCTGACCCTGAGAAATGTTGACTGGAGTAAAAATTGTGAAAACTAGCTCCGGTCAACAGTGCACAATATCAGTTAAATTTCAAATAACAGACTCAAGACTCAAATAAAAAGGAATAACATAAAAAGTGTACTGACCCACTTTATCAACGCCATACTTGTGTCCGGCCACCTGATGAGAGAGCGGCACGCACCCGTTCAGGTGAGCGCTCTGCGCGCCCTCCGGTAAACACGAGCCGCGGGTCATCAACGGGCGCGCGAGCTCCAGCCTCCCCAGCGCCACAGAAGAGTCCATTATGATGCTGAGACCGAAGACTTCACTGCAATGGCTCTTAATTTCTCTAAACAACGGTCTACACACAAAATCACATATTGATCGCACTATCCTCGACGCGTCATCCTGATGTGTGTGACCGATCGCGTGCCATCAGTCACGGCGCCCACGCTCGCAACCATATAACAAGCGTTTCACCTGGGCCACATCCCACTTCCTGACTTCAGAGATGTTTACACTCCTCCCTCGGTAATTGGTACGAGATGGTAGATACGGAACGAGCAGAGTACAAAGATCGACACGATATTCCAGCGGAGTTAGTCATATCGCACGGGAACTCGCAGTTCTGCGAAAGCTTCGCTGTTTGTTTCCGCCCCGCACAAGATGACGCGCGTCCCCGAGAGACACGCTGGGGGTGACGTCACGACGCACAGCGAGCTGAAGCGTCGTAGAATCACGTCGAGCTCTTTTCTCTTATTTTTCGTTAAATCTCCACACCGGGTACATTTTCGCTAATATGATAATATTAGAATGCTAGCGTGGAGTCTAACATGGATCCCTGGATCCCCCCCTTCTAATAACAGTAAATGGCTGGCTAGCCTTAATTGTAAATACTTCCGGGTAGGAAAAAACAGCCCCTATAATCATCGGATATGATAAAAGTCTGTTTATGCTGCTGGATGTTCAGTTATTGTCTGACTAATGAGAAAGCTGATAAAAACAAACTGTACTAAAAAAACATTGAGATGGAAAATAGTTTACATAGCGATAAAATGTGTGTTCTCAAAGTATTGTGCAATTAAGAAAATCCCTTATGGCATAATTTGTGAAATCCTACTGGGATTTCGTAATTATGGATATATGAGGACCTGTTTACAAACACCAAACTAATTTTATAGCTAAATATTATGTGAATACCAATGGGGATATATAAATTAGCCTCTAATTACAATTTATTTTTTATTGTTTAGGGGGTTTAATGGATACAGAATGCAACAGAATTAAGTTTTGATTAGGAAGGAAGAATGAAGCAAAATTGTCTTTTGGATTTATATGCAATATGGCAGATTGATTTTGAAATCAGAGAGTAAACATTCCTGCACTGGATTTAGAGGAAATAGAGGCTGCTTGTGGAACTGATTGGTAACTTGTACTCCAGGCCTGTTCAAATAGCATTTCAGCAAATAAAAGACTGTGTACAAATGAGAGCAAACACAAATTAACATACCAGAAACACAGATGCACGCTTTTAAACAAATTTTAATGCAAAATAAAAAAAAGAAAAAATAGATCCAGTATAGTTGCTCTTAACTATACAATAAAAATATCTAAAAGAAAATGTAATCTGAATGAACTGAATCAAAACTGAATGAGAGATACAATAAAATGGTTTTCAATTTCTTAATTTCCCTCTTGTAGGGTAACTGGAGTTGTATAATATCATGCCAATCTTAAATAGGATTTATGAAAGAAGAAAACAAAGTGCCCAACACCACTGCGGGGATGACCAAAATGCACAAAACCAATAAAAAGCTTAATATCTTTGTGCAATGCACAGTCCCCTTCAAAATACTAGTTAAGCTATTATTATTGGTCATTTCAGATGGTAAATGTTAACAGTACAATTTGTTTAATAATATAACCTAATCTTACTTTTAGATGCTAGAATTTACAGTGATTTGTGACTTAAAAAAATGTCCATTAAGTCTTCACATTGCATACTTCTGGGTCCATTCTCTCGCTAGTCTGTTGTACCTGGTTCAAAAAACAGAAAGAGAAAGAAAAAGTTCATAATCAGTCTAGTTTGTCTGATCTGACATCATAACCTAAACTATGTAATGTAGGTCCTAATTTACTCGCCCTCATGATGTTCCAAACCAGTTTGATGTTTCTTCTATGGAACAAAAGTTGAATTCCTGAAGAATAACTTGGCAAAACTTGTCTATATAAATGAAAGTGAAAGTACTGTAGCTGTCAATGAACTCCTCTGAAGTCACATGAAAGCTTTATGTAGGAACAAAATCAAATTTAATTAACAAACAAGTAACTGTTCAGTATCTTATACGTCCGAGTGAAATCAAAGGTGTAAAAGGATCATTCATTGCATTGGATCTTTTCAATTAATCAAATTATCTAGTTCACAAAACTCTGGTTCTCGAGCTCACTGACTTAACTGGTGTAATACCAATAATACTCAAATGAATGATTTCTCATTTGTTAGCTCCTCCGTCCTCCAGCCTGTAACCTGGAAATTGATCGACATCAGCCATCTTGAAGGACATCTCAATTCTCTAATTGCACCATGAGGAGCCAGAAGCGAGGATACACAAGTGTATTCTATGCGGATATTGTCTTCACAACTGTCACTTTTTAATTCATATTTACCTTTCCAGTTTAAACAAACCATACATTTCACATACACTCAACATTAAAAATAAAAATGTAGGCCTAAATTTAAAATATGCATATCAATAGCATATAAAAATGTCAATCTATTTTGGATTGGTTTTAACAAACTAATAACTCAATGTGATGCATGTTTATCTGTCATACAATAAATTAAACAAATTATTAGGTGCGTTGTCTGTTATCGTACTAAAAAACTTGATGCGTTTTAAATACACAATAACCAAGTTTATTTATTATCAATGACTCCCATTTTGTTTCAATCACATAAATTTGTTTGACTGATTATTGTTTGTTCCGCAGCTAGCCATATTTTAACCTTGTTCATACTTTTTAAATTAATAAATGCAAGTTTTCACAATGAGCAGAGTTAAATCTAATCAACTAATCTAAACTTTGAAAATATGATTTATATCAAATCAAATAAATGCAAACAGTTAAAGGTGCAGTAAGCAATTTTTGAGAAACACTGTTGATATTTCAAATCAATCACAACAAACAAACCCCTTCATTGCTCCGTCCCTCAAAATGCACAAACACACAATGGAAGAGTGGATATCTCTATCATAGCTGAAGTGCAGTGTTGGAAAGGTTACTTTGGAAATGTAATAGGTTACAGAATATAAATGACCCTATTTAAAATGTAATAAGAAGTGTAAATAATTACTTTATTAAATGTAACTTATTACTACATGTGATTACTTTTCTAAATTTCTAACTAATGTTTTCAACTGTTAATCATTTTCAAACATTTAAACCAGGCAGGGTTAACCTTACAGTAGTACTTAACACTGATTACTATCAGACTTCCAAAATGACGTGGTGCGCTGCAAATTCACACAAGAGAGCCATTCAAAAGAATCAGAATAGCATCGCTTTACTAAACGGCCTTTAAATGGCTGGAGGCATTGTGCACATCAAAAATAGGCAAAGCAACAAATTTTTTAAAGAAAATATTCAGATGTAACCCTCTTTGTAGGGCTGGGCGGTATATCGAGTTTGTCCAATATATCAATTTTTTTTTTTAAACGATACGGAATGAGGCAATACCGTTTATATCGATACAGTAGTTTGACACGAGCACATCTGAAAAATAGCGGAGGACGCACTGTGAGCTCCTGCAGTGAAAGTAACGTCATAGTATCCTACAATTTGTCCTAAACATTTGTCCCAACATATTAAGGACTTCAAAATAACTGGTAAGATATAGTTAACAAGTTTAAAGCAGTTTGCCCTGTCATGCTCTGACAGATACTGTTGCTGACTGACCGATAAACACTAGCCTATAGCGCTGTTTAATGGGTTTGAGATGTGGTGCTTTCCTCAGTGCTTAACTTACATTTCACAGGTATATTCTCCATCTGTAAATGTTAGAAAGTCAAACAAATATGTCCATTTCACTGTCAGGAGAGGACGAGCTTCTGCAAGTGAATCTCTGCTGAAACTCAAGCTTCCGTGAACGAGCGCCAAACAAACGGAGCACAGAATAGTAGCGCAATAGTTCATGACTAAAATATACATATTGCTCAAATATTTGTTGTTGGAGACAATAAATCTGCTATATGTGGAATTTTAAACCTACAAGTATTTTTATGAAAGTGACCATTATAATGGCAAATCCAGGCTAATTAGTTGGTGCTTTTGTTTTTATTTTCATTTTCATTTTTAGTTTAGCCTTTAGTCAATTTAAAAAACAATAGTCAATTTAAAAGCAATTATTTTTGTTTTTAAATTGTAATGTTACACTGTTAGAATGTAATGTGATTTTAACCACCTTTTTGCACATAATATATTGCATAGCCTAAATTACATTCACTATATTTGTTTCCATATCCCTCAATATCAACATTGTTTGTAGGATATCATTGGGCAGGATGTGAAATATAAAAAAAATATATATAAAAAAAAATACAGATTTCCATTATCCAAATAGAAAAACTTAGAAAGTACAGAGATATATTGTATATCGCCATTTAACAAAAAAAAAACGAGATATGAATTTTTGGCCATGTCGCCCAGCCCTACCTCTTTGTAAACGTTAAAGGATTAGTTCCTATTAAAAAAAAGAACTTTTGCTGATAATTTACTCACCCCCATGTCATCCAAGATGTCCATGTCTTTCTTTCTTCAGTCGAAAAGAAATTAAGGTTTTTGATGAAAACACACCAGGATTTTTCTCCATATAATGGACTTCGACGGACCCCAAAAGGTCCAAATGACAGTTTCAGTGCAGCTTCAAAGGGCTTTAAACGATACCAGACGATGAATAAGGGTCTTATCTAGCGAAACGATCGGTCATTTCAAAATGAGCACAGTTTTATAAGTACAAATGCTCGCCTTGCTCTGTTCTGTGATACGCGTTCGTGACATCACGTAATACACAATTACGTTGAAAAGGTCACACGTAGGCGGAAGTACCAAGTCAGTGAGGACCATATACACATATTCAAATGTCTTTGTGTCAGTTTATCGTTTAAAATGGCCCTGTTGTGTGCGTATCCTGGGTGTTTTAATATTAAAAAGGCTAAAAGAACATTTTTGTCAGGACAAAGCGTGACCTTTTCCACGTAATTGCGTGGAAATCATCAAAAACCTTAATTTCTTTTCGACTGAAGAAAGACACGGACATCTTGGATGACATGGGGGTGAGTAAATTATCAGCAAACGTTTTTTTTTTAAAGTGAACTAATCCTTTAACATTTTCATAAGTAACTAATTTAACTACAGAGTTTTTCTCAGAAACGGTGTCGGATTACAGTTACATTTTATTTGTAAATAAATTTACGTAGCGCCGTTACATGTAACTAGTTACTCCCCAACACTGCTGAAGTGAAGCAAAATAATGCTTCGTGAAAAATAAAGCGAAGATGACGAAAGAACAAGGAAGAGCTGGTTGTTGGTCCAGACAAACAATGACACTCAAAACTGTACAGTAACTATAGCTAACATTACAACAGCAGCATATGATGGTTTTGTGAAACAGCAAAACCAATGTAACTCATGTATGGAGCAGAAACAGCACAACCTCTGCGTCCGTTTTCAGGTCTTCCCGCTTAGCTCTCTCCAGCGCAGGAAAGCTTTTCTTAAAGTCTCTCAGCCATCTCTCTTTCTACAGTCTTTCTTCAAATCTCCCTCTTGCTCATTCTCTCTCCTCCCCCATCATGAGTGTATATGCCTCCAACTGCTGATTGGCTACAGGTGGTGCTCAGACTGATCCACTTTCAATGGCGTTTCTCAGAAATCGCTTACTGTACATTTAATAAACCAGGCCTATGCCATGATTTTTTGAGTGCAGAAATTTTACCCGTTTCATTTATGGATGACTTACAAATATGAAGTTTATTAGTTTATGTTAAAACTTTGTAATCCAAATGGATGGAAATTTTAAATTTAGGGCTAAATATTTTAAGCGTATTTCAACAGGGCATATTGCTTCAATAATAATAATTTCTTAAATAACCAAACCTCGACAACATTAAAGCAGATGATCAAAAATCTTCCAATATACAAATGTTTTCTTTACATTTTCCTCCATCATCACTTTCAATCCTCGCCTCCTTTCCTCACATCATAGTTGGGAGGAGTTTGGACACGAGGAAAGAAAATGAGGATGCACAATTTAAGAAATGAGAAGCGCCCATTGATTTTGAGTCCCTTTAATGCTTGTCTTGCATGCGAAAGAGCAACCAGCGCAGTATTCAAATTGTCTGTGTTCCAAAGAAGAAAGTCATATGGGTTTAGAAAAACATGAGGGGAATACATGAAGACAGAATTATAGAATAACTATATACTTACTTTTCTTTGTCTGATTTGTAGATATGCGCTATGTCTGGGACTAAGGGGTCATCGGGATTTGGATCACAAAGCAAAGAACATATGGACAAAAGAACTGAAAAAGAGTTGAAAACAATTATCAAAACATTGAAATTATGGCAATTACGAATTCTGTATTTCAACTAATAAGCAACAAACAATCGAGGGACAACACAAGTACCTTTTGAAACTGTTAGTGCTGGAGACCACTGCGACCTCAGGATGTCCAGGCAAATACTTCCATTACTGTTAATGTTGGGATGGTAGATTTTCGTTGTAAATGCTACCTGTTAAATTGAGATGGGTGTCAAAATGTAATTTTGAAACAACACGACAATTAAATGGAGGTGGGGTGTAACATCACTACCTTTGGTGGCTTGAAGGGATAGTCTGTTGGAAAGTGAATTGTGAGAAAGAAGACCCCTCCTTGGTATGGGCTATCACTCTACAAATTGAAGTAAAAGACACTAGAATCAAGACAAACTGTGTAGGTGCATGAAAAAAGACAACAAAAATCATGTTACTTAAGTGACAAATATGCATACTAATAGGTGCTCTGAGATGCTTTGTGCAACCACCTTATTTGTAGGATAAGACCGTGTCTACACCGGACACGACAAGATAATAGAACCCATTATAATCAGTGATGCTGTCTACATTATAATGTGACAATTTATGGACCGTAAACTGATGTCCTGTTCTATTTCTGATGTACTTCAAGTGCTTACGATTATAATCGTAATCTTAAAAATAAATGGTTTATAATGAAAATATTTTACACATTTTTGTTCTACATTTTTATGTATGTTTGTTAAATTGTAGTTTGTTTGAGTGATGCGCTGATTCGGATTTTTTATTTTTTTCCAAGCAAATTGGCCAATTCCGATACTGGCTGCTGGTTTTGATATTAAATTATATTAATTTTATACAAAATGATATTTCGTTTATTTGCTCTATAACAGGCAAACTGGCCTTAAACAAAACTATCTGTAGCCATTTGAAATTAGAGGCAACCACCGCATTTGAATCACGATCCAAAGATGCTACACGCATCATGAGCTGTTGTTTTTTATTTGAATTAGATTGTATAATTTCCAGATTTTAAAGCAAAAACAGAATGGTCTGACTTTAGATTTGAGAAATTATGCTGCATAAGACTAGCCTGGCTAACCCCAGACCACACCACGTATCATTGAGAATGAGACGTGGTCTGGGAACCACATGTTCATTTTCTCGTATTTGAGGCGTGGTTTACGAATGCCCAGAGCCGTTTTATTGGGTGCCACGAATGTCTATCAAATGCACCTGTACGCAGCTCATCGTCTTGCTGCTCCCTCCCCGTTCTGTGATTGGTTCCCTATCTAAGGCGAAAATCTGGTTCATGGTGTCCAGGCTGCCTAGCAGCGTGAATAAAATCGCGCTGCGGCAAGGCAGCATGGGGAAACCCAGGCTGGCATAAGACACCTGCACAAAAAAAGCAGACGGACTGACTGAAAATGCAAATTCACTCTCTGACAGTAGGTGGCGCTTATGGAACAGCAGTGGTTTCTTTGGGTACCGCTGTGCACTTCTAAACTACTTTATATGCAGATAAGAGAAAAAGAAAATGGCATCCAAACTTTTCTGAAGACAGTCAGTTTCCTTCAGATAAATTAATATAAACCCCCACCCCCAATTCGATATTTATATTTCGAACAGTGAGCTTGCAGTGCCTGGTACAGTATTTGCTATGCTGGCACACCGCTGTTCTCTTCTTTGGGTCTGTCTTTGGCGTGTCCCTTCTCTTGCCTTTGTTAACGTCCTGTTTACAGACCTCGTAATATTTCCACGCAAATTACATTTTGGGAAATTATTCCAAACCTTCACACAAACTGCATAGCAATCGAGAGCAACCAAAATAAAACTAAAATCCAACCGGGATTCTTTTTGGAGTAAAATTGGGAATTTGCAAGCCACTGTAGTTGAGTGAATGAATGAATGAATGAATGGAGGCATTTATATAGTTCTTTCATATCTACTACTGTACACCCAAAGCACTTTACAATCATATCAGGGAATCTCTGCTCAATTAATTGCATTTCTCAAGTTATTCCTAAAATTCACTTTAAAACACCACATTATCACATTCAGCAAGTATTACTGAGCAAAGCACACTGCTCAAGGCTAATGATGGAGTACTTACAGGTCCCATTATTGTTGCCTGCCAGTGAAACACTACAAATACAAAAAGAGGATTATTGAAATGTGTCCGCTGTTTCAGATGTTATGTAAAGCAACCTAATTTAATAGACTAACAGTGAACTTACAGTCATCACCAACCGGTCCAGCAGAGCACTGAGCAGGAGGGTCCCTCTGCAAGTCTTGAAGCTCCTGAAATATATATATAAAAAAAGATTCAATTAAAAACACTTACATTATTAGTGGAAACCCTGAATGTATGAAGTCAGTTCACGCAGTTGTCCTATCAGAGTAACCACATGTGTGTAGTTCATCACATTAACCAACCAAGTTCTGCTAACTTTTGACAACCACAAAATGGCACAAAGATTTTTGCTTTCGAAAGGAATAGACTGTTGGGTTAGTAAAATAAGTTGTCAGTCGTAGAATGTCTGTTGTGGGAAGATCAAAATAAAGTGTTAGCAGATATGAACCACAGTCGACTAATACACTGTGCAAAGTCACTAATAGTTAGTAGAATGTCTGGACTATAGAAATTAAAAATGTTAGCTAATTTTTAAATATTATGCTTGAGAAATGTGCAACCTTTAAAATAAAAACTAGGATGGCATTCATCCATTTTTAAGTGAGGTTTCAGATACTGGCATCCAAATTGGGTTTGAAAAAATGATCACAGTGCTTTATATAATTTCGTTTATTAACCCTATACATATTTGATACATAAATAGTAAGTGTCTAAATTGTCAACATGATTAAAACTTTGCTGAAAAACCTGTTGTGCACAATCTATGAAATGCCTTATGCCTTCTGATTGACGGTTCCTACTTTAGTTTGCAGGCAAACAGTATGATTCTCTGTCTATCGCCAGGTCGTTGACTCGTTACACACGCCTTTCTGCTGTGAAATCTTTCATCTTATTATCATAATGTTAACATTATATTAACTTTTATATTGTTACTATTTCAAGATAAACATTTACTGTACTAAAGTAATGTAGATTTACTTGAAAAATCATATGCATCAAATATGATACATCAGGTTATTGATTAACGTTTATATGTACATCTCTCAATCAGTTTTATGTTTTGCCTCCAAATTAAAAACTACAGAGCTTTGCACATAAAACTAAACCTTTATATGATCTACTATTATTATGAGATATAGAGTGACAACTGATATGCATTTTATGCAAGTATTCTGTTATACTGTTAAAAATATCTCATTGATTTCTTTTTCCACATCTTTCAGCGGAAGAGTGACCCCTGACCCGAAGCATGACGTAGGAATGGATGTAGGAGTAGTGCAAGTTTAGTAGAAAGTAGATGCCTCTTGTGTTCCAAAAAAAATAGGGCTGGACAACAACATGTAAACAACTCGACATGTTAAACTTCTAATTCGTGACCGGTGTTTTGTTTGCTCTATCCTCTACACTTCCGGATTCGTCAATACATCATGCATTGGGTCAGAGGTCACTCTTCGGCCAGAACAAGCCTCATACGATGTAACTAAACGACGAACGATGAAACTAGAGTCGTACCGCCATTACCGGAAGCCAGTGATTATAGTTTATAAAGTTATAAATATGAAGATTTTTTGTTACAAAAAGGCATGGCTTTGCTTCAGAAAGCCTTTATTAACCTTTACTTTTATGATGGATGGATGCACATTTTTGGCCTTCAAAATCCAAGTTATTTTTTCACTCCCATTATGAAGCTTGGAAGAGCCAGGATATATTTTTTTATAAACTCCAATTGTGTTTGGCTGAAAGAAGAAAGTCATGTACACCTAGGATGGCTTGAGGGTGAGTCAATTATGGGATAATTTTTGGGTGAACAAACCTTTTAATTTATATTACTCAGTACTTATAATTACACTGTAACATGGACACTTTAAAATAAAGTGTAACCTAAATTTATATATATATATAAGTTTCAATATATAAAATATGTAATAATAATAATATAAATTTTAAATCATAACATAACACAATATAAATAATGATGACCCGGCCTGAACATGAGCCGATTTTTATAGACGTGGATAGATGTGCCTTCTGGCAAGGACTTTGGGACTTGGTAGGGTGTATAACAACAATGTCTAAGTGCGATACACATCACAGTGTTGCGAAACAGAAACTGTCAAAATGACAAAGTGATGGCGTCACGCTGGAACTTCAGAGAATCAGGTTGTGTTGCTTTGTGTCAAACACAAAACACAATAGCGCCTACCGAACATATTCACATAAACTACACCATATCAATTGTAGCCAAAGTCACTCGAAATGTCACATCAGCTGTGAGGTTTAACAAAGCACACAAAAGTGGCTTGTGAAAGTGGATGAATCCACACAAAATTGGCCTCGTTTAGTGTGGCAGCTACCGAGGCTGAAGCAGGTTTGCTGTCTTTGTTCAGCTATGGGCCTTCTCGAACACGGAAGAAAAGAACACAAAACATGTTTATTATTGAATAGATATATCTCTTCAGTTGGTTTTCTCGGTAAGGGGTTTAATAAACTACACGTCTTGATGTAAACAAAGGACTCATTTACGCGATTGTTTGATTTTACATGTAAATCGTTGCTCGCACACAAACACAATACGATGGTTGGCTGACAACCTTGACGCGTCACTTTAAGTTCAGGTTTTACCAGTATTATTGACAATTAAGAAAAGCACATATTTATTTACATTACTACCCGTATACATTCAACAAACAGCGTAAAACGTCATGATTTGAGCGAAGAAACACTGCTAGTTAGCCGTTAAATGCTAACTTACATTCCACTTATACCGTCGACATGTAAGATATACGCATTATTCCGAAAACGTTTGAATTGATACAGACTACCAACGCAAAACAATAACAAATAAAATTGTATTAGTTATGTAAATGGTCATTTTAACCCCGATATTTGACATTAACATCGCAAGCAGGTTAACAAAAACTTGGCTAATGTTTGTCATTTAACAAACGTCTTACCTTTTGTATTCTCTTTAATGCCATGCTGCTTTACTGTGTGTACCGCCCCAGATTTACGCGATTATATTATATGTCCGATATTATTGCTACGAAACAGCTCAGCAATACTGTGTTTCCCTGAGTAAAAAAACGAATGAGAGCGGCGAGAAAGAGAGACAGCTGTAGCCCAGCAAGCTCACACTTCCGGTGCGGAGCCGAAAAAAACTAAATAAAAGTCCTTATGTATTTTTTCATCTTCAGAGAAGCTCAAGGAGAAGCGCTAAAAAAAAGTCAAAAGTCAACAACATTTGCACGAGTGTTAGCTTTCACAATGTAGCCTAAATTGATAAAGTAGGTACATTAGAGATATATAGCAAACAAATAATAGAAGGAATAAAACAAGTAAAGGGATAGTAATAATAATATTAATAATTATAATAATAATAATGAAAACAAAAAAAGTACTTTTTTAAATATAATTCTGAATATGTAGAAGGTAAAAGGCTCATAGGAATGTTTATTTCAATGTATTTTCAAATATGATGCAAACATGAACAGTTTATAAAAACATTTTTTTACAAACGGTTCCATTTCATGTCACGTTATTTTACCGTTGCAAAATACTTTTGCTGTTTTCCCAAAATGTTCATTTTGTGAAAGTACCTTTATAAACTTTTAGGTGAATAATTGTCCCATAATGCACTTCGGTCAAACTGTGCAGATGGAAATGGCGCCTTTACTGGAGTAGGAGGAACCATAACAGCATTTTTTTTTAAGTCAGCTTTTGTGTATATTGTTCTTACCGTGCATAATAAATATCTGATTGATATTATTGTGAAGATCGCAGCACGTGCACGATGGCTCCGTTCAGCTTGATGTCAGCCGGTGCTAATCTTTTGGTCAAGTCTTTCAGTCTGTTCTCGAGTGCATCTGTTGTGAGGTGAGCATGCTTCAAGTTTAAAGTCCCTGTAAAGTCAAAATGAAGTATGTGTTCTGAGTTTGTCACACCACAGACAAATGTGTTATTAGCCACCCAGCCAAATTTGAATGATAAAAAAAGCCGACAAGTACATAAAATAAGCTTTTAAAATCTTGAAAAAATTAGCAGTAGTCTCTGCTCTCAAACGCTGGGGGCGTGTCCGCTGGCTGCGCTGAAACCACGCCCACTCGCGGGAAAGCTGCCTTCGCCACACTCAACTCTGTCACCGCTACAGCCGAAATGGATGCTTTAGTAGTGTTACTGTGTGGTCTCCGACTACCAATTTATAATTATAACATAACCACACAAGGCAACTTACACTCATTGGTGGGCACGCACTGCCGATGATGGCACCAGTTGTCGGCGCGACGGGAGGATAAAGGGGGGAGATAGTCGGTTCGGCCCGTTCGGCCACATTCACCAGTAACAGCGGATTATCAGTGAATCCCAGTTGTCTCCGACGAACATTTATAAAACTATCCCGTGTAAAATGATCACTACAGATGCGGGTTTTGTCGGTGATCCTCATCTCTCCATCAAGGTGGCTCTTCACAAAATTAATACACCTCTTCTTGATGTGATCGTTTTTCGGAAATGTAAATAAGGACACCGATCTGTTTTGTACGTGATGGCATCCAGGTAGTACGCATTTCCGTGATGAAGGCATTGCTAGCTAGCAAACTGTAGGCGAGTATCTAATAGACTGACGCGATTGATCGGCAAACTGATGTGAATTTGCTCTAGTGTGGCTCCAGTGCATCATCAAGTAGGGGCGTGTCCAGGAGCTCAGGGGCTCCAGTGCGTCATCGAGCCCCCTTTTAGCCCCGCCCAGAAGATCCGGAAAATTGCAATGGTGAAAAACTGTTTAACGGTCTAACTCCACAATTCAGTACTTCACAGTTCACAGTCTTTGTAAAATGTGTTAGCAATACATTTCTAACATTTATAATGTGTTTAGAATTTTTTTTTTAAATTGCCTTTACAGGGACTTTAAGGTTATTCATGCATGTCCTGCTTATTAGTTAATGTATAATATTTAATTAATTTTATTTTGGCAAAATGTGCGTCAGAAACATTCAGAAATGTATAGACAGCTATAAATGAAATTTCTCACCATTTTACAGACGCATATATGGTTAGTTAATGCAGGATGTAATGAAAGTATTTAACTTTTTCGTAAGTTGTAAGGAGCGTTTTGTGCTATTTTTTTTTTTTATTGCATAAAATCCAACATTTGTTCTATTCCATGACAGTTTTGTATAATGATTTTGCTTTTTGAAAATTGCTTTGCAATTGTAGGTGTTCATGTGTTGCTCCAGTTATAAGGGGTTTTAGCACCACAACTGGAGGTGCACCCAAAAGACCCCTGACAGGATACATGACATATGTGAAGGAGATGCAGCCCACCTTCAGCAGACAGAACCCAGGTAATGTCCACTCGAGTCGTTATGCTACCTTACATGTATGATTTTATTAATTTTTTTAAAGATAAAGAACAATCTATTTTGCTTAGGACTGAAAAATGTGGATATTATCCGAAAGTTAGCAGAGAAGTGGAGAATGCTGACTCCAGAACAGAAGCAGGTACATTCCTGCTTCATATGTGTGTTTTTTTATTTATTGCTGTTTTTTTGTATGAATATTGTGTAAAATGTCAGCTTATTCTTGTGCAAATTCATGATTATAAATAAATAGTTTTTGCCAAAAATCTGACATCACATACATATTTGTAAAAAACAAGTAAGTGTATGTGTGTGTGTGTGTATATATATATATATATATATATATATATATATACCAAGGCTGCTTTATTTGATGAAAAAAAAAAAAGACAAACAGTAATATTGTGAAATATTATGACAATTTAAAATGACTGTTTTCTATTTTAATATATTTTTAAAATGTAATTTGAAAGCTGAATTTACAGCATCATTATTCCAGTCTTCAGTGTCACATGATCCTTCAGAAATCATTCTAATATGCTGATTTTATGCTAAAAAAACATAAATTATTATTTTCAATGTTGAAAACAGCCGTGTACCATT
The DNA here is from genome assembly GCA_031834385.1 of Semotilus atromaculatus. Classification (NCBI taxonomy): domain Eukaryota; kingdom Metazoa; phylum Chordata; class Actinopteri; order Cypriniformes; family Leuciscidae; genus Semotilus; species Semotilus atromaculatus. The sequence continues at coordinate 6,692,240 of JAULUF010000014.1, forward strand.
TTTCCCCCAAAATTCTATGATGAATAGAAAGTTCAAAAGAACAGCATTTATTTAAAATATAATCTTTTCTAACATTATAAATGTCTTTACTGTAACTTTTGATCAATTTAACTCATCCTTGATGAATTAAAGTATTTTCTAATTTCTTTTCCCCAAAAATAAAAAATAAATTCTTACTGACCCCAAACTTTTGAATGGTAGTGATTTTTACAAAAGCTTTCCATTTCAGATCAATGCTGTTCTTTTGAACTTTCTATTCATCAAAGAATCCTTAAATAAAAATGTAAAAAACTGTTTTCAACATGGATAATAATCATAAATGTTTCTTGAGCATCATATTATAATAATTTCTGTAGGATCATGTGACACTGAAGACTGGAATAATGATGCTGTAAATTCAGCTTTGATCACAGGAATAAATTACACTTCACTATATATTCACATAGAAAACCGCTGTTTCAAATAATTCAAATAAAAAATCTAATAATTGCAGCCTTGGTGAGCAGAAGAGACTTCATTTAAAAACATAAAAAATCTTACTGATCTAAAACTTTTGACCGGTAGTGTACATACATACATACAGTATCTCACAAAAGTGAGTACACCCCTCACATTTCTGCAGACATTTTAGTATATCTACTCCAAGGACAATACTATAGAATTGAAACGTAGATATATTTTAGAGTAGTCAATGTGCTGCTTGTATAGCATTATATATTTTCTGTCCTCTGAAAATAACTCAACATATAGCCATTATTGTAAAAATAGCTGCAACAAAAGTGAGTACACCCTAAGTGATAATAACTACATCGTTTAACCATGCAAAGCCACATGTCCTATTCATCATGTTCATGGTTTGTCTGCTTGACTGGACCATACACATTTTTGTATCTTGTATTAGAGCAGTTCAAATTTGTGCTTTGAGTACAATTCTCTCATACTGACCACTTGATGTTCAACATGGCACCTCATGGCAAAGAACTCTCTAAGGATTTGAGAATTAGAAGTGTTGCTCTCCACAAAGATGGCCTAGGCTATAAGAGGATTGGTAACACCCTGAAACTGAGTTACAGTACAGGCCAGGGTCATACAGAGGTTTTCCAAGACGGGTTCCACTAGGAACAGGCCTCGCGAGGGTCAATCACAGAAGTTGAGTCCTTGTGCTGTGCGTCAGGTGCAGAAGCTGGCTTAAAAAAACTGACGCATGAGTCCTGCCAGCATTGCTTTAGAGGTTGTAGAAGCAGAAGGTCATCTTGTCAGTGCTCAGACAATACGCCACACACTGCAACAAGTCGGTTTGCATGGTCGTCGTCCCAAAAGGAAGCCTCTTCTGAAACTGGCTCACAAGAAAGCCTGCAAACAGTTTGCTGAAGACAACCTGTCCAAGAGCATGAATTACTGGAACCATGTCCACCGGTCTGATAAGACTAAGATAATCTTGTTTGGCTCAGATATTGTCCAGCATGTGTGGTGACTCCCTGGTGAAGAGTACCAAGAAAATTGTGTCTTGCCTACAGTCGAGCATGATGGTGGTAGCATCATGGTCTGGGGCTGCATGAGTGCTGCTGGGGAGCTGCGCTTCATTGAGGGAAACGTGGATTCCAACATGTATTGTGACATTTTTAAGCAGAACATGATGCTCTCCCTTCAGAAACTGGGCCGAACAGCATGATAACGACCCCAAACACACTGCCAAGATAACAACTGCCTTGTCTCCAGACCTGAACCCTATTGAGCACCTGTTGATCCTCAAGTGGAAGATGAAGCGCCATGTGTCTTAACATCCAGCAGCTCCGTGATGTCATTATGGAGGAGTGGAAGAGGGTCCCAGCAACAACCTGTGCATCTCTGGTGAACTCCATGCCTATGAGGATTAAGGCAGTGTTAGATGACAGTTTTGACATATTCACTTAGGGCAGGGATGGGCAACTTCGGTCCTGGAGGGCCACTGTCCTACAGAGTTAAGCTTCAACCCTAATCAAACACACCTTAACAAGCTAATCAAGGTCTTCAGGATTACTAAGTTACAGGCAGGTGATTTTTATCAGGGTTGGAGCTAAACTCTGCAGGACAGTGGCCCTCCAGGACTGATGTTGCCCATTCCTGACTTAGGGTGTACCACTTTTGTTGCCAGCTATTTTGACAATAATGGCTGTATGTTGAGTTATTTTCAGAGGACAGTAAATATATAATGCTATAAAAGCAGCACATTGACTACTCTAAAATATATCCAAGTTTCATTTTTATAGTATTGCCCCTTGAGAAGATATACTAAAATATATGCAGAAATGTGAGGTGTGTGTACTCACTTTTGTGAGATACTGTAAAACCAGAGCTAGGTATTTACACAGAATTTGTGATAGGGAACCCTGTCAGCTAGTACATTTCAAAGTTAAAATGATTCAATTCAATTGATATTTACTTTCAGAGATATTAAACGATACTCAAATAAAACTGAATTGAATACAAACATTTAAATTGCACATAAGGCAGTTCAATATATAATTTTTAAGAATATAACCATGTTTCCACTCCAATTCGTTATAAACGGCAAATCTATTCAACATACCTTAAATAAGCCAGCTAACAGGATAAGTACAAATATAGTGAATAATATTCATGTATTTATTATTGAGCATATATTTAGAAAAATTGCAGCTTGAATTTTTAGTGGTTTTGTTCATGCATCAACAGAAACATAATAGACTAAAATCAATCTTGGATTGAATCAATAAATCATAAATCTGAACAATTAACTCTAAATCCATAACTAGATAAGTCTAGAACAGAATAGAATTAAATAACATAAAATGCATCATAACAAGTGGAGAAACCCCAACAACACAGGAATTCACTATAGGGTCATTTTAAATAGCTGGGCCTTTTTGTCATTTTTGCCTTTAATTGTGGATCTTAACGTTTTATCAGCCAACATTTTCTTCAGTTATTGGTGTTGTAATTCCTCAGTCAGCCACTAATTTGAACTGTCACTTGTGCAGCCATTTCAGGATTCATCTTTGGTATCCAGGGAGCAGTATAAGCTTGCTTTGGAGACATACAAAGCCCAACTCACTCCAGCACAGACTGCTGCTATTGCAGAGGAAAAACGACAAAGAGTGGCCAAAAGAAAAGCAATCAGGAAAAAGAAGGCGAGTGTTGACCTTCAGTGCAACTGCTTCACTGAACCACCAATGAGAATCTTTACAATGACTAGATTATTTTATTCCCCTAATACTATATTCATCCTTGATTTGTTTTGCATAACTTAGGTTCTGAGTTTTTGAGAAATGAAGCATTTTGATTACTGTTATATGGAATATTGTACTTTAACTGTAGGAGCTGAATAGTCTTGGCAAGCCCAAACGCCCCAGGAGCGCCTTCAACATCTTCATGGCGGAGCACTTCGAGGATGCAAAAGGAACTAGTATGCAGGTGAAGTTTATCTAACATAAGTTCACAAACTTAAGTTTATCTAAAATTGAACATACATTACCATTGGGGTCTGTAGGATTTTTAAATCTTTTCTTTTATACTCTTTTTATAGGCTGTATTTATTTGATAAAATATACAGTAAAAAAAAAAAAAAGTACTATTGTGAAATATTAAAAAAAAATTCATTTCATTTAAATTGTGTCTATTTGAATATATTTTAAAATGTAATGTATTCTTGTGATGCAAAACTAAATTTTCAGCATCATTACGCCAGTCTTCAGTGTCACATCCTTCAGAAATCATTCTGGGATGGTGATTTGCTGCTCAAGAGACATTTCTGATTATTATAAATGTTGAAAACAGTAATATTTTTGTGTAAACCAGGATACATTTTTTCAGGACACTTTGATTAATAGAACGTTCAAAAGAATGGCATTTATTCTATTTATTGAAATATTTTGTAACAACATAAATGTCTTTACTTTTAATTAGTTTAATTTGTCCTTGCTAAATAAGTGTAAATTTTATTAAATTTTTTTAAATCTTACTGACTCTCTGAATTTTCAAACTGTAGTATATTTTGTACAAATCATTTTATTTATTTATTTTTGCAAGGGAGATAAGTTATTTTTGGAGGTCAGACATTGAACCTTAGCACCAAGTTGAGCTGTTTGCATTTAGCTTATTGATATATTTGAAGTTTATAACAAATTGATATTATAGACCATTAAACCCTAAAAAAAATTCCATAATATACCATTTAAGTATTTAATACAGTATTTCATATTGGTTGCAACAATTGTGTTTCCTTCCAGGCGAAGCTGAAGTCGCTGAGAGACAATTGGATGCAATTCAACATCACACAGAAACAAGTGAGTTTTACCTAAATTGAGCATATTTTATTTCAAAAGTGACGCACAATACAGCTCTGTTCCATAATCTAGTGAGTCTGCATAGGCTGCTGCCATTTAAGGCAACTCATAAAAGTGTCTGATTTGAAACACTACATAAGCAGCATTATATAAATAGCACTGCTCATGTAAAGCACACAAAAGACATGACTTAATAAAAAAGGCTGCTCTTTTCAACTTTCTATTCATTAAAGAATCCTGAAAAAAGTATCACGGTTTCCAGAGAAATATTAAGCGGCACAAATGTTTTCAGCATTGATGATAATAATTAATACAATACAATACAATAGCATCTTGAATACTCTCTGTATGAATGTGCAAAGGGAGTCAAGCAACCAGTAACCATAGTAACAGTGACCAAAGTGATGTCAAAGATTGAAGAATCCAATCGAACCACAAATCCATGTCACATCTGTTCCGTTCACACAGTGCGGGTTTTCCAAGCATGCGGTTGTCACTCCCATAAATAACCGTACTGTGAACGTAAATGTATTAAGTACTCAGATACAGGACTGACATCTGTATTCTGCTGCTGTGTGAACATGGCCTATGGTTTTCTTAATCTGACTTAACTGCTTCATTTTTTAGATGTACACACAGCTGGCAGAGGATGACAAAGTCCGTTACAAGAACGAAATTAAATCGTGGGAGGAGCACATGATTGAGATAGGAAGGGAAGACCTTGTTCGGAGAAAAGAGAGGAGATCCATCAAAGCCGTCACAGACAGAAAGAAGAAATCCAAAGCAACAGTGGTAAAGGCAAAAGCGCCAAAAAAGAAGGCTAAAGTTGCTGGAACAACTGTGAAAAAGACTGTAAAGAGCACTAAGAAGTGAGATCATGTATGACTGGTAGAAAGAGTGTGTTGTACAAAGGCCAGTTCCGTCCTCAATAAAAGACCTGAGCTTTCCGTTTAATAGAGCTGCATTTATATAGTGTTCAAAGCATGAAGGCTGCGAAGAGCTGTGACTGACTACTTTCTATATTGCTTTTTAGCTACTCAAGAACATTTCTTAATTTGCCATAAACTGTATTACTGACATTCGTTTTCATTTGCTTAGAATGAGTTTGCATATCATGCTTTGAAAGAGGACACCATGTTTTGTATGTCTTTACTTACAAAATAAACATTCACATTTTATATAAAAGCAACAGAAGGTATTTACAATAGAATACTATACAATTTCATGAAAACTTTTAAAATGTCATAAGTGCGCTTATGGAATAGTTCACCCCAAAGAGATAACAGTCATTTACTTGACGTCACATTCCCAACCTATATCACTTTTATTCTGAACGATAACTAAATAAGCGTCTACAACAACAAATTAAGTTCTGTTTATTACAAACATACTTTTTTGCTATCTGCCACTTTAAATGCTAGAGTTTTTTAAAGCAGGATGGATTCTATATATCTTTATCATTATAGTTATTGGTGTGAACAGGCCTTAAAACAAATTCAGATATTTCAAATAATGTTTAAGCTGCCCTTTTCCATTTCCATTCCCCAAAATCTGTTTAATGACATGAAGCATGAGTAAATAATGACAAAAATGTAGGTGAACTATACCTTTTAAATAAAAATCAAGTGGCCTCAGAATTAGGCTGAATAATGGCTTATAATAATTGTCAGTACTTTGTAAGGACACAAAACCTCACATTTAAAACTTTTACATTTAAAAACAGTTATTTACATTATTTTAAATATTCTTGTGTGATAAAATCAGGACTTTGATGCCGAGCAGAGATCAGATGGTAATTTGGCTTCTTGCAGTAAAGTCTCAAAATCAGGTGAACACACCAGCTTGTGTGTGATGTTTCCTAGCACAGTCATGTCCCCGGTGAGGCCCTCCGACAGACGCACACAAACAAGCTGCTGCAGATACAAACATCATATCCCATGAAACAGAACAGTCATACAGTCCTTCAGTGAATAAAACCAATCCAGTTGACTTCAATATCAGATTGGCAATCCAGAATTCTACAGTGGGGACAAAAATTGTTGGACACGTTTGCTGCGTCCGAAATCGAATACTTCCCTACTATATAGCAGGCGAAAAACTGCACGCCAACAGAGTAGTACGTTTGAATACATACTAGGCCCTGTCCCAAATGGTACATTTCATATTGTGGACTGTCGCGTGCGCTTGTCCACTAAGTCCATGAGACTGTAGGGTTTCCCATTTGTAATTTTAGGTTTCAGAAGGGTGCTCGCGAGTGCCCCCTTTGCGGTCGATATGCGCCTCAATTGGGACAGGGCCATAGTATTCGAAAAACAGTTGGCTAAAAGTTGCCGGATGACCTAATACTTTCGACGAGATTCTGAAGTGCGCGTTCGATGGATACTTTATTATCCCATGAGGCCATGGGAGAGGATTTATGAATGGCGGTGAAACGACACAATTGACGCTGGTAGGTCACATGATGATGACAACATGGCAGATGTAGTACGTCCGGACTTTTTAACGGTCGCAAAGTAAATTCAAATAGAAATGTAGTATCTACTCAAACAGCATGCGATTTCGGATGCACTGATAGACCCAAACAAGGGGTTGTGCGAAATCATGATTTTAGATTGTGAAAGTTAAAATGTCTCCACTAGCTACCTTTGAAGAGAGATTGTAATATCGAGCTACAGTGCACAGCCTATCAGTTGCAGTTGAGCACTGAACTGAGTTTTCTTTCAATTCTTATTATGCTTAAACTTTAAAAAGATTGTGGATCGGGATCCTGCCTTAAATGTGTGATCATATTTTTGCCATTTCACCCACCCTTAACCAAAACTATTGACCATTTTCCAGGGTTCCTGCAGGTCTATAAAAAGTCTTCCATTAGATCAAATTTAAAGCCATAAAGAGTCTAAAATATTTTAAATGGTATTAGAACAGTCTCAATTATATTTTCGAGAGGTCTTAAATCCGAGGACAGAAAAACAGGAATTGCGATATGACTTAATGTAATGATTATACTTTGATTTAATTAAGTAAATATGAACAGATTTTTATCTATCAATCTTTACAAGATTATTTTGCTACACTGCAACTAAAATGACAATGTGCTAACTTACCTGTAGGAAAGAGAAGGCCGCTCCCTCTGAGACATCTAATGTAACATTTCCCATGACCAGTTGGACTTTACCAGACTTTCTAATTTGCAGTTTTCCAATCATACCCTCTGAGAAGTCAGACAGCAAAGGTACAGCGGCTTTATCAGGCTGATCCTGAAAAGTGATATCAAAGCATTTAAAGGGGACGGACACTGAAGATAATATTAAATGCTTGAAATTGAGTGCAATTTGCCGTCAAGGGATCAAAGGAATCAAACTCTTTTATGAGTGTGCTATGAAATCATACTAATAATAATATACAGAAACCAACACCTAGTGAAAAAAAGAGCACTATTGAGACTAACAAAAAAGAGAAGGAGTGTATACTGAAGCAGAGCTGCAAAAAAAAATACAAATGCAAAAAACAGTTTAGTTAAAAAAAAGGTTTAGTTTCCAAACTGTTTTGGAAAAACATGAAATGTTATGGCAAAGAGAAAAAAAAACGGACTCCTACAAGTGGCATAATATGAAACGAGAACTTGCCAGTTTTTTAATTTGTGATGAGCGCTTGTCTTCAGTTTTGTCGTCTTTTTTGGTTTTCTCTGGGTTTGAGTTTTTAGGTTGACCAGGTATGGTATCAGGAAGTTGAATAAACAGTAGTTCTTCCTGATCTGAAACACTTAGCTGCTGGAAAAGTTCTCCAACCGTTGGTTGTTGTGGGAATGCAGATGTTCCCCTCAATGGCAGCGGGTATTTCTGCTCAGCTCTGGGTGATTTCAGTACATTATCAGATGCTCTCTCTTTAACTGCAAAAATGTCTTGGATTCAGTTCTTTACTGTAGCATGAAAACAATTTAACTGGCAATAAAACATAAAATTACTGCAAGCATAAACTGTAACTTACATGAACTTGCTGCCTCTGTTGACAAAAAAGTGCATGACTGATGAAGTGGAAGTCTGATTGGTTTTTGCTTAGGATCATTTTTTAATCCAGGATCATCCAAAAACTGCTCAATTAAAACAGAACAAAAAAAACATTAATATACTATTGATTAACTTTCAAGACTTTTCAAGATGATAAAGGGTCATTGTGACTTGGCTTACATCATCTCGTTGGAGTTTTTGTAAAATTTCATTATCATCATCCGCAGTATTGTTCTTTTCCTTTTTAATGCATTTTGTGACCAGTGCAGGATCACAGACATCCAGGTTAGAGCTGCACCAATTACCTGCAAGATCAGACACAGGAAAATTACTTTAATGAAATTTGATTTGGTATTTAATATTCATTTTACCACTACGAGGCGGTGGGGGGGAGGGGACTAAACGTGAGTACTAAATTGGCAAGACAAAACACGTGCAAATGATAAACTTTCACTCAATGATAATAATAATAATTCATTACATTTATATAGTGCTTTTCTGGGTACTCAAAGCACTTTACATGGAAGGGGGAATCTCCTCAACCACCACCAGTGTTGAGTTTGGAATTGGGAATTTGAATGTTATCTCTTAAGGACTGTAGGATAAGCAACACTCGCCCTGGATGGGCCTATCAGAACCCAGGAACTCAGTCAACCACAGTTGTTTCCTTTGATGTCTTTACTGGAGCATATGTTTGTGTGTGGTCTGTACAAAGATAAATAACAATTACAATAAGTAAATAATACAGACTTCAGATCCAATTATTTAACAATCCAATATAGTAAACAATAGTACAATCTGTGTGGAATATTACTTGCAATAAGAGTGAAATAACATCGTGCCATGATTAGCCATATTAGCATCTGAAAAGGCCATTTAACTATAATCGCCCTCAACTCACACTTGTACTTGCAATTTACTACAGATATCTTGAACATGAAAAAACGATCTCTTTCAACATAAAATATGACAGCAGTATAAATCAAAACGATCGCATAATTCGACGGCAGATATGAATATGATCGTGCATGTAACGATCGTTAGTTAGGCACCATAAAATACTCGAATTTAGTTACAATAACTTCAACAATCAGCAATTATATACAAGATTACAACATGAACTTTCTCCTAAGTGTATATTAACAAGAATTAACTCACTTTATAGGATGCACGCACACATATAACACTCCAACTTGGATCGGCTCGCATTTCTTCCTCACAGAACACTTTGCGGCATCAATTAAAAGGGCAACAAGTCTTAAAGGGGCCACACACGCAAAGCCGTTTGTACAACCAGTGTGCAGCATCCACCTGGATGATGCGACGGCAGCCATATTGTGCCAAAACGCCCACCACACACCAGCTTACTGGTGGAGAGGAGACAGAGTGATGAAGCCAATCAGTAAGGGGATGATTAGGAGGCCATGATGGACAGAGACCATGGGGCAAATTTGGCCAGGATGCCGGGGTTACACCCTACTCTTTCAAAAGACATCCTGGGATTTTTTGTGACCTCAGAGAGTCAGGTCCTCGGTTTAACGTCTCATCTGAAGGACGGTGCTCTTTGACAGTATAGTGTCCCCATCACTATACTGGGGCATTAGGACCCACACAGACCACAGGGAGAGCGCCCCCTGCTGGCCTCACTAACACCTCTTCCAGCAGCGACCTGGTTTTCTCATGAGGTCTCCCATCCAGATATTAACCAGGCTCAACCCTGCTTAGCTTCAGTCTTGGGCTACAGGGTGATATTGCTGCTGACATGACATGACATGATGGTAATTAATTTTTCTAATTAATCCATGAATCACATGTGGGCCTGGTCCGTACACATCAACTACGATCCGTTTAACCCCTAACCACAACCTCTGGGGCTTTTCCAGATTTAGACTGGGACTTGACATGCATTACACTGCGTTTTTTTTGTCACTTGGTGTTTACGTTTTTGCCTGTTTGTCTCTTACACGTGAAGCAAGTTTACCTGCAGGTGGCAAGTGAAGACCAGAGACGTTAGGTTTGGTTAACATCTATCTTCCATGCAAGAGTTTAGTGCAATGTGTTGTGGGATGCCTTTAGACAAGATTTCTCTGCCGTTTCCACTTGTGGATCCCATGCCATGCCACCAGTAGAGTTCTCTAAGCCTCCTTTTCGTTCTCACAATGGCCTGATGCGTATCATGCGCAACAGTGCAATTAAAATAAACTTGGGCTGTAGACAAAGTACACGCCGTAATTGAAAGTATGGCTGTAAAGCACGATCCAGTGCCCTTGGCCATTTTGAAGTGAGCAGTCTGCGCAGCTCAGCTTGAATAGGACAATAATTGCATGCAGCTTGTAAATACCACAACTTCATTTTCCAGACTAGGTTCAGTACTGGGAAGTGGTAAGAGACAAACAAGTCTACGGTCACATTCTCACGGCCAAGGCTTATACCGAAGGTCATAGGTAAATGCCATCAGCCTAGCTGACCATCTGGCTATGCCTATGCGCATACCTGCTCTGCCTTGGCCCTTAGATGACAGGAGAGTGGTCAGTGAGCTATAATCAGTCCGCAGTGTGAAACGTCGTCCCCACACACCAATGTTTCTATTTCTACCGTGGAACATTCCCTTTCTGCTGAGGTAAGAGAGCGTGATGCAAATGCCACTGCTCTTTCTTAACAAACACCAGGCAAACGTAAGATAACATAACAGCGTTTATTCTGTTAGTTTGCTTGCTCTAAAGCACAAGTAATTTGTGATATATGAAAAAAGAGCCACAGTTGACAGTTGTATTATAGATATTTTGTGCCAATTTCCAGGAAGTGCCAATTTTGTATTCTTGAAGATATGGATTAAAGCACTGCTTTTCCGCACGCTTTTATGCGATATTCCAATTCAGTTAAATTCACAGCTTTGGATGGAAACATACTTCATGGTAAGGAATGAAAAACTTAATGATGGATAATGGAAAGAAAAAAAAAACTTTGTTGAGAAACCAGGCAACACCAAGGGGCCAGTTCTCCTCTAGCTCTACAGTCCAAATTTAATGTCAATAATTGTGTGATTTAAAAGTGTGCTTTACCTGGTTTCCTGTAGGTGTCTGCAGGACCCTGCTCAAAGATGGAGTGAGACTGAATAGTCGGAGGCTTTTCTCGTCGCCGTCTCTCTCTTTGTCTGTCTTCCCTCTCTCTTCTCTCTCTCTTTGGTGCAGTGCGAGTCTCCTCATGTAACCTCCAGAAAACAAGAGTTCACATTGACAACGGTTTACATGACAGAACCACCTGTCATTTACTTTCAAAGAGAGCTGCAGATGTGTCAATACTTTGAAATTAATCTCTGTTAGTTAAATGAAAACATGTTCATTGTGTATATCATTACTTTTAAAATATTATCAGAAGTCAATAAAATATACATACTATATGCATACTAGGGGTGTAACAATATCGATGCAATGCGTAAAAATTTATAAAAAGATTTTTATAAATCTTTAAGATATACTAGAAGACTTGATTGACTTATAGAATGATGTCAATTTGATCCAATGTGCTACTTGATCTTTATTCCTAATTGTTCTATATTATTTAAAAAACTAAACTGCATTTTTTTGTAGTTGTTTTTAATTAATTGTTCATGTTATACTTTGGTTGCATTTGTGAGTTAATACAAGTTAATATTGTAATTATCAATATATCTATCACAGGCTCCTGAATCTAATCAAATAAATCGCAATCATATAGCCTAACGACAAGTTTAGAGGTATCTGCAAATTCTGCATCGCTGGCTAAGAGAATAAATGTCAGATCGTATCATGGAATGTCCAATTTACTCCACTAATATATACGTGTACTTAAAAAAATCCTATTTTTAACACTTTAGTAGCCGTAGTTACAAGATGTCTGCCTCTCAACTATAAAACATAAGTACTACAAATAAAGTTAATGATGTTGAAAATACTTACTCATCTTTAGTTTTGCGAACAGAGTGCACATTTGGTACAAATGTTTTCTGTGGGGGAAAAATACTCAGTGAGTCAAGTGTAAAGTTTCTAGACATGAGGATTCATTTAATGTTGAACTGAACTGTATCTATTGATGTAACATTTTTAATTAAGACCAAACAAAACAAAAACCACAATTGAAACTGAACCATTGACATTAGAAGGTGGGACCTTTTTATATCCACCCAGGGTCAGATCTCTGGAGCGCAAAGAGGTCAGTCTGCCTGGCGGAGGAGGATTCAGTGATATTCGGGATGGGAGTCCTCTTCCACCAGCAAATGATGCTCTGAAAGCTGCAGATGAGCTCCCCTCTCCATCCCCATCTCCATGCTCAGACATCCTGCCACAACCCAGAAACACTTACTGAAAATACCAACCCTAGACAATTGTATTGGCCATCATACATGGTTACTCAGACTGATACAATGGTAAAGAGAGCGTCAGAGAGTTATGGGTGTTACATAAAATAAACGCTCATGTAAACACAGCTGCTGCGCGCTCATTGACTTAACTTAAAGGAGAACTCCAGCGCAAAATGAACCTTTGGTCTAATTACACATTGTTACCTAGTCAACTGTTATCTGAGATTTGTTTTCATGATTATCGAATGTAAATAGTTTTATCTCTGAAAACAGTTTAGCCTATAACGCTAGTATAACGCTAGTAAATAGGGCATAGAGTATTGACAAATAAAAATCGCTTGTTAATACCACTAACATGGCTCAAAATAGCCCCACACTAACACGGTAGCATAATAAGGGTCCCTACCTTCAAACCGAAGCATTGAGAACTTTGTCAGTGTCCAGACCGTTTAATAAGAAGATATTTTATACAGACAGTCAGCTTCGCGAATCAGGCAGAAGCCGTCTTTGAAAAACAGTCTCTACCAGTCGATCTACGAACGCCGATCCAAGTGCGCTGGTGAGATGTGATTAAATTATTTTTATTTATTTATTTTCTCTGTTGCGTTCAGTGCTTCTCTTATGCGCTCAGTGCTTTCTTCCGGAAACAACGGACCATATGAGATTCTACACAATTCAGCGCACTTGGATCTGCGTTCGTAGATCGACTGGTAGAGACTCTTTTTCAAAGATGGCTTCTGCCTGTATTCGCAAAGCTGACTCTATGTATAAACTATCTTCTTATTAAACTGTCTGGACACTGACAAAGTTCTCAATGCTTCGGTTTGAAGGTAGGGACCCTTATTATGCTACCGTGTTAGTGTGGGGCTATTTTGAGCCATGTTAGTGGTATTAACAAGCGATTTTTATTTGTCAATACTCTATGCCCTATTTACTAGCGTTATACAAGCGTTATAGGCTAAACTGTTTTTAGAGATAAAACTATTTACATTCGATAATCATGAAAACAAATCTCAGATAACGGTTGACTAGGTAACAATGTGTAATTAGACCAAAGGTTCATTTTGCGCTGGAGTTCTCCTTTAAGACGCGCGCGCCTCCATTTTGTTAGCAAACTAAGCTAACAACAAAGTAATACCACGTAATGTAATCTGCATGACCAGATTTGGAATAAAGAAAGGAATACGGCTTCCTTGAGTACGTCTAAGTGAAAATAAAGACAGTACGTACTTGAAATTTATATCTTTAAAATTCGTCCAGCTGAAAGCTAACGTTACATCCTTGCAGAAGCATCATGGGTCACGTGATCCGGATTCAGATAGTAAATATACTATTATACTAGTATAGACAGGTATTAAGTCACAAAATACTATATTATTATATTATATACTGTTATTTTATTATATTATTAAATTATTTATTTTAAAGTAAAATGTACTTATAGATACTTATATCAGGTAGGCTATTTTATGGTGTTACAATGGTCTTATTATTTTAACTGTAAAATAATTATATCTTTTAAATAGCCTACTGTTTATAATAAAGTTACTGTATTATTTGTATTCTATTATAGTAGACTATATTGTTTATATACTGTATTCATTTACATTATTGCAAAAATAATTAATAATAATTAATTTATACATGTGAAATGTTTAGTCTATATTTATCTCATATGGTCTTAATTATGTCATAGTTGTCTTATTAAAATATAAAATGTATTTGACTAAATCTGTTTACTAAACTATATTATATTATTTATAGGCCTATTACATTGTTATTATTTCGTTTTTTTTAAACGCCCCCAGTGTTAATAATCATAAAATACAAACATAAAGATAACACAATATTATATATTTCGTATTTCGTTTTATATATATATATATATATGTATATATATACATATAATGTATTGCTCATTTAAAAAAGGCATACCGTTTCTATCCCAAAATAATAAGTTCATAATAAAGTTAATGTTTGTAAACTGCTTCCCCAGACAGCATTTTAGACAGAAGGCACGTGAAGCATTTTGGGGGCATCACCATGGGTTGAGATGAGCTGACTCTGAACCGGTTCACAACATTCAATAACCCACAGACCCCCTTCCCCTTCTGGCTCGTGTTGAACAAAGGGCGGCGCTCAACTTTTGCCTTCCCTCACTTTATACTCCTTCGGTCAGTGTAACTCACACACAGAGCCCGTGGCCGCGATGACTGGCGCTCACTCTCCGCGGGAATGATCTGATCTGACGGCTGCGGAGAGTCAGCGGTGCTCTGTGAAAGTCATGGCCGCTCATTGTGAACCCTTAAGCGGATACTTACAGCAGTCTGATCCGGGCTCCAACAGCGAGCGCAGCGCTGATTCCCCTCTGCCCGTGTCTGAGGATGACTCCAGCGGACCCACGGCACCTCTGGACCCCGAGTGGACCGAGGAGAGGTTTCGAGTGGACCGGAAAAAACTGGAGCTCATGTTATTAGGTAAAACTCTTGTGTCCATGACAACAATCACCAATTTTTAAATAGTTTGGAGGAAATAAACACTCTGCAAAGTTTACTACTCAGAAGAAGGCATCATTGCTGTTATAGTAGGCTAATATAAAATATATTTTAAAATATATTTTTTTCTCTTCTTCTTTGTTCATCTCCTGTGTATTACTCTCGCTTCCATGACGAAACATAAGTTTACATATAGATAGTTTAATGAAAAATGTAAAGAAATAGACTAGGCTACTCTAAGCCCAGACTTTAAAAAGCCAGTTGACTAGTTGAGGCTCCATCGTTAAGTTTTCAATTGCAGAGAGCTTCCAATTGTTTCAAAGAAAGTTTGTAGTATTATCTACATTTGAAAATATACATATAAACGATGTCTTTAATGCGTGACTATTTAAAGGATTGATGCTTCATATTATTATTTGTTTAGTTTTTCTTGTTTCTCATCATTCTTGAATATTGTTGTGGAAAATGAGTTGAATATTCTTCTGATAGGCCTACTGAATGAATATGTATGTCAGTTTAGTGTAAAACCCCAATTATTATGTAGGTAGGCTACTGAGAGGACTAAGATAATATAAATATAGGCTAAAAATCTAATATTCTAGCAGCCTAACTGTGTTCGCAGTGAACAAATCACCCAATAGGGGGCAGTGTTAAAGCATCTTTGCCTTTGACATTAGTTTTAATTGTTGTTTCCCCAATTTGTCAAAGTAATTGAAAAGTGGAAATGTGGTTAACTGCTTCATAAAAGTTAAGGATGAAATTAAATGTAATTTCTGGACAATGAATTGTCATTTTTTGGCTTACGATTCAGACAGCATGTGGCTTTTGTTCAGATGATTGGCTGAAAAACAGTAGAATCCAGTATTGGATAGAATCCATTTAAAAAATGGTATTGGCATTAATAGAGTCACATAACATTACTGAATGGCACTTTTCCCATTAATCTGTTACTGTTTAATTTTTTAATGGTGTATGAATCAAGCGGTTTATAATGGTCAGGGGCTTCTCATCCACGGCTCTGTAAGGATGGTAAAATGCTCTGATGGTCTATGTAATGCTTTGTCCATGTCGGGTCATGCTTTCCATGTTGTTTCATGGTTCTGAGTGAGTTCAGAAAGGGACATCATCATCATCCTACTACACACACACACACACACACACACACACACAGAGTCTCTAGGTTCAGTTCACCACAGCAATCCTTCCTGCTGAGGTCATTCAGCATCTCCTCACAGGATTTTACAGTGTGTTTGATCAACCTGCTTGCTGCACCCAAAAATGAAAATTATATCATTACTTACTCAGCCTCATGTCGTTCCAAACCCGTAAGACTTTCATTCATCCTCGGAAAACAAATGAAGTCTCTGTCCCTCCGTTAACAGCTGTGACAACTACCGCTATAATGCTTCAAAAAGTTCATAAAGAGATCGTAAAACTAATCCATATGAGTGAGTCTGAAGAGACTCGGTCGTTTTATATGATGAACAGATTGAATAGAGGGTTTCATTTTTGGATGAACTAACCATTTAAAGGTTAGGATTCTTCTAGAAGATGCACAGAGAAGCTCATGTAAATTACGAGCTTTATTTGCTAAAGCAAATGATTGGAACTTAGCATTACTCAATTAGATAATATATAAAACTAAAGTTCAAACATTAAGTTAACTTGTGTTACATATCCAAAACAATTATATTGTAATCCATAGAAGTAGAAAGCACTTTTATTGTAAGAAAAATAGGTATTTTTGATTTTCTTTTAATTGACTTCCTAGCATGTCAGATTACCACTCTGTCAATGGATGGATACTTCATTGGCAGCTGTTACAAGATAAAGTGTCATTTTGTTGAAGAAGGACGCAACGGTTGTTAATCGCAAGAGTAGTTTTCAAATATTTTATCGTTTCAAGTTCAACCTTCATGTTTAATATGTCAACTGCTCATCTCTGCATGTTTTCAGAGAGTTTAGCATCACAGGTGTGCGCTCCAAAAGCACTTACTCCATCAGATATAATGAGCAGTTAAGCAACATTCAAGAATGCTTTTATGAATCTTATTATGCCTCTTGGATGGGAAGAACCATTAATCATTTCATTTTATAACTATTTTAGCTGGCTCAAGTGGACGAACTACACTGTCAAACTAGAATTCTTTATTATGAATCACACAAAGGAGGCCTCAATTTGTTTTCTGTTCCAGATGTGTATAATTTTTTGGGAATTTGTGTAGATTATGTTGTGCAGGAATGTGTCCATGGATGACTCTGTCTCTGTTTAGTCTTATGTTCACTGCACTATACTGTGTCAAAATGATGTATGCTTCTATGCCTGAAGATCAGCGCCCATGTAATGTACAGTCTGTTGAAAAATATAGTGGGCTGCCTATAAGTAGGCAGTATTTTAATGCATATAGGCTCCCAACACTAAAGCTGTTCCAAAAAGTGCTAATCTTAATTATTTGGAATGTATGGAAGCGTGCTGGAAGTTTATATCTTGTAATTTGGACTTAATAACTTGCAATTGCGATTGCAATAATTTGGAGGAAAAATTTCAGAATTGCAGAATCGCAATTATTTTTCTTTTCTTTTTTTTATTCCGTGTTGGAAACAAGCTCCCATAGGAATGCATAATATATATTCTAACAATATTTTATATATACAGTTTGTGTATAAATATATATATATATGTGTGTGTGTGTGTGTGTGTGTGTGTGTGTGTGTGTGTGTGTGTGTGTGTGCGTGTGCGTGTGTGTGTGTGGGATATATTTATTTGTGCTTGCTTGCTTCTCCAATTTTTTACATTTAGATTCCCTTCTAAAGCATCGCCTTCCTTTTGATCCTAAGTTATCCTAACATTAAGGAAGCTTGGAAGAACTTTATTTTTACATTAATATTTTTTACAAGAAGTTCATGACCCCTTTAATAGCACTGTTAAATGTAATCTTTAGCAGATATCAAAATGAATGTTCATTTTTAAACCATACATGACTATTTAGTGATTCCCAAATGCACTTGCATATAAATCGATTGATTTGAGGTTTTTTTTTTTTTTTTGTGTGTGTGTGTGTGTGTGTGTGTGTGTGTGTGTGTGTGTGTGCATGCATTGGTTTAAGAGTGTGAGGTCATTGAGTGTTTGCGGAAGAGCTGCGTCTTCCTAAAAGATGTGATGTTCTCATTCCACCAGAAAGAGTGAAGGTTTTGGAGAGTGTGCAATTATTTTTATGGCTATTAGAGTATCACATTGTTATTATCTTATCAACATGCTAATGCCAAACTCTACTGAAATCACTTGTGAATCAAGTTTCTTGTTTACTTTATGTGAGAAGCATTTGAGGTTGCATTTAGTTAGGAACACAGGCTACACAGTCCCTAGGCTGCAGACAGAATGGTAACCCACTTGATTTTCATATAAAGAGCTATAAATGTTAATACTATCATTGGTCATTGTTTAGTTGCTCATTACTAAATTAGTAAACAGATAAATAAGCTATGCAACTGAACTGAATTTGATTTCTTTTTTATAAATCAAGATATTTTGTCTCTGATTCTTGTGACATATCCTGCTTTATTCACTCTGAGACCAAATTGCAAAAGGCTTATGAACCCAGACTGGGATTGATTCAGATTTGAGAGCAGTCAAAGGCTATGATCACACAGTTAGTTTTTGGGATTAACAACCACATTTATTCATAGATGTGAGTCTCGAAACGTCCTGTTCAAGCAGCAACTTACAGTGGCGTCTCGAATCCTGCCTGTATGAGCGTGCAATGGGTGTCAAACCCGTATTCTCTTACCAGTAACCTTTAGCCAAAGGAATATTAAAGATAGTGACATCCATAAAACTGAAAAGTGTTATCACTTTTGATATTAAAAGAGTCCAATCGAGTTCATTGGTCAAATCTTCATTAACTGACAGCAGCTTGACAGACAACAGTCCAGTCCAGTTTGTTCACACAGAGTGAGTTTTCAGAAAATGTGGTTGTGAGTCCTGAAAATGTTTGTGTGTGAGTTTGATTTTAGTTATAATAACCAAACTGTGTGTGATGTTCTGCTGCTGTGTGAACATGGCCAAAGTGTTCAGAATATACTATAGGAATGCAGTGGTGATGTTGAAAGCCCTCTTCATGGGTCAAGTTAAGTGTCTAGCAGTCAATGACTGCGTATATTTTAGATAATTGTTTATTTTTCCAATTTCTTAACTTTCTAGATAGTGTTTGCACAATTAAGGAGTAGTACTCTCTGTCCAGTCTACATCAAGGGCTTTGGGTTTTTCCAAATTTTCCAAGCCCAGATTGTTTTTCATTACGTGTCTTAGATGAGATGGAAACAGTTTCTCTTCCCAAATCTTGGCAGGGGATTTGCAAAAGTACCCTTGCAAAAGAAATTCCCAAACAAGTTTACATGACATCTCAACGTCTTTGATCACCGTAGGTCAGACTCGGGCACCGAAGTGAACTAGCAGTCTGTTTAAGATTCCAAACAGGAAGAGATCAAATGGCTTGTTTAATAAGCATAACTCTTATCATCACAGATGGGTTTGATCCATTCTGGAGAGCCCAAATAAAACATTGTTGCTGCCTGGTGATTTTGTAAAGCACTTCAGTTTTTATAGCGTGTTTATAATGTGGAAAATAGGTGAACTTTCTTCCACCAAAGAAAGGTGGTTTGGCTTTGGAGTTATTTTTCCCATTTTAAAGACTTCTGTTTACTAAGACAATCATTTATTTACTAAGTATCCTTGCTTTCTATATTCCTAGTAAACTGAGACACAAAACTGACCTTCTATTTATGGAAATATAAAGAGTACATTCTGGAACTGCTTGTGTTTTAAAAGTGTACTTTGGCTAACTGTTTTCTGGGTATGTTTGTGCGCGTGCTTGGCCGAGGCCTGGTTAAAAAGTTCATCTTTTTGTTGTCTGTCGGATGAAAGTATAGAGACAGGAAGTGAGTTCTGTGAGGAATGTGCTTGGGGCTAACTGTCCTCTGGATCGAGGCCTAGGGAAACACTATTCCCTGTGGCTTTCAGAGGGTAAACGTGGCATTCTCCCCAAGAACTACTGCCGAGGTGAATCGCTGTGGCCTCGTTTTTGAGTTCATAGCAGTATGGCGTTTTAAGCACGTCGGACAGACAAAGCCTAGCAACTCAGTTGCCACGTTACGAACGTAATACAATGCAAAAGGCCAATAAATGTAGGAAAGAATTGAAATCAGTCTGTAAAAGGTGGTAGAATCAAGTATATTGGGACCATTCAGGAAACCCTGGCTTGTGTTGTTCGGGTCTGAGGGACCCTTGAGAGGTGGTGGGCGGAAGAGTCCCAGCGCTCACAGCACATAATTCACTGCAGCTGTTGGAGAGTCTGTGTTTTTAAAAAATGCTGGCGCGGACCAGAGACTTTGTTATGACAAGGAAAAGAACGAGCCATTACACTACAGCTACTAACTCAACTCATTTGAGTCGAAAACTAAATGGTTGTTTTTCAAAGCAATCAAACCTGTAAATGTGTTACATTTTGGATATGACATTGTCACGTGTTGTTTATAGGCATGTCTTACTGTCCTTTATTTTGAAGAGATGTTTTTTGCCTTTGGCATTGGCATTATATACAAAAATAATCTGTAATTACATTTCATTGTTTGTGTTTAGGTGAACCTCTCAGTTCATTTAAAACGACTGGGTAGAATCCACCCAAGAGTTTCCTGGCAGAATGAGTAACGTCACTGGCATTTCTTTATTCGCTTAACTTAACACACCTATTGCACTTAAATACACTACATTATGCACAGTTTAAGGCATAAGTTACAGGATGAATTCTTTTTTTGAATTGGTACATGCCCGGCTGTTGCTTCCCAGATGGCTGCATATGTGGGAACTTTGCTCAAAGTCAATGACGTGGCGGTCTTTTTTTTCTTTTCGGAAGTTGTTCGGAAATATATTAAAGAATTAGTTCACTTTTAAAAAAACTTTTGCTGATAATTTACTCACCCCCATGTCATCCATGATGTCCAAGTCTTTCTTTCTTCAGTCGAAAAGAAATTAAGGTTTTTGATGAAAACATTCCAGGATTTTCCTGGACTTCATTGGGTACCAAACGATTCAAGGTCAAAATGAGAGTTTCACTGCAGCTTACCAGACGATAAACGATACCAGATGATGAATAAGGGTCTTATCTAGCGAAACGATCGGTCATTTCAAAAAGAAAATAAAAAAGTTTAAGTTTTATAAGCACAAATGCTCGCCTTGCTCTGTTCTGTGATGCGCGTTAGTGACTCACGTAATACGCAATTAGGCTCAAAAGGTCACGCTCGACGTATGCGGAAGTACCGAGTCAGTGTTTACAAATGTAAGGAAAGAGGACCATATACACATATTCAAATGTCTTTGTGTCAGTTTATCGTTTAAAATGCCCATTTCGTGTGCGTATGTTTTAATATTAAAAAGGCTAAAAGAAAATTTTCGTCAGGACAGAAGTGTGACCTTTTCAACGTAATTGCGTATTACGTGACGTAGCGAAATGTAAAAAAATAAATATTGGAAAGATAAAAAAACATTTTATCAAACTTTGATAATCGCCTTCATCTTTTAAACAACTGAGAAGATAGTATTCAAGCTACTGTACATTTTATAAAAAAATCACCTGTCAATTTATTATATATATTACATCAGCATATGAGAGTCTAATTGGACATGACAGGGATTAATCTCAAGAACACTCATTTACAGTTTATCTCTTGGCAAAATTATGGAAAAAAAGATCAATCAAGGATAGAAAATCTTTGAAAATATATAAATCAGGAATGTCAAAATCAGAATGCGTAGTTTGTGCATAAAAATATTTGTCAAAACCAACACATGTTGGACGATGTTCACTAACCCGGCAAAGCTTTTCAACTGGATTGGTCTTTTTCTCTTTAGCATGCAGTGTGAAGTATTTCATTTAGTTCCCTGATCATTCTGAATCAATTTCACAGTGAAGGAACAAATGTATGTATTTTGTTATGTATTATGTACGTTATTGTCTTTGACAGACAACGTTGAAGCCGCTCTGGCCGCCATTTTCTCCATCTTCTCAGAACGCGATGACGCATTCAAAATCTGGTAGTGTGAGTTTTCCAGGAAATGTGTGTTCTCCCTGGACCCCTTCTTGTAAATACTACTGTTTATTGTGCACGTTATTTTTTGACAGACATCGATGTTGTGATATTACAATTATATGGATTTGAAAACAGATGGATAGTAAGGTAATAATTATTTATTTCTTAGCCATCAAGGATTCAGTGAAATGACTGATGCCCATTGCCCATGCAGTGAGTGTTATGTCGATTTTTTTTTGTTCTCATATTCCAAGCGACAGCCAGCATCAGGGTGTCCGCGGGGTTTTAAAAAGTATTAAAAAGTGATAAATCAAAATGGTCAAATTTAAGGCCATTAAAAGTGTTAAATGTGGTCTCAGAGGTATTATTTTTTCCAAATTAGGTATTATTTTTTCAGACTGTCAGGTGTCCTATTCTGATTGAAATTATATCTGCGTTCGCGTTAGTTCGTTTAAATATGGGTTTTTATGCGCGACAAGTCAAAAAAGAGCGCTGCCTGTGAATGTCCGACTGTGACTCACAGAAAGACGCGCGCGGCCAGTATCATCATGCGCATGCACAGACCGCGCGCCAGAATTGTTATCTTTCGCGCTTGAACGAACAATAACACACAATTATGCCAAATTGTCGTTTGTCGAGTATCTTCATAACATAAGAGCAGTCATATAATGGACATAAAAGAGTTGTGAGAGAATGAGGCGCGTGTGAGATCCGCGTCTCGGCCACGGCTGCTCTTAAAGGGACAGCAGCCAAATCTTTCTGTCATAGTTTATCAAAGAACAAAGGAAGAGAGAAAATTACTCACTGCTCTTGACTAAAGAAGTTGTGTAGCTTTAATAAGGATTAGTCTATATATAATTTATAATTTATGCAGCGCAGACTGTTTGATAACTGTATTCAATTTTCTGTATGTGCTACCTGTTAGACAGGAAGGGCACAGGTAAATATGACAAATATTATGGGTTTATGTGAGGATTGTTTGAAGTTCACTTTTAAAGCTATTATATTTTTTGAAGCCTAATAAATGTTTTTTTTAAAAATTGATAGCTTTCAATTGTAATGAAGGAATCACTGTAACGTTGAATGGCTATAATTAATGTTTTAAATGGGGGTTATTTTTTATCCAGACATCAATGGCTTATTGATCATTATAGATTTTATCAATCATTTAGTTGTTGTTGCTAGTTTGAGTGGAGAAATACACATTTCAGAATTATCGCTAATCTGTGTGTGCATTTTGCTTTAGAACCAAACCGTTGACTCATGAAACCATTTGTTTATTATATCGCTATCGCAATATTGATCTCAATAATCGCAATATGACATTTTCCCCAAATCGTGCAGCCCTAGTTTTTAGTATTTTGTTAAATTCAACAACTTATCACAGTTATAATATAATATAATATTTGGCTCAGGTTTTGTTGTTGGAAAAAAACACTAAATAATTTAATTGCAGAATTGCCAATTATTAATTGAAATCAAATGTGTATGCAGTAATGCTTCTCCTTAACCAACCTTTGTGAATGTTGAGATCTATTTTACTATGTCTGAATGATAACTTATAACAGATTTCCTCCTAGTGTTGATTCACAGAAATGTGTCACACAATTGAATATGAGGCAACTGCTATCAGTTGGAATAAATGGCCCCAATGTTCATAGAAGATGCCAGTTTGTAATGCATCAACTTGCAGTGAATGCCAGCACAAAAAAGAATAGTTTTAGAGACTGATGTTGACAACATATTGCACATATTTATTTCACTTAGTAAATAAAAATAAAACAAACTACATAAAATCTGCAATGGAGAGAATGGATAGTTCCAGCACATCAGTCTCTAAAACTATTCTTTTTTGTATGTTATATATGTCAAAATCTGTGTAAATAATAGAAAGGTTGCTGATTAACACTTGCAATTCAGTGTCGTGATGGTTTTAAAAAAAATTCTGAAGGTAGTAAAAAAGGTATTAAAAAGTAGTAAATTTAACTTAAGGATTGCTGTATATACCCTGAGCATAAGTTTTTGACAGACATGATAATGTGTGTGAGGGATGAACTTTATTTTTATAAATTATTTTTGATTATTATTGTTTGTATTGTTTGATAATTATAAAACATGATGGAGATATTCAAAATGCTTTTTGCGTAGTTCATTATATTTTTTATAAAGTTTATTTCGTGGCTTAAATAAATGATGTTACTCAGAGACTAAGTCTTGTCAAAAATGATACATTCAGCTGTCACAAATTCATTGATTTTTGAATATCTTAGTTAATTTTTTAGAGAGTTTTGTCTCTTATAACTAAATGTTTTTATTTAAACCTTTTGTAAATAATAGTGAAAAATTACTCTTTAAAATTGTTGTTCCGTTATTAGCCCTTATCATGTTTTGATAAAAAAGACACATGCTTGAATGAATTGTTCAGAATAGGATCTATAACATGCATTAAAAAAAAAAACACAGATATGACTTAAAAAAAAATTAAAAAATTTTTATTGTATGAATATTTTACAAAACTGCATGTGACATGAATACAAATATTACATTTTGGAACGTGCATTTTAAACTTAAAATTATTAATGATATGTGCCATGAGCATATATTCTACATTATGTCAACTTTTAAATGGGAGACTCTTAAATTGAACACGGCCATTGACGGATCTTTATCCCAGTAAACAGAGCCAAGAAAGGCAGCTGCCGATAATGGTTTCTCAATGCGCTGTTGAGTCCAGCTTTTGGCGGATAATGCGTATGTTGCTGGTATGTACCCTCCATCCACAGATAATCTGGAGAAAGCGTGCATTCTTCTAGACTGACTCACGCTCGGCTGAGACATGTGAACGATGTGCCACAATCTGCAGACAAACTGCAAGCTTTGTTTATCATTTGTAATGGTTTCCGTTTACTCTCTTCAAGGGTCAGAGACAAAGGATATCCGAGATGATGAAAGGAAATATCCTTTAAAACTCTAGTTTAAAATGTATGTACCTGCCAAGTTCATGAAAGGGTAATCTTTGTAGAACTCATGGAAATGTTTATTCCATTTTCAATAGTAGGTTTGATTCGATGTGTTTTGCTCATGAGCATGCAGAATGAAATTCTAAAAGCTTATTTTTCAATAGTTGATTCTCTACAGAAACATCTTTTGTTATGCTGGTTGAAAGTCTCCTCATATCCTGATAGCAATTACTATGTTAAGCGACCTAAATTTATTTTTATAAACCAATATCGTCTGTGGAAGGCGTAGGAGCATAACATTTGTTCAGTCATCGCATTCGGTCCGAATGAAATGATAGCATGTGTTCCCTGTCAGTCAACGTGTGTTTGCATACCACTGCGCAGCCTGTTCACTATATCAGCGTTCACGTACGCTGTGCAGACATAGCGAGAATGGCAGGCAAACAGTTGTTACGTTTGTTATTGTAGTACTGTAAAGTTTTGTCACCGGTGAATGATACATGATGTAATCCAATAAACGTTGTCTCTGGTCGTCTCGCTTCTGGTCTGTGTGCGTTCATGTGTTATCGGAGGAGTGGCTTTGGACAGCGATTTGTAGGGAGGGTGGGATCGTATGCTTTCAATCCTACCAGGCTAAAGTTAGCATTTTCCAGATCACCTATTGCATTGTGGGATATAGAGCTGCTTGAAGTGGATACATCGGAGTGGATTCGCTCCTTCGGTCAAATTCGAGGGGCCTATCCACATAAACTTCCCTCGCCCACTAGACAAGATGTAACTCACTTCACAAAGGTGCCAGGGATTCCCCAGAGGGGAAGTGTTTAGGGAAGTTCGTGAGTGTATGTCTAAAATCAAAGTGGAACGCACCTCAATTATAAGTGGAATTCATGAATATGCAAATTAGCCCCGCCTCCTCCACGCAGTCACACAAGCTCGGAGTCTACCCGATCCACTCGATCACCTGTAGTAAACGCTACACAAAGCAAGTGGAAATATTGGTTTAATTCAGCCATATTTGTTTTAACCTGGAACTGATTCAGAAGAAGAAAAGGAAGAGCGAGTTATACATGGTCGTCTACAAGTCGATGTATCAGATTGGTAATGCGTTTTAATTATGCATCGCTCTCTTAAAGTTGGCTTGAATACGTTATAAAACAGCTAAAAAATGTGTTGCTAATGTTACACAAACCGTGTTTCCGTTTGTCGTCTCAGAGTCACAGCTGCCTTTTAAAAAGCAGGCTTTGAACATCATAGAAAGTCAGTGGACAAAGGCATATCGTTCATCATACCATTGTAATTTTATTTACATCATATACATAGTTCACCTGGTATTTTGCTATACCTGATTTAAATGGTTATTTCACCCAAAAATTAAAAGCCTTCTTAGGTATAGGCTATGATTTTCTTCTTTCCACCAAACACAATCTGAGTTATATAAAAATATATTCTGGCTCTTCCAAGTTCTATAATGGGAGTGAATGGTACCTTAGATGGTACCTTAGAAGTCCAATGAAAGTGTGTCCATCCATCATAAAAGTAATCCATACAGCTCCAGGAGGTTAATAAAGGCTTTCTGAAGCGAAGTGATGCGTTTTTGTAAGTAAAATATCCATATTTATAACTTCATAAACTATGGCATAAACTACTGGCTTCCAGTAAAGGCCGTATGCGAGTCTAGTATGGATTACTTTTATGATGGATGGATGCACTTTTTTGGGCTTCAAAATCTCAGGGTCTACTCACGCTTATTATAAAGCTTGGAAGAGCCAGGATATTTTTTAATATAACTCTATGGGCCCTATCTTGCACCCGGCGCAAATGACTTTGTACTCTAACGCATGTATCATTCGTATTTTGCACCCGCGCAAAGCGGACTTTTCCCTCCACAGACGCACGCCGGCAAACTAGAGAATGAACTTGCGCTCCCTGGGCGGTTCAGCGCAAAAAAGGAGGCGTGTTCTGGCGCAAACATTCCCTGGTGCTATTTTGCAGTTCCAGAAAACAATTGCGCCACTGACCAGAAAAAAACTAGTCTAAAGTCATTGGCGCGTTGAGCGTACATTCAGATGCTATTTTAAGCGCGCATGCTTGGTCATAATACAGAGTGTGAACAACGCGCATACACTGTAGATGATTCTGTCATCTACACAGATGCATTTTCCTTTTTGCAAATGACACATTATTATAAGGCCCTGACGAGAACATCGATCTCCTCGGCTGTGAACCCATTCTGAAGCGCTCCTGGTAAATGCGCCGTTATAATAGTATTGCGCCATGGAACAAGCGCACCTCGTTCATCATGCTCTTAAAGGGAATGTGATATGACGCTCTGATTGGTTTATTTCACGTTATGCCCAAACCACACCTATGAATAATGAAGATGCCATTTCAGACCAACCCCTTTTAAACTTGCGTCGGGCGCAAGAGTCATTTATCCCGCCGGTAAAATAGCAACAGCGCCCAAGATCACCTTGCGCTTCGCGCTTGATACTTGCGTTTCAGATCGTTAAAATAGGGCCCAATGTGTGTTTGGCTGAAAGAAGAAAGTCATATGCACCTAGGATGGGTTGAGGGTGAGTAAATTATGGGATAATGTTAATTTTGGGTGAACTAACCCTTGAAAGTAGTTTTTGTGCTCACTGTGTTAAAATACTCACAGAGCAAGAACACATTTGCTGCAGGTGAACACCACAAGTACAGCATGATAGGAAAAGCCCCGCCCTGTACATTGACTGGATTGGTTACATGTTTGTGATGGTAGGAAACAGGGCCGGTTTTAAACTGCATTTTTGATACTCAGAAATGTTGTTGACTGATAAATTTGCACTTGGTTTGTCTTAAAACATATTAAAAGCATTGATTTTCACCACAGGGGGTCTTTAAGAAAAACAATAAAATGCTATGTCAACATTTAAGCTGCACAAACATATTTAGAAAATGTAAGTATGTTCATCATAGAAGATGTGTATTTAATTATCATAGTTTTTTTAAAGCATTTAAAAAAAAAAAAGAAAAAAGATCCTGTGTTGTTTATTTCATTTGATGAAGCAATGATAATTGCTCTTACATCCGTGGAGAGCAGAATTATTTTATTGTCTAGTCATCTGCATTGCTTGATATGAAATGTTATTGAGTAAATTACATCATAGTGTTGTGACTTAAATGTCACAAACGTTGTGCGCTCATGGTCCCTAATGCAATGTAATGTGGTCTCTGTAGAGGCTTTAAAATGTTTGTAATCTGTGATGCATTTAACTTGCCACTGTTTATGCATTCAAAAACGACCAAGCCATCGGTATTCTGCTGTTTGCATTATGCAACATTTCCATGACATCAGTTTGAAAGTTCATGATATTGTAGCCAACAATTATGAGGTCAGCAAATCCAGTTGGAGCCTTGGACGCGGCAGCATCACACATCTGTGCGATTGTTTGGTGGTTTCCAGGCGACAGCAGGCCATTGTTCCCGCAGAGGTCCATTGAACCAGCATAATGACATTTAATAGATATACGTTTTCCATCATTGGCAAGTTAAAGTGCACAAGTAAAAGATACAGTCCCTCTGAAGCAACTGAATGAGAACTCATTAATTCTCAGTTCATAACTCCCATCTGTAATTGAACTTATAACCCTTGTGTTAGCAGGCCAGAGACTTGGCCATTAAGATTCCACTGCATTAAGATCAGGAGTACTAATAATATGTCATAGTGTTAACAGTTATGACAGAGCGCGATTAAACCGCAGTATTTCTCCATTCAAGAATATACTTGAGACAGAAGCTTCACACTTAATTATTAAAATACTGCCATAATGATCTAAGCAAGGAGGTCTAAATAAAACCTAGCCTCGTTCTACCAGACTCTCGTACATTTCATTTGTACAGAGAGTCTGGCCTCTCTCCATTGAGAAACGTTTACTTCCTTGTAAGCGGGTTCTCTGTTAAAGTTCAAAACTATTGGATCTGCCCAGAGTCACTCAGGATCTGCCATAGCCAATCGCTAACGTGTGGTCGTGACGTATGTCATGCGGCCGGAAACAACAAGTCCGAATGATCAGAGGATTATGTTTAGAATAAGATGTTTGTCAACGAGAGTTCAAGGAACAATTCTAAATTCTAAATGTATATTTGACACTAAGGACAGTGATGTATTCAGTCAACTGTCGAAGCTGCGTCTAATCATTAACAATACGCCGCTGCGGTAGTTTCGGATCTGCAACAACGGACCGAATAGCTTTTCTCACATCTTTCTCCGCTGCCATTACTGAACTCCAACTCAAACTGACGCACTACATCAACGTCATCGTTCTCAGCCACTCCCTCTATGCACTGATTGGTCCTACAAAAAATGTATTTCTGGAAACCTAAGAATATACAGCAGTCCCAGACGTAGTCCTGAAGGAAAATGAAATTGAGCGGAAGTGCGTAGGAGGGCGCAGCCAGGCTAAATAATACCTGGAACTGTCCATTAGCATTAACATTTACCTTAATTAATGACAGTAGCACTCTTGAAAGTTGACAATAAGATATAATAATAATAAAGAAATTATGGTTGCATAATATATGGCTTCCATATCAGCTGATATTAGAGATTCTATTTTATTTAGTTTATCGCCTGGTATCAGATATTTAGTTGTGCATTTCCTCTATTGTTACATTTCGATGTCATCTATCGCTCACACTGTAAAAAAAAAAACGATAAATAAAAATAAAAAATGTTATTTCTGTTAATAAATGTAATTTTTTGCCAATTTCAAAGTGAAATTAATTTTTTTCATTGTGTACATTATAATGTTGTATTTTAAAGTATTTAAAATTATTTTAGTTTTTTTTTAATTTATAGGAAGAAAATAGTATAAAATTGTAGTATTGGCCATTTATTGGTTATCAGCCTTAACATACAAATAATTATTGTCTTTTCGTATTGACCAGAATTTGAATATCAGTGCATATAAAAAATACACTGAATCAAAATATTGTTGTAGGGTCTCTACGATTTCAGATTCATCCTATGAATTCAAAACCAATATGACAGCAAGTTAAAGCGCTAAAGTCATTTATGTAAGTAAAAGTGTTGAAGTCATTTATTAACAGTGGTGAAAATGGCCAAGATTTGGAGACCCTAGTTGGGAACATATTTTATATTTTTACATTTTAAATGCAGAAAATCCCACCATATTTATGAAATTTACATAGTGTTTGGTGGCTATTATGTGGAGATGGAAGATTTTGAACAATATTTTGAACTGTATTAGTACTCTTTTTCTTTATTAGATGCATTGGCAGGTATCGTAATACACCCGAATATACGCTGATATAAGTTAAGGAAATCAACCAAGATGAGTGCTATTTAACTTTCCCATGTTGGTGTGAGATATTATGCTGAATATGTTCTCTTTAATGTAGAAACCCATTTATAAAAGCCTCCTCTCATGCCGGTGTAGCCTATCCAGACTCAATAACCTGGTGGCCTTCTTTGCTTACAGTGAGGTTAACCACTAACCTTGCATGAGAGGATGTTGGCAGTGCTATATTCTTTAACTTTGCACTTTGGTCTAAAGGGAAGAAATATAGTCACAAAGAAGACATTTGGGTCACTAATCTGCTTTGGGAATCCATTCCCTGAACACAGCCCATCTTGGATAAGAGTGAATGTTTTACCTGTTCCAGCAATTCAAAGATATGTTTTTATTCACTGTATGCGTTGACGGACAAAGTCTTGACATTTGTCTGTGGAGCTGAGCATTTTGTTGATTTATTCTTGTGTTCCATAATACTATGGCTTATGTTGGCACATCGCGCAAAGCAATAAGACACTAAGTGCCAAGTAAAAATAATGTGAACTGCAAAAAGATATCTGTCTTTGAAGTTATTATACAGAAGTTGGCGTGAAGAACAGCGAAGAGCAGTTGGTTGACCCCCCAAGTGTAGTTATAATGAAAAATAAGTTAAATGTACCTTTCTGTGGGCAAGCTACAATAATCCACAAGAGTGCCTGAAACCACGTTTTTTTTGTGTGGTAAAATCACTGTAACGCATTGCCTTGCGTGGCTTATTGGTTTTATAAAATGGTAATGACAGCAACAGTATAAAAGACAACAGTGTTTAGTAAATAGTTAAGTTTATTTCTAGTATTTTGGCATAGTAATGTAGAAATAATGTGTTTGGTTAACTGTTGAAAATATGCTAATCGAATCGGATCGTAATCGGATCACTGAATTTTTTGAGGTATCGGCAAATATGGTATCGTTGCCTATGAGAATCGATATCATATCGTATCACGATGAACCATCCGATTTACACCCAGTTGTCACAGGTGTGCAATTATTGTCTATTTTACAATGGCTTCCAATGGTTTTCATCCTATTAGCAATGTTTCAGCAATGTTTATGAATGACTAATTGAAAGTTTTTTCACACCGGTATATAAACTTGCGACAACACTGGTAAAAAACAGCGGGTGGAAGGGAGGGCATTTTAAATGCATACTCGCTTTTCGCTTATATTGGGTAATTGAACTCTTTATGTTGTTCAGGGTTTCATGTTCTCAGGTGATAAATTAAACCAGTCGTATGTCGAGTTCTATGTTTGTACCTCCTGATATTTCAACCAAACAAATTTCACACATTAATTGATAAGTGATTGATTAATAGGTGAAAAGCATCCACATTGCTGACATGTTTACCTGTTGCCATGTTGTTGTAACTTATCCACATTGTGTGCACGCAATAGACACTGAAGGTGATGATACACAAGGCAACTTTTTGGGCAATGTTGCTAGGCAATTTTGCCGTCAACGGGCAACCAGATGAGACACAGGGCTCACAACCGATCTAGATTATCCAGATAGAAATGTATTGCCCATTTTCAATGGGAAAGTGCCCAAGCAACAATCGCTCATCAAGGTTGCCCAGCAACATTGCTCAAAAAGTTGCCCCGTGTATCATCACCTTGACACTGTCAAAACGCCTCATTGGAGAAGCACTAATTAAACGTCTCTGCTCTGGTAAACAAATAAAGTGTCTGAAACATAATTTTTTCCTGCCAAAAATGTTGGTGTACTGTTTTAAATATGATTTTGTGATTAAAAACCAACTAGCAATATAGCAATCTGATTGAACCTTGTAATTTCCACAAATGTTTTCCAGTGTTGTGTGCAATATGCGTCAGTAGCTGAGAGAACAAACTGTGGGCATCCAGGAGTGTGAAGCTGAGAGACCACCCTTGTTATTGGCACATGGTGGCCACACATCAAATGTTTTAAGCAAAATGTAGTAAAATGGTCAAAGTCTGTTCATAATTTTTGAGAAGGTTATGGTGTTTATGAATAGTTTCCTGAGGCCTTTCCACAGTCTCATAAATCCATTAGATTCTGTTTTGCTTTGTTTCTTGGGCAATCACAGAAAAATGAGTAATTCTGTTTTCTCTCTGAATGTAGTTAACTCTGTAGAGTTCAGTTTGTTCTCAGCTTCCAGAGCTTCCTCCATTGCCTCTGGATATGTCTTAGCGGTAAAGCAGGGCTGATTCAGCCGGTGCCTGTGGTTTGAGCAATTTTCAGTCAATCGGCTCTGAAAAAACTCCCCTGTAATTCATTGGATATAAATAAACACGTCGCATTTGTCTGGATTACAGTAGACGCACATTTTAAAGCTTGGCCCAACAAGACCATGCCTGCATCTCACAATGTAGGTCATGTTCCTGATCCAGAGAAATATGAACTGAAAAAGTTCTAGAAGTCTATCAACTGCTGCATTTTGTGGTTTCAATGTCTTCAAACAACATCCAAATTTGCTGATGAACAAGTCTGTATTTAATTGTATTTAATTTAAATCAAATGTTCTTGGCAAACTTCTCAAACTGAGCAAGAATGTCAGATTCCTTGTCTCATGTGGCTTACATTCACATTTCTACATTCAGCGGACGCTTTTATACAAAACAACTTACCGGGAATTCAGTGCATGGATTTTTATGTGTGTGTGTGTGTGTGTGTGTGTGTGTGTGTGGGTTGGTTTATGTGATTTATGAGGACACAAATTTGTATAATGACATGTGTACTACACTGGTATTACAACTTATGGGTGGTTTATGAGGACACTTCAAAAGTCCTCATAAATCAAATGGCTTAAAAAACATAAAAAACAATGTTTTATTAAAAATTTTAAAATGCAGCATGTCTCCTGTGATGGGTAGGTTTAGGGACAGGGGCAGTGTAAGGGGATAGAATATATAGTTTGTACAGTATAAAAACCATTACGCCTATGGAGAGTCCTCATAATGCTGTTGCACCAACATGTGTGTGTGTGTGTGTGTGTGTGTGTGTGTGTGTGTGTGTGTGTGTGTGTGTGCAATCTAATCTGTGACTTTGCCATTGCTATAGTCTACGAGTCTACAAGATAAGCAATAGGAAGTCCTAGATGGGGTTTGAACACAAAACCCAAAGCTTTACATCTACATTTAAAAGATACACTTCATTTAAACCTTTTAAATGTAGTATTGCATCACAAAGTTTATTACAATCCTGCATAAACCTTTAGAAAGTAGCAATACATTGATATTTCTACAGAGGTGACTTGCTGTAAATGGACAGGAAAATGACCCCCGCCCTGCCTAAATTGCGCAGACATTTTTCCACCCAAGGCCATGTGGAAGAATGTGTTGATATGAATTGCTGATTTTGTTAATACGCCAACATAAGTGATTCCTGATGTTACGCTTTTTCTGAAATGTCCCATTCTTCTCCGCAGCTGCCACGGAGGGGCGAGTCAACGGAGGTGAGGACTTCTTTCAAAAGGTAAAGAAAACCACATTGCTTTGGCAGCCTCATGCTGTGGTAGAAAATAGGTTAGAATCATGTTGCATGTGTAATTATTTCTGCTGAAGGACAAACTGCAATCAGTGCTGCACGATACAGCCGTGCAACAGTTTCAAGCCTCAAAACACTACTACTGCGGTAACAGAATAAATGCGGTACTACATCGTTGTATGCACAGTGTGCAGTTGTGTATATCCAGTAACAATAAATAGGCTCACTTGATATTGTTTTTGTACCTGTTACAGCTTAGCAAACCAATCTTAAGAGGAGATGACAGCACTTTATAGGTCAAAATAAAGTGAAAATGAGCATATTTAGAAAACACAAGGTCTTAATTCAGTTTTCTTTTAAAATGTCTCGTGATTAACAATATTTTTAATATATAGGATTTTCGTTGAAAAGCAGTAAGACACGTGTTGTGTTGTGAATATAATCACTCCACTGTGTTGTGTCTAACTACAATCTTTAAAAAGAAAAGTAATATTCTGTCATCATTTACTCAACCTCTGTTCTCTTCTGTTCTGTTCTTCCGTAGACAAAAGGAAAGAATTTAATGAATGTCTAAATTCTGTGCTTTCAGTCAATGGCAGTTCAATGTGACACATTTCTATGCTTAATGAAGCACCAAGTCTAATTTTCCAGATGCTCTGGGGCCTCATTTATAAACGTTGCGTACGCACAAAAGAAGGCGTATGCCGCTCTCTACGCAATTATTGGTATTTATAAAAAGCAAACTTGACAGGAAAATGTGCGGAAACTCTTCACGCAAACTCTGACCCAGGCGTATGCACAAAAACGGGTAAAATGAGAAATGGCGACTCGTAAATAACATGAAGACTTACAATTAACAGCCTACACGAACACCCGTTTGATCGATCTGCAGTGTAAAACAAACAAAATCAAACGAAGAGTACAACAGAAATGCAAATGAACACATAATTGCAAAAAGAAAAGTGAAATATGTTCTGCAATAATGTAATTCATCTGTAGCTTGTCAGATGCAATCAAATGGATGGTAATAAAACGCTTGATGCTTTTTTGCATCGACTTTGATGTCCGACCATTTCTTTTTTTATTTCGGCCACGGTCCGAGGTTGTGAGGCTGCAGCATTAACGGCGTCTGCAACCTTTTGCAACTCAAGTACCTTTTTGGCATTAGTAATGCCCACTCTGTGCCCTCCAAACAACATTTTACTCCTCTTTTCCACCGCGCCAACGATAATTTCTACTTCACATTGAGTGAAGTTACGTTTCTTGGGTTTCCTCTCTGTGTTTGCCATGATTTTTGAATATTAACTTGTCGGCTTTTCACAGACTATTTATGGGCAACTATGGGCGTGACATGAAGCCACATTTAGAATTGATTGTGATTTATTAAGGGAAAACTGCGTAGGATGTGCGTGCGCATGGTTTTATAAATCCGAATATTCGTGCTTCATCCGTAAGCCACTTCAGACGCAAATCCTACGCAAAGTGAGCTACAACTTAATATTTAAGAATATTTAAGGGCAGCAGTGGCTCAGTGGTTCATGTAGGTTGTCTACTAACCGGAAGGTTGGTGGTTAAATCTCTGGTTCCACCTGACCAAGTGTTGAGGTGTTCATGAGCAAGACACCTAACCCCACCGCCCCCGAAGAGCTGGATGGCGCCTTGCATGGCTGACACCACCGTCGGTGTGTGAATGGGTAACACAGGCAATACAGGTGAAACTCGAAAAATTTGAATGTCGTGCAAAAGTTCATGTGATTCAAATTAAAAGGTGAAACTTATATATTTAGTATATATAACTAAATACATATGCATGATTATACTTATCAGAGGGCTGACATTTCTGTATTTAAAATCCTTTTTATTTGTATTGATTTCATGTAATATTCAAATTTTCTGAGATTTTGAATTTGGGGTTTTCATAAGCTGTAAGACATAATCATCAAAATTATAACTTTTGCACGATATTAAAATTTTTCGAGTTTCTCCTGTATGTAAAGCGTTTTGGTGGCCATTGGGTCTGTGAAAGCGCTATGTAAAGGCAGTCCAGTTCAAGAACCTGTGGAATATTAAGTAAAACTATTAGAAATTAATGAAATATTAGTAAAATGATTTCTGAAAGATGCTGAAAATTCAGCTTTACCATCACAAGAATGAATTACATTAAAAATAGAAAACAGTTATTTTACATTGTAATAATATTTCACAATATTACTATTTTTGATCAACTATATGCAGCTCTGTGAGCATAAGATACTTTTTTCAAAAACATTAAAAAAAAACATACCAACCCCAAACTTTTGAACGATAGTGTACCTTGATGCTTAATTGTCACCATATTGAATATTAGAATAACTTTTTTTGTAGAAAATTAATTAATATTAGAATGATTTCTGAAGGATTATGTGACACTAAAGACTAACGATGCTGAAAATTCAGCTTTTCCATCACAGAATTTATTTATTTTTTAAACAGTTACTTTACATTGTAATCATATTTCATAATATTACTGTTTTTAATGCATTTTTGATCAGTTAAATGCAGCTCTAAGAGACTTCTTTCAACAACAAAAAAAATCTTACTGACCCCAAACTTTTGAACGGTAGTGTACTTTGATGCTTTATAATCACCATATTAAATATTAGAATAATATTATTAATCCAACACAACATAAGTGATATATGTGATACTTTAGCCGGCAATGCTATACTCTGCCTGTTAAAAAATATGGATCCTAAAATGGCAAAATAAATGATTTCAAATTGACCTCTGCAAAAGTGCATAGGAAGTCCATGCAGAAGTGTGTGATAAATCACCTTTACTACGAGAGCTTAGTCGGTGACTCGTGACACAACACCTTTCGCCGAAGGATACTCAAAACAGGTCTCCCGTCCATTTATGGCCACGCCAAAACAAGCACACTTTGCGTATTTGGGTTCAGTGGGGTAGCATGGCCTTTAGGGCGAACACTTGCTGGTTTAATTGGCAGGCTGTGAATAAATACAGGAGAAACCAGACAGCTCAGGACAGGAATGAGACTCAGCACCTGAATCAGAGCATTCTGGCCTTCAAAATAAACACTCTCGCAGGCGAGTCGATATTGGTAAGAAATCCGGCACATGTCAAAGTTTCATTTGTGCTAACCTGAAAGGTGTGTGAAAATAATCAGACCCATTTAAGAGAGCTTGGAAAGAGTCTCGTGAGCCTGTTCTGGAAGATACGGCTGGCTGAACCGTAAGCCTCGGGCTGCCACAAATTTGGGTTGTCGCAGCTGATGCAAATCTTCAGAAAAGCCAATTCCTGCTTTTCAAATAAACACAACCTTCCATATCGCGAACAGTGTTTTAGCAATGGACATGTCCCAAATGGCAGCCTAAATGGGGATTTGCGGTCTCACAGACTTTGCTCGCGTGCGTCCGTGAAGTCCATGGCCGTCATCGTGCCAAACAGGAAAACCTATCAACGCACTTGTACGCTTTCACAGCCTCAATGCATTTATAATCACACTTGTGCAAAGTCAAACTATTTCAACTTAACTCGAACAAATAGGTTTCAGACTTTCAGACATTTTTACCTCTGGTGAATGCATTTGGCTTCAAAGTTGTCTGCAGGATTCAAGATTCAATATTATCATGATAGACATGTAAGAATCATTAACTTTTGTTGGTTTCAGAGATTATTTTCTGCAAAAATCTTAAAGCCAATGGAAAAAAATCGTTTTTTTGTTGTTGAGGGAACCAATTTTTTATGTTAGGTTTCAGACGTGTAACTTTTTAATTGTGGTGATTGTATTTGGTTTCAAAATTCATTAAAGTTGTGTGCATTTGTAAAGATTACCATAATGAACATGTAAGAATCATACATTTTATATTGGTTACAGATCTTATTTTCTGCAATAATCCAAAAACCAATGGATAAATCCCATTAGGTTTTTGTCGAGGGAAACTATTTTCATTTAATGTTCCAGACGTTTAACTTTTTACTTCTGCTGATTGTATTTGGCTTAAAAAATGATCATGATGAACATGTAAGAATCATTTGCTGGTTACGGAGCTTATTTTCTCCAATAATCCAAAAGTCAATGGAAAAATCCTATTGGGTTTTTGTCAAGGGAACAAGTTTTTTATTTTAGGTTTCATAAGCATGCTCAGAACTTCAAGTGCCCTTTTTGCAACCACTATGCTCTTTCTGCAAAGCCTGCATTCTGGACGACTGCTTAACAGACCATGAGGAAAAGTGTAGACTTTGTGACGGGCCCTATTTGTCATCTGAATTAGTGGACGTTAAAAATGAAGCATATGATATTTCTTCTGAGAAATAACACAGTGTGTCTCCTAAGGAACCTTGCAAATGTGATTTAACAAAAGATAAGAGAGGTATTTTGCTGCTCACGTCAAACTTGCTCTGAAAACAAATACTTTATCTAAACACACTATGTAAGAATGTGAAATTCAGCCTGTACCCAGAGACATAGTTGAATTCATGAAAAATGACCTCAGGAATTATCACACATTATGTTGAAAGCAACAGCAAATCCTTTTATAAAGAGTAATTTTTTTAGAAATGGTATTTAAAAAATAAGGAAAGCGTATAATCTGTCTTTTGACTGTGAAGGAAATATTTCTGCCGACTCAGCGCCCCACGCCCCAAGAGCATGTCTTTGGTAGAGTGATACCAGTCTGTTAAAATTGCACGTGTTTTCAATAACAACATTGCGTTCCTGTCCATCATGGCGGCTGCGTTTTCTTGTTGGAGCCATCGGGTGTTCCGTGATTCTGCACAATGATGGGATTCAGCCCTTTTTCCTCAGACATTTCTCTCACGCTGAGAGCTCTGATCAGGTAACGGCAAAACCTCAGGAAACCTTGCCTCATCTCTCTGAAAGAATGCAGCAATATATATATATATATATTTGCTTAGCTATTCATACTGTTATCAAAATTGCCATTTTGTAAACTGTTGCCAACAAAATAATTGTTTATTACAGTATGCTTTTTTTTACTGAAAGAAAGTTTCTATTATTTAATTTATTAGAGGTGTGTGTCAATGCAAGCATCACTATTAGGCTTAACTATTAAAAAAAAACAATTGGAAACTTTCTACCTGATCTAATCATTAAATTTAGTTTAATAAAAGTTATGTACGTAATGTATTTTTCTAAATGTGTAAGCCTTTGGATTTGAACCTTAATGGAGTTGTTTTGTGCATTCTTGTCATCGCAAATAAATGGAAGCAGGTGCAACCTGATATGTTCTCTTTTTATTTGAAATGGTAAATACCAGTTTGATTCAAAATTACAGTTTTAAGACACTGTCACTGTCATTTTTTTTTTTTTTTTTGTAAAACATTGGTCAAATATTGATGCTGGAATGCAGGGATAGTTCACCCAAAAAAGAAAATTCTGTCAGTAATTACTCACCCTCATGTTGCTCCAACCCCGTAAGACTTTCGTTCATCTTCGGAACAGGAATTAAGATTTTTTGATAAAATCTGAGAGCTGGATCACTCCTCCATAGGCTTCTAAGGGATTGAAACTTGCCGACCCAGAAAAGTTAGTAAAGACATCGTTAAAGTAGTCCAAGTGACTACAGTGGCTCAATCTTAAGTTTATCAAGCGACGAGAATACTTTTTGTGCGCAAAAACAAACAAAAATAACGACTTTATTCAACTATTCATTTCCTTCTCTGTGGGCCTCGAGTGAGTTCACGTAGTAAAACGGCGTAGCTCTTCTGGGTTGTACACGCAACTTGATTTTGGGCTCAGTGTTTGAGTTCAGAGGTCATTGGCCGGGCGGGCACGTTTTTAGCCCTGCCTCGCTCTGGCCTGACAGTGGAAAAGCAGCTAATGACAGCAATTCACTAACGAACAATCAGAAGACCCTAGCAACCCCATAACGACGCTCTGACACCATCCACGACACTCTAGCATTGTGGCTACACAGGCGTGCTTCACTTAGAAAATGTAAACCTCTATGTTTTAGTGTAGTTACAATATTTTTACACAAATTTAGACAATGAAATTAATTGATAATCGTTCGGCTGGTCTTGGCATGGTGCATTTTTTTTTTTTCTGGTGTGGATCACATTCATCGTTAACTCATTTTATAAATTCCTTGACCCTTCAAACCCTCCTAGTTGTTTATATGAGGATGAATTGTAAACTGTTGTAAAGTTATTTGTCAACAGGCTGATGTGGAATTTTGGGAGGGAAATGAAAAGCAGGTGCATGCAGACTGGAGCAACTGCGAAAAGCCTCAACAAGTAGGGCGGCCGTAAAAAGTAAACATGGCACTTGTGTCTGTACAAAGACTTGCATTGTACTGTGTGCCATAATTTAATCTTTTTCATATTGGACTTTTAAATAGGTCTGAAATCGGAGCTCCCTTTTTAGGTTC
This sequence comes from Semotilus atromaculatus, assembly GCA_031834385.1. Classification (NCBI taxonomy): domain Eukaryota; kingdom Metazoa; phylum Chordata; class Actinopteri; order Cypriniformes; family Leuciscidae; genus Semotilus; species Semotilus atromaculatus. The sequence goes on from JAULUF010000014.1 coordinate 6,732,622, forward strand.
TTTTTATTGTTTTTTTTTAATGATTATTAAAGATAATTTTTATTATGATTTTTTTTATTATTATTCATTCATCGTGATATTCATATGACTTTCTTTCTTCAGTGGAATACAAAATAAGTTATTTTGCAGAATGTCTAAACTGTTCTTTTCAATTGCAATACAAGTGAATTGGAACCATGCTAATAAGCATAATTTTCAATGAATTACAACTTAAATTTATGTCTATTTTGCAAATCATAACATATTTTTATAGTCAAACCCTGAAGTTAGCAACACCCTGGTTTACTTGACAAAAAATGAATTGGATACATAAAATGTTTAAAATACATTTATTTTATACTAAGTATACTTATCATTATCATTATTAGACATATCGCTGGAGACTTACTGATATTAATATTATAATTAAACATTTGACAGCACTAATTTTAATACATTTTCTCTGAAAGTTCGAGTCATAATAGTTTGCAAGAGCATGCTTATTAACACAATTTTTACCTGTTCGACGCAATGATGTTTTAACGTCCCTGCCAACCTCTGTAGAACCATTTAGCCACTTGTTAGTAACCGGCTTTTTCAAGACAAATAAAAGCTTTAAAAAAAATTATATCAAAATATGTCATCCCCGCAGCACTATTGTTTGGTTTCAGAAGACTCAGAATATAACGCACAAGTCATATGGACTATTTAATAATGATTTTATGGTCTTTGTTTGTCCTTTTGCTGCTTGACAGCCCCTGGTCACTATTGTATGAAAAAGAGCAACGTGAACATTCTACAAAACTTCTCTTTTTGAGTTCTTCAGAAGAAATCAAAAAGTCAATAAGGTTATGAATAACATCATTTATTTGTTGACCTATTTTGCTACTTATTCTGCAAATGTGCATCTGTGATGTTCTCAGCCTTACCTGATCCTTCCTGTTTTTGAATTCTTCTCGCCACTGAATCCTTGTTTTTGTCCCAAAAAAAACAAAAACATTTGGCCCGATTCCTCTTTGAGTCTGAGTTTTCCTACATGTCTTCTTTATTTGACGAGATGTCATGAATTATAGAAAAACAAACACCATTCGTCAGTCGTGCAAGATGCCAATCTCAACGATGCACAGGGTGAACAACAACATCTAGCACAGTACGCTGAAAAAGTGTGCTCATGGAAACACTGATTTGGGCCGTTTCCTAGCCCTCCACCCACAATCCTGTTCGCTGGATGTGACACACAAGCTGTGAGGTAAGCCTCCGTGTGCTGATGCGAAGGATCAGACTTCTGGACCTCAGCGGGTGTTTGTGCCTCACACAGATATAAGAGAATCTGTTTGCGACAGGGATCATATGGAATTACTCGACGAGTTTGTAATATTGCCAGGCTTTCCCCGCGCCTCATGATAGATGACTTGACTCGCTCTTGCTCACTGTCCGTCTGCCTGATTTCCGCTAAGCGTAATAATGAAGTGCTCTGGTTGGCCAGATTTATTTTTGACCTTTCTACCACACATTTTTTTCCAAAACAAAAAGGCGAGGGATTTTCCCAAGCCAGGACCATGGTGTGTGTGTGTGAGGTCGGAATATTATTTATAAGTTCTCGTTAACTCAAATCGAAAGAGAACTGTTTTGAATGTGATAGTACATTTCCTTTTGTTGGACGAAGTTGTATCCCTTCAAAGGAGCAAAAAGCACATCTTTGGTGAGTTAATAGTGTTTTGGGCCTCTAGAGACTCCATCCATCTCATGGAAACTGCACTGTAAACATTTCCATTGTGACATGTTCTGCATTATGAAGAATGGCTTTCTTTCTTGCCTTGATCTTAAGCGAGGTCACTTTGAAATGGGGTGTAGATCAACGTGAGCGTATTAAAAGAAGATTTGTTAAAAAATGGAACTCTGTGCCACTGAATACTAAATCCTCTGAGCTCATTTTCCTTTGGGATTTGTAGTATTGGTCATAAAAGCATGTTTAAGCAGACAAATCACTCACTCATGCAAGAACAAGGTGGTTACATAGTGACTATCATAATATATGTCAGAGGTTCAGCCATTTTATTCCAAACGGGCTGGTTTCTATTATGCTAATGAGTAATGCCTTTCTTAGCCATGCTGACCAAAGTGACAGATGACTGGCCATTCAGCCATGTGCTGTTTGATCATGGATACCATCAATGAAAATAACGGCCTCGTTCTGTCCAGTTTCTAAATGACAAATGTTACTGTTCGCAATTAACAACGTAGGTTTCCGTTTGATCATTATTCTAGGTGGCTTAGCGGTTTAGAATCTCAGAGGATCATCTCTGCAGAAATGTGGCTGATGTGCAAAACAGCATTGGTTCAAGATTCAGTGGTTCATTCAACCTCTTTTTCAATCTTTGGGCTAAAGCGAAAAACGTTACTCCACTTTACTCAGATTACCACAATCTGATTACCTCCTTCAGTTTAACGGGGTCATGACATGAATTTCTTTTTTTTGTCTTTTTTTTTATGTTCCTTGAGGTTCTTTACATTCATAATATATTTTGCACTGTGTTTAGAGTTGTCAAAAAATACCGGCTTCGGTACCAAGTCGGTAATGAAGTTTTAAAATTGTGACGCTTTGAGCGCTGTTGAGTGGAATCGTAAACATCTCTGATTGGCCATTTTGTTCACGGGATCATCGGATTTGCCTGTGATGGGCTACAATGATAGGGCACGGGTGCGTTTGAGAGCACATAGAAGTGTTTGAAAGTGTTTTAAAAAACGGGAGCGGAAGCGTTTGAATGCACAAGCAAGTGTCTATCAGCGGACTAAATATAAATATATATATATATATATAAGCTGTAAAGTAGTTAATCTTTTTTCTTCTTCTTTTGTTTTTTTGGCTAGTAGAATTTCTGAATCGCCGGTAACTTAAAAATTTTGTAGCTAAATTGGCCGGTGAGTAAATAATATATTTAACGTATAAAACATATATATAACATATATATAACATATAAAACGTCATTTGCAGACAAAGCATTATGAAATCGTTTACTGCTGTCAGATCCAACACTTCAGAGACACAAACGAGCTGTTTGAACGGGGCGCATTAAATCGAACGTTCCTTTACGCTTCTATTCATTCTTCCATTTGTCCTGTTGTTGGCAGAAATGTGTGAAGTACCCCAGAAAGTGAATGGGCATCTGTATACTGGGCTTATGGTGCGATGATAAAAAAACTATGAGTCGATGTCTTGCTCTGGAGGCAGCCATATGCAAATGTTTTGCCCGTGTGACATCACGGGTCCCCCAATGTCCAAACGAGCTATTTTTGGAGCTTGATTAAATAATGGTTTGTTAGTAATAAGGAAGACGTTTTAAGCTATAAAACTTGCAGGATGTTTTATTAGTACAAAGACCTCTGATATTTAAAAGATCAAGGCAAACTAGTTTTCTCATGTCATCATGATCCCTTTAAGACAATATTGACGTCAATGTCCGAGGCTATAAAAGCTCAAAGTCAATTCCATTGACGTGTTGCAAACGTACATTTACAGCTGGTCACGCACAAAAGCATTCCCATAGCGCTTAAATCAAGTGATTCAAATGAACTATTGTCCAACCGTTTGCATTTGTTGTTGGGCATTTTTTAAAGCTAGAATTGTCCTTATTGTTAAATTATTGAGGAAAAAGGGGAAATAAAACTAATAACTGAGCATAATGAAGTACATAAATCCAGTACATGGCACGAAGTGTGTCAATTGGCATATTTACAAAAACCATGTATACTGGAATATTCCAATAGTGTTTTTACTGATGTAGACCTTAAAGGAGCCGTATGTAAGATTGTGGCCAAAACTGGTACTGCAATTACTTTCAAATTACTGACTCAAGGTTGCCAGATATGCTGTAGGATCCGATTACGACATGTTTGTATCTGCAGCTGTGGGAACTAGAGTAGAGCTGGCAACCCGAATGCCGCAACACTACTGACTTCGTGATTGGTGGATCGGTGGAGGGTGGAGCATCAGACCAAAACACAACATGACAACATCAACATCAGTTGAGGGCTGCAACTTCACTTTTTAAATGACAATATCCTAGCCGGACTACTGTTGTCAGTGATATAAGTATTTCAAATGAACATGATTTCTTAATGTCTAGTGACATATCAGGGAAAATGTATGATTAATTGAAATAAATTTCTTACATACAGCTCCTTTAAGCGCCAGAAAAAACAAGCGCGCATCCATTTTTTGTATTTGAACTTCCGTTTTCGCGGTAGCTCTGTATATTTCTATGACATTGCTGTCGAAGAGTAATCAGCTGCGGAAGTGGAGTTAATGAAAGTTATCATGAGCATTGTAATGTTTGAAGCGGATGTCATAACATATGTCAGTAGACCGGGAAGATTTTAAAATGAGTTGTTAATTCATAAATCCGTAAGATCTTACCCTAGAGCCCGACCGATATGGATTTTTGGGCGCCGATGCCGATACCGATAAAAAACAGCCAGATACCGATATATCGGCCGATATTATTTATGTGTATATTATAATACAGTAGCAATATTATGTATGTGTATTATAGTACAGTGCCAGTCAAAAGTTTGGACACACTTTCCTATTGGTGTGTACAAACTTTTGATGGGTACTGTATATAGAATACACAGTATAAACATAATAAATATATAAACGTTTTGCAATGATCACTCAAATGTGGTGATCAAACACTTGTGTGACAAAGATATGTAATGGAGACAGGGTGATGATAGAATGAGAATGATACATTTGAGCTGTAATCAAGTTTGCATTGCATGTTATTTTATATTATATTATATTCTAAATACTGTTGCATAATCTTCACTAACGACTTTGTCTTTTAATTTAGTCACGTTATATAAAACATAACATATCAATAAATATATCAAAAGTGTCACTGACAAAACCTTATTATTCAATTCAATTCAAATGTATTTGTATAGTGTTTTTCACAATACATATTGTTTCAAAGCAGCTTTACAGAAAGTGCATTTCAGAAATGTACATAGAAAAAATACAGTTAGTTAATCATGTATTAATTTAATGTAAAATAGTATCTTCTATTTTTAGTCTTAATTCCTCTAATCTCTACCAGTGGAGGGAGAACTCAGATCTTTTTACTAAAGTAAAATTAGTAATATCATAATGAAAACGTTTTTAATTACATATGTAGGCTACAGTAGCCTACTTTTATAATATTTTTAAATAGCCTAAGTAGTACGCAAAATGTAGCCTACTAAACGTGAAACATAGTGTTATAATTATATAAATGATTGCTTGTGTAGCCTAGCGTTAGGCAGAATGAGCTTGAACACGGTCTACACCGGACGCGGCCGTTATTGCTCGCGGCGCAACAGCTGTTTACCCGAGACGCGGAAAAGCGCCCGTTATAAAGTAATGGGGCATCAGTTTACTGTCGGAGATTTGGCGCTCGCGCAACGCATTTTAATCAATGTTTCATCAACCAATTTCCGGGATTTAATACATAAGAAATAAATATAGCAGACAATATAATCAGGACTTCTCAGCTGCGCGCTTTCATCACAAGCTCACACAATAGAGATTGCTAATGTGACGTCATCATGACGTATTACCAATGGTGAACGCAAAGCATTTTGGGAATCCGCGGCACAAACATAAGGCGCCAGACTTGATTGCATGGAGGGAAAAACGCTGTGTTCAAGATGCCGTCTACCTGCTGTGTTATAAACTGCAATAGTCGTTCTCACGATAGAAGTGGCATTTGTCCACAACAACAGTAAACTCACTCCCCTCATACATACAACACGCTGCCCCCCAGCCCCCACATGTAAACCATTCATCCCCTCTATCTTAATCCAGCCCTTAGCCACCCCCATCAGTTTGGTCTGAAGTGTGCTGCTGGGGACAGAGACGCTTTCGGAAGTGCATTTTCAGAAGTGCTGGGTACAATGACGCAATATACGTAAATGTATGGTTAGTAAAAAATATAGGCCTACTAATGTCATAGAACGGATGTACCTAATACAAATAAACAAAACATCTCCAGTTAACTAGCAGAGCATTCATTTAGTTCGCTATTAAATACGAGATCTAGCGCTTAAATCTGTTTTTGAGATCCAGCTGAGCGCTCGTTGCCGCTGCTCATGCATAGTGTTGTGGCTCGCGCACAGTCCTCAGTCGGACGCGCGCTTCAATCTATCGCCGTTGCACAGACTCTCTGTTCGTTCCGGTAAAATCACAAAATAAACTGCACACAAATTTGTCCCTGCTTGATATAGACTGTAACCACTGATGAACATGTTCGGTTTTGTTGACAGAAAAAAAACTAAACATTGTGTGGATTAGAACCCGAAAACTCTTGACACGCTTGGCAGAATATCTACCACTAGACCATTTAAGAACTCAAACAATGTGTGCGGATCGAAGTATTTCATTTGGGAAATAACAAAAATAAACTGGTGTCACAGAGGGGACATTCTACACTCATGATATTCTTTAAAAAAGGAAGCGCGATAGTCAGATAGAGAGAATTATACCAGCATCATGCCAAAAAGAAGTGGACAACAAGACAAAGCTTTTTTTTTTTTTAAGTGGTGGGTACAAAATGACTCATGATGAAATCTGCTGGGTGCTGCAGCGACTTGAAGTTACTGAAAACTTGGTGTGTGTATGCACTAACACCATGTAGTTGTATATGGGTGCTGGAAGTTGGGCAACAGGATGACGTCTCCTGACCTGTCAATATGCTCGTAAGGATCCAGTCCTTTGATTCCCTTTATTTTCTCGTCATATCTCATCTTTGCATTAGGATTTAGTTTTAAGCAGTATGGTCCAACAATGTTTTCTTTAGCTCGCTGCATTTTGTAGGATTATATTCTGTTTTTCACGCTAATTTTTCATGATTTTTATGGCAGAACGCTATAGCCTGCTATGCCAGCCCATGTAAACGGGCCAAACATACCCATAATTCTTTGCGTTCTGATGACGTTGCCGCCCAGTTGGTCACATGTCTTAGCGATCTCTATACATAGTTCCCACAGGCCAATTAATGTCACGTGACCTCCCCGGAGACGCCATCTTTGAGGGCATAAGCTGCTCTGTTTACATAGTTTTACATGCAAATTTCGAATATTTCTTTCTGTTTATAATGTTACGAAAATCATGAAGAGACAAAGTGGCAGAGATTATAAAGAGACTCTATTAACACAAGACAGAGAGAGGCACAATGCGAAAATTTCAGTCATAAATGGTGTGGATCCGTAGGAAGCACGTACGAGCTCTGATTATGCAGCTTTGCCTCATACAGTATTATCATGTGTAACGTTACGTTACCATTATCTGGTATTTTTTACACATTTGAGCAATTCCGAGCCCGGAAATCACTGGAAGCGTACAATCAGTTTGTCGAGGGTTGGGTTGGTGACGTTTGCTCAAGTGCAATCAATGTGAAGTAACGTTAGTCATCATAGCGAATGTATGTAGCATGATGCTTGACTATCTGTCTATTAAAAAGCCATAGCCTGCACAACTTAATTCCTGTTCCCTTTAAAACAGTCATCGGTGCTTTCTGTAATATGCATGTACTTATTTGTACACTGAAGAATAGCGTTGGAATGGTACATGTATTCGTATTGAACCGAAACTGTACGGACGTCAAGGTTCAGTGCATGAATATACACGGCATAAAAATAAATAAAACTAGCATGCAAATTAATTAATGTAATGCAGAACTACTTTATACGCGGGTTCTTTAGGGACATAATCTGAGATTGGAATGTGCGTGTGTGTGTGAGTGAAAGAGAGGCGCGGCCGCGATCGAACAGTGGAAACAATACACTGTCTGTTGATGCGCTGCACAGGAGCCTCTGCCAGAAACACACCATACAACACAGTGACTCTGGTGTTCTACTGTACAGTACCTCAATAACAACAATACCTCGTCATTATTTTCATACAGGACATCATTCAAACTGCAAAGTGTTAACTTGTTTATTATCCTCGCCAGCCGTCGTTGTTCTTACAAAAGCTTAGTCTTCTCACATCATGAAGTCTAAAGACGGGTATACTGTAAAATCCAAATTTAACAGAACCTCCGGCACGATTTGAACATCCATTGACCCAGCAGGAGATGACCATTTTCACTTTTTTATCACGAAATTAACTCGTTTCAGCTTCTTCTTCTAATATTCTGCCCGAAACATGCCCACAGAAATGGCGCCGGGTCGGCAAATGCCCGTATGTTGTGACGTCATGTGGGAACTATGTATACGTGACAGAGGCTGGCAGAGAAATCAAGTCTGTGAATTACACTAGCTGCGCAAATCAAAAGTGGAAAAGTGGAAATCAAAACCCTTCGATCTTCATCCTACCCACCGGATGAAGGAGGGTTGGCTCTCAACAGAACATAAAATATTCATTTTATTTTATTTTTCGTGTTCGCATTTATGAGGAAAAAACAACGGACGTGACAAGCTCTGAAAGCGGCACTCAAAGACTTTAAAACTTTTCACAACCTCAAAACAGAAAGCACAAAGCCTTTCATTAAAGTGAATTTCGTTTTGTATTAATTGTATCTTAATTTTAATCAATGTTTCATCAACCAATTGTCTGGATTTTATAAATAAGAATTAAAAATAGCAGACAATAGATAATCTCCACACGGAGTCGCCGGCGCGTGAACTGCAACTCGTCTCATAAATTAGGCTAACCAAAACTCAGCAGAAATATATCTATATTGAAATGTCTACTTTTAAACAGAACAATTCAAAACGAAAGACAGACTGCTCTCTGCTGTAATCCGTATGAAATGTGCATTTCTCTCTGGCGTGTTCACTGAAGATCGCGAGTCAGCGTCGTCAACTTTGCAGCAACACTGACTGAAAACACTTGTTTATTAATAAAACATTAAAACGTCTCCTTGCTATATTTGATGTATTCACAATCATTACTTTTGCCAGTTCTTTGTGACAGCTTTTATGTGCTTTATTGGCAGCGCCACCCTTACATGAATCCAGGGGCGTGTCTACGTGGTGGCCAGGGGGGGCACCGGCCCCCCCTGAAATTCGATTGGCCACCCCAGGTGCCTCCCTTATAAGATGTCTTGTGATTGGTTCAGTTATAGACTCTACTGAAGTTCGTTCGTGATTCATAAGAAGGGCAGCGCCAGAGAAACAACGGTCGTCGCGGACTAGGACTTTTACTTTATCAAGTGTGGGAAGTCAAGAGTCAACACCAAACAAAGAGCTGGTAACCTTTTTGTAGGCCTATGGTTTAATATGTTATGGTTTTCTCAGATCAATGTTTTTACCCTGTCAGGCTCTGCTCGCGTTGGTCGTGGTTGATTTCAATCCAATGTTCAGTCAAAGTTTAATAAAACACAATAAAAGTAAAATACGCTGGGCGCTATCAAACAAAAAACACTGTCATGGTGATTTGCATAGACGTACGGCGCGGTACTAGATTTGATGGCCGAGTGCGGGCGCGGGCGGTAATGCACTCACTCTGTGCGGGCTGCGGGAGAATAAAACGATTCGCTGGACTCCCGGCAAAATATAAATATCAATGAATAAAAACACATAAAAACAAACTGTTATTCATCTGTTGCAGAAAAAGAACAATTAAACCAAAACAGAAACGATTTACAGGCCAGTTTCTTTTTATAACATCATGTTTGCAGCGTTGAGCGATGTAGCCAATCACAGACACATGTGTTGATTTCTTAAACACAATGGCCAATCAGAAGCATTTAACTCTGTGTTACTCAGCTTTTTTGTAAATTTATCTGAAAGAAATGTTGAATGAAACACTATGATGTTTTGGCCAAACATTTGAATTATTACAGTGGGGGGATTTTTTTATTTTAAATTATTATTATTTGAAAGAGATTGTGAATAAAACTACTGTATATTGTAATGGTCAAACTAATCGTTTCTGCTTCTGGGTTTTTAAAATTGCTCATTATTAAAATTGCTTTTATTTTATAAACTTGTTAGTTTTATGAAAACACTAAAAATAATAAACACTGGCTCTCAAATTTAACTTAATGGAAATATACAGGGATGCCAAAAAATTTAATTAATCAAAAATGTGCTTTATTACTAAATTTGTTTACAAGTAACTTTATTCAAGTTAATAAAATCAATAGGATTTAAGTAATATACTGTAAAATTTTGCTTTTTTTTTTGGCTCACTTTTTGGTCACCCCGTTTGGAGGCAGTGCCCCAGCATGGCCCCCCCACTGAAAATGCTCTGGACACGCCCCTGCATGAATCACCGCACCGCATTTTTTAAAATATTCATTTATCGGCCATTATAAAGGCCGATACCGATAGTTAGGAAAATGCCTAATATCGGCCGATAATATCGGCGCGCCGATATATCGGTCGGGCTCTATGCTGTGAAAATACAAACCGGAAGACAAGCTGAAAAGCACTGAAAAGGGGCGAAGCTACATAGGGTCTATTAAACAGCTGAAAGGAAATCATTCCGTTTCTTTTCCTTTCTTTTGTTTTTACTGAGCATGAATCGAGCACCATGGTTTGTTTTTCAACTCCCCCGATCCTTTCTAATTATAGAAGGGAATCTTCAAAGATAGCAATTTTTGAGGAGATCAAGAAAAACAGGGTGATATTATACAGTTCCGGCCTCTGCAGTAGAAACAGTTTGAGGCATTTCCTCCCTTTCCATGTGACTCTGGAAAAGGCTTGTCACGTGTCACGTGTACCTCTCACTTGTGTAAGTTCGTGCTCCCTACGTACCCAAACTTTGATAAAAAAACAGGAACAATGTCACCCCAACACACTTCAGAGCCTCAGCTGAGTCAATAGAAGGCCCCTCATATTTTATAATGACACTTAAAGCTGTTTATGTGAACTAAGTCCCAATTTGAGTCTGGTCCTAAGACTCACAATTCCTTGCCGAACACCTGTGGCACCGCACAGCGGGACTGGGGCAGGAAGCAGGTGGCAAACACAGTCTTGCATCATTTTGTCCATTCTCACGGTGGAGCACAGCAGGATTGTGCTCGCACCATAAACATAATCACATGGCTTAATTTATTACGCAGTCTTTTTTTCTCTCTCTAAAGCATGTCTTATAGTCTGGCACACGGTGTACACAAATGATTTTCAAGCTTTTTCTCAGAGGTCCAATTTTTTATGTTTTCAACGCATTTTAAAAATGTTCAACCTTCGTTTTATGTAAATATCTACTCATATTATTTAATAGAGTTTGGTGGAACACTTTGCATATTGGATTTCTGTGGACTGAAGGCCAGAAGGTGATATGCTGATTAGTTATATGGAAAGTAGCCTATATTGCCTTCAAAAGACAATTTTTCTATTTATGTTTTACTTATCTGCCACAATAATGGATTGCATGATCTTTCTGTGGTGGTTTTAACATCAAATTTGAATTTAAATAATTATTTGGCATGCATGTCATATATTTAATTTTGATTAAAAAAAATTCTAGCACTCATTTTTTTGAGGAGTGTTTTGTCACATTTGCTGTATACGTCTTTGCTTAAATGTTCAGTTTTGGTCAAATATTTTGTTGTAGGTTGCTGTACATTGTTTATTCATATTTGAGACATATTTAAAGGTATAGTTCACCCAAACATTTAAATTCTGTCATCAATAAAATCACCTTTGTTCATCTTCGGAAGACATCTTAGGCTCTTTGTACGTTTGTCATCCCCTGTAAATTCACATCTAAATGTATAAATTCATAGAATAAGTCAGAAATTTATTTTGGATCTAAATATCTTTGAGAGTGTCTGTGGGCAACCGGAGTTGACTATGAATTCAGAGCTTGTTAAATTAACAGCCCATTTAATTTGTAAGAACATTAGACCTGTTAACGGTGGTGTCCAGTAACATGTAAAATGTTTTGGCTGTGTAAGTTTTCAGGAGCTGTGTGTGGTCTGTTTGAAAACATCTTTCAGGCGGGCACAGCTTCGCCAAAAACAGCATTCACAGAAGCATTTACGTGGGTCATTGTTAGCTAGTAGGACGCCAGCCAGAGTTCTCTGAGTGAGTCCATAACAAAGAGCAAACAGAACTCTTCACAGTCGCAATTGATAAAGAACCTTAAAAAGATCAGTTTGAGACATAAAGAGACACCACATGCATTCAATACACTGTTCCAAAGCCTAGTATACTGTCTTGATGTCAGCTGCCTTCTTAAAGGGACAGTTCACCCAAAAATAAAAAATAATCCATGATTTACTCACCCTCAAGCCATTCTAGGTGTGCAGTATCTGACATTCCTCTTTCACACAAATACAATCGGAGTTATATAAAAAAATGTCCTGGCTCTTCCAAGTTTTAAAATGGCAGTGAATGGCTGTTTCTGTTTTGAAGTCCATCAGAGTTCATCCATCCATGGTAAAACTGCTCCACACGGCTCTGAAGCGATGCGTTTGTGTAAGAAAAATATCCATATATAAAACTTTATCGACTAAAATAACTAGCTTCCGGCAGACGAAAGAGTAACACTTGACCTTGATGCACAACGTAATGACGAACGTGGAAGCGCAGAGGATAGAGCAAAACAAAACACCAGTCACGAATTAGAAGTCCAAAACGACCATTTTTAAAGAGAAATGTCGGAGATGCTTGAGTTTGTTGCCCAACCCTATTTGTTTGAACCGCGAGAGGTGTCAAAGCTTACGCTACTCCTACATCCTACGTCATACATTGTCAAGTGTTACTCTTTTGGCGTAAGTCGACTTGCATAGGCCGTCTGCCGGAAGCTAGTTATTCTAACAGCATGGAGTTTTGGAGTTTTGCAAAAATAAAGGTAGAAACCTGTATTTTCAATGATTTCAGCCAAAAGTAGGCTTCTTAGAAGGCATTATAAAGCAGTTTAGTGCCAACCCTTTTGACCAGTCTTTGCGTCCTGAGTGCTTGTGATGACTTCAAATGGTGTCTATGGAGGCAGCTCACTAGCTTTTTGGATCATCTGCAAGTAAGAGCCCTGGGAAATGCCTACCGCCCAGAAGTGACATCAGCTTGTTTGCTTTTAAACTTGAGGAAGACACCTCAGAGTCGTCTGTAAGATCTCAAGACTTCTGTAATTACCCAGACAACAACTTTAATCAGTGACCCTACAGGACTGTACCGGCCACTGCTGATATCACTAGATACACACATTGACTTTCACATGCACTTTACTGGCCCTCGCATCCTGTTCAGGTCGTAGCTCTCTCTAGATAATTTGAGATATTTTAATTAGGTGGTATTATATTACTCTTACTGCACAATATATGTGGCAGAGCGATATGGATCATAACCTGGGTGGTTTCAACTGATTAAATTACGTATGTTATTTGGAGAAAAGAATGGTGACTTGGTGTTCATGAGTTATTTTCAATTTCTAATTCAGGTTCAGGTTTATTGATATAGCCCATTTCATACACAGAACGGTAGCCCAATGTGCTTTACATAATCATAACAATTAAGATATAGTTAAAACTAATTAAAATGTCACATCAATCAATTCAAATAGTTATATAATACATGTCACTTCACAAAGAGCTTACAGACCACAGGTACAAAGGAAAGTTAGTAGAAGGCATCATAAAAGAGTTTTGTTTTTAGTCTAGATTTAAAAATGGAGATAGTGGGAGAGGTCTCAATGTCTATAGGAAGACGGTTCCAAAGACGAACCGCATAGCAGTTAAAAGCTGCCTCTCCCTGCTTGGTACGAGCGCTGGATTGTACCAATTGGAGTTTTCCTGCTGATCTAAGTGATCTTGAAGGGCTATATATTTCAAACATCTCTTCTATATAGAAAGGTCCTTGACCATTTAGTGATTTAAAAAACAAATCAATTCTATAGATCACTGGTAACCAGTGTAGAGATTTTAAAATTGGTGTGATATGATCTTTTGGTTATGATCAATAACCTTGCTGCTGCATTTTGGATCATTTGAAGAGGTTTTATTGTTTTTTTTAGGGAGACCAGTAAAAAGACCATTACAGTAATCCACCCTACTGGTGATAAAAGCATGAATAAGCTTTTCTAAGTCTACCAGTAATATGAAATTTTTAACCTTTGCAATGTTTTTTAGTGATTAAAAAGCCGATTTTGTGACTGCCTTCATGTGGCTATTGAAGCTTAGGTCGCTATCAATAATGACCCCGAGGTTCTTCACGGTTTCCACTACCTTAAAACCTTTCATTCCCAATAGTGTGGCAGTCTTTTGTCTCTGTTCCTTTTTCCCAAAGATAATTACTTCAGTTTTGTCTGTGTTTAATTTGAGAAGGTTTTTAGACATCCAGTCTTGAACTTGATTAAGGCAATGATAAAGGGATTCAAGGGGACCAAACTCATTAGGAGACAAGGATAGATATATCTGTGTCATCTGCGTAACTATGGTAACTAATAGAATGGTTCTTCATAATTTGGGCAAGCGGAAACATGTACAAATTAAACAAAAGAGGGCCAAGGATTGAACCCTGAGGGACACCACATGTTAAGGACATAGGAGCTGAGGCATGATGACCAATAGACACATAAAAACTCCTGTGCTCTAAATAGGACTTTAGCCAGTAGATGACCAAGCCAGAAGGACCCACACAGCGTTCAAGTCTTTCTATTAGTATGTTATGGTCAACAGTGTCGAACGCCGCACTGAGGTCCAACAGCATTTCATTTTTCCATCGACGATTTTTCCATCGTCATTATTTAGCCGAATGTCGTTGACTACTTTAACCAGAGCTGTTTCAGTGCTATGGTATTTTCTAAAGCCTGACTGGTAGGGATCAAAACAGGAATTTGTGATTAGAAAAGCAGACACTTGATTAAAAAAATTTTTTTCAATTATGTTGCCGATTATTAATTCTGTTACATTCCTACTGGATTTATTAACATTTTAAGTTACATGCTTATAGATGCTTCAATGCTTCAATAGACGAAAAGTAGTAGGTCCATTCAATGCAAGTGTAGCTGACCAAAACTTCAATGATCTGAAAAGCGTATAAGGACACCCTAAAAGTAATCCGTATGATATGTTTTTTCTGTGTCAGTCTGATTGCTTAGATCTAATTGGAATTTATAATGTTACAAATGTATCATGGTTTCCATAAAAAATAGTAAGCAGCACAACAGCTTTCGACATAATAAATGTTTATGAGCAGCAAATCAGCATGTTATGATGATTTCTAAAAAGGTCATGAAACATCTGTCCCCTAGTGTCTTCAGGGATCGTTCACACAGGACACGTTGATACATTCGACAACAGCGAAATGCATCACTGACACATTTGCAGAACCAAAGCCTAAAACCTAAACCAAAATTAAATCATTAACATTTTTCCTTTACTGTCTTACATGCACTAGTATTTCAATAGTAAATCAAATTAAATAAAGAGTTATAGCTCAATTTGTCCAAATAAAATTCCCAAAGCATCATTATGCGTTGTTAAGGTTGAGGGATAAATATTTTGATTATGAATTACCTGTATATGCGTGTTGTTTTCGTTTTCTTGTCATCTAAATCTCAAAGAAAGGTCAAAAACTCCTCCCACGTCCAGTGCTGTGAAAATATTATCTTTTCTTGGCTCTACTTTGATGTTGTAAGTAATTAGTGGTTTATCATTAATAACATATTCAGCAGACATGCTCTTGACATTTTATTCAGATGACCAACATCAGCTTATTGGAATGTTTATTACCACGGCAGGCCCAATTTCTGGTGTTGACCATTACGTTACCATGGTGAGGAAGGGAAGACAAACAACAGTGCTATACATACAGCAGTTTTATCATAATAGTTGGATGATGATAGTTAAGATGCAATTATATAGATGTACCTTTTTGCAAGTACCATAGAAAAAGAGTATGAATTATGGATACACACTCAGATATTTGGAATAATTATATTTTACTTCCCTCAAATTTTTTAATGGTAGTGTATCACAGTTTACACAAAAATATTATGCAGCAAAAACTGTTTTCAACATGTATAATCATTAAAAATGTTTCTTGAGCACTATCAGCATGTTAGAATTAATTCTGAAGGATCATGTGTAACTGAAGACTGTTCAGTGTAGAGAATGGTGAATAAACCCAAAATATTACTATTTTTGTGCAAAAACCTTCACTAAACTTTTAAGTTGAACTGACTGAATTTTTTTTAGAATATGGTCCTTTTAACGTGCGTATCCTTTTCTTCCCCACAGGTCATGGAGGAGACAGATACTCAGATTGCATGGCCTTCCAAGCTAAAGATTGGTGCCAAGTCAAAGAAAGGTAAGACCAGGTGTCCCTCATCTGAGACACGCTCTGCTGAAGATGTTGTGTGTTTGTATACACTCGTCTTTTTGTACACTCACTCATTCGGTATGTGTACATGCACTATACACGTGTACTATACATGTCACAATAGGGAAGAAAAGATTATTTCATACAGACTTTAACATTTACACCCCATTTGATTCAGGACAAGATCAATCAGATCAATTGAGATGTTTATGAAGGATGTTCAATCTGATTGAGCCATCAGTCTGATTATGTAGATCATTTAGTTGCATGTAAATATGCCTACTGTTTAGCATTCAAAAGTATTGCTCGCTGCTCTCGTTTCACTGGAATATTTGTGAAAGTGCTACATAAACAATGTGGTTACAAAACAACATTTTAAAATATCTTCACATAATCATTCCTGGCAGTATCTTAGCCTCAGGGTCAGATGGATCCTTTTAGTAGTATCTCAGCATTGGCTATCATGATTTAGGGCATCTTGTGTTTAAGTAATCGTGAGAAGAGGACAACTTGCACTTCATTTTATCAGTTCTGTTTTGACAATATGTTTGTTGGAATATTGTCATCATAACATATTTACAGTGTATCAGTAGATATTCATGAGGTGTTTGCACCGGGTTACTTCATTTGTTTTGGAATTATCAGAAATGTGATCACTAGTACTGTGTATGAGTCGAGTCAGTTCTTCCTTCATAGGATTGTACCTATTAAACTTTGGCATGGAACACATCCTGAACCACTGCTACAAAATAATAAATGATTTTGCTACAGAAAAATGAATGTGGAAATGAATGATTAAATCATGTGGCTTTTTGAGAAGGAGTGCTCAATTGCTTTTCTAAGTGATCTGACTTATAATGTTTGACTCGTTTGACTTGGAAAAGTAAGCAACCACCCAGAACAACACAGCAACCACAAAGCATTTTTCATTAGAAAACGTAAAATCTTATTTGTATTGTTTTCACATCTGAAATAAGTTTTTAGAATGCTCCCTGTCTGATATTATTAATATTTAGCAGATGTTTTAAACTTTAACATGCTATATAAAATATCTGTGAGGTATTTTGAGCTAAAACCTCACACACACACTCTAAGGACATTAGAGATTTATTTTACATCTTGTGGAAAGGGCATTAAACCACCCCTTTAAAGATGTTTATGGCTTAGAATGTATGTGAATTTGCTCATTTGAATATTTTTCAATATACTGCTTCTCAGCTGGCCATTAAATGTTTAGTCGGGCAACAGCGCTAGACCAACCTTCACCAGCTCCTCTAATGCAGGAGAGTGAGGTGGCGAGTCCTCAACATCTCGTTCATCGATGCTTACAATATCCAACTCCTCAAATCTAGATAATTGTAGCAAGAAACCGCAGTGCGTGTTTCCGAACCCTGAGAGAAGGCACTGGATCTAGCAGGTGAGAGCAGAGAGAAGGCCAGGGCTGTCTCTAACCCCTCTACTAGATCCATTTGCGATCGGGGAACGCGAGACTGAGCACCCTCCTCGAAGAGTGCCAGGCGGGAGCAGAGTGTCCCTAATGGAAGCTGTTCACAATGTTCACAGCCAGCAGTGTTGCTAGATTGGGTTGACGATTTCCAGCCCAAAAGCTTGCCAAAACCAGCCTACTCGCAGAAAAAACTTGCCCAAAACTTTAACTACCAAAATAATGTGAGACAGCATCATCGCAGCGCTAGTTCCCTTGAAAGGGAATTCAGTTTTACCATCACAGGAATAAATAAAAATGTTAAATATATTAAAATAGAAAACTGTATGTTTTATGAATATTAATGCAGCCTTTCTGGTGAGCAAAAACATTTAAACAAAAATGACCAACCACGTTTGTTGTCTTTAAATGTGCTTTACAAATAAACTTGACCTTGACCTTGACCTTAACCCAAACTTTTGTAGAGCATACATAATAAGTACCAAAAAAAGTACCATAGTATTGTTACGTCTTTTGGACCTGAATACCATTGTTTTGAAGTACCATGATGCTACTATGATTTATTTTTGGAATGACTTGGAAGTATTCTTGGAAGTAACTGGTAAACCAAGAACTTGCAACTGCAGTTCCATGATATTACAATCTGAACCATCACTTTACCATGGTACTACCACAACACTTTTTTGTAAGGGTAGTATTCTTTACAAATGCTGCACTCTTTTATAGAGGTCATAGCAACATATTCTTTCTTGCTGGGCAACTTTGCTGAGCATTATGTTTGATACTTGCATATTTTCTAAGCCATAATGTCAATCAAGCATTTGTTGGACAATTATACAAGTGATTAATTTCTCTGTAAAGTTTTAATAGCTTATGTCAACAGTCATATTCGTGTATTAATGCTGCAATCGAGAGGACGTAATACAAACAATGACAACAACAGCTTGGCCATTCCAAACAAACATCAGATCAAGCTCAAGTGTGCCAACAATGTGTTTTCAGGGTCACGGCCCAAGTCAAAGGCCATTCACATTCCTGTGCATGGTTTATGTTGGCGAGCGACTGGGGGCATTGCTTGCACTGACGAAAACGTTACATAATCGTTTGCGGTTATCTGGTGACTGCATGCAGCAAACATCCCAGCTAATTAATGATGGAAAACACATGCAAGGTTCTGACATGTGGATTGCACCAGGCCCGGCTAAGCCCGTGTGGTCTTCAGGGACCTGCTGTTTCCTGCGAGTCTGTCTGCAGCTTATTACAACAGTTAAGAAGTGTTGATCCTGTGCAACAGCTCTGGAATAAAACATGCTTCGGTCAGCTCGATAGCACAGCATGCGATTGAACCAACAGCCTTGACTTGGGGTCCACCTCTGCTGCACGATGAAAGTGATCCACTGGTTGTATGTGATTGTTGAGGTGTGGAGATGTTTGCCGTTTAGGGGATTGAATTAGCCTAAACAATGTTCTGGCCCTAAACCAATCCACTTTATTCAGATAGCGTTTGACAAAAAGAGGTATGTGAACATGCAATTCCCTGTTTTTCATTTTGTCAATGAATCAAATTATCATTTATGTGACTGCATAGATTAATATTGCTTTACAGTCAGGGTTATTATAGTTAACTTTAGCTAAAAACTAAATCCAAAACCATAAATTACTGCAAATAAAATGAATTAAATAAATTAAATTGTTTGTTAATCAATAAACCTTTTTAACTTATTTTAATGCAACTAGTTTTCTTATTTTAATTTAGTTTAACTTGATGCAGTAAAATAACTAAAACTGAAAATTTCAAATAAAATGTCAAAAACAACAAAATTGTTAAAAGTTTTAGAACTAAAGAATTTAAACTAGAATTAAAATGAAACCAGTAAATATACAAATAAAAACTAATTCAAAATATAATAAAAAAACATTAATAGTATCTCAGTGATACTGAAATAACACTGTTTACAGCATATGTACTGTGTTTATGCTAGTAGGGCTGTCCAAGTTTAAAAATTAGTGCTTACATTCAAATCAATTAAGCATTTAAGGGTAGCTGTTTTTCAGCATTGTTTCCCAAAGGCTGACTGACTGGCTTTCTCCTCAAGAACAGCTACATTGAAACAGCTACTGTACATCTGGATCATACCAGAATAGTTACGCAGCTCCTCAGAGAAGCCTGTGAAATCCGAGGCAACCTAGTTGTTCTACCTGGCAAATGCTTATCGGTCTGGTTGAGTAGGCATTACAGCGTCACCATGTTCCCTGTAAGATCAAGGATCTGATCTTGGATTATTATAGCAAATTCAGGGTGAGGGTCACATCAGATTCAGAAAAATCAACAGGTTGCACTATTTTGGTGGTTCTTTTCGCTATTGCTATGAACATGATGGTCAAGTCAGCCGAGGTAGAGTGCAGGGGTCCCTTGACAAAGTCTGGTGTATGACAGCCCCAGATAAGAGCATTAATGGATGACCTGAAAATTACAACAACATCTGTCCAGGGAAGCAAATGGATTCTACAAGGCCTGGAGAAACTTATCAGTTTCAAACCCATTCAAGATCACTGGTGCTGAAGAAGAGAAAGGTGGTGGATAAATTTCACTTTCTGCTATTTGGAATGACCATTCCCTCTATTACGGAGAAGCCAATTAAGAGTTTGGGTAAGCTCTATGATTCCACACTAATAGACTCTGCTGTTATTCACAAGGCCAACAAAGGCTTAGCAAGGTAGAATAGTCAGACCTGGCTGGCAGATTCCAAGCTTAGATCTACCAGCATTGCTTTCTAACACGAGTCTTGTGGCCTTTGCTGGTCTACGCAGTCACATTGTCAACAGTTGAATCTCTAGAGAGGAAGATCAGTGGATTTCTCCATAAGTGGTTGGGTTTTACCCAGAGCTTGAGTAGTGGAGATCATCACCACCTGATTCAGCAGGAAGAACTCTGGCTTCCTCTACACAGCCTTTGACTGGCTGTTGAATGATGACCTGGGCAAACAGTTGAAGTTCCCACAGCACATTGCATTAATGTAGTATCACTCCGGCCAGACATGATCATTAGCTCTGAGGCCACAAAACAGCTGATCATGCTGGAACTTACCGTGCCCTGGGAAGAGCAGATGGAAAAGACAAAAAAGCGGAAACATCCAAAGTATCAAGATCTGGTGGAGACTTGCTGGAAGACATACTGTGAGTTTACAGAGGTCCATATTAAGCTGCAGCAAAATCCACTAGGTGGCTTTGGATCAAGAGGGCAGTTCCTACTGGGATGCAGGTTGAGGCCAGATCAACCCCGGTCAGGTCTCCTGGGAGAGGGTGTCTGATGATGAAGGACACCAGGGAACATAAGACAATGTATTTTGCATAATTTTCAATTTGACATTATAATTGCCTCATTCCTCTTGAATCTTAAAAACTTGAAGTTACTTTTCGTAAGACAAGTTGCTGTCATATTACACCCAGGTCTTTTACTGTGGAGGATAAAGTAACAGTTCATACTTCTGAATGCAAATTGTATTCTAAGAGATTCTGTGCAGGTTTTTTCAGGTTTTTGTTTCAATAAGTAATACCTCAGTCTTCTTTAAGAAAATTACTGCTCAACCAATATTTTATATCTTTAACACACTTTGTCAACTTTGATAATTTAGATATTTCATCTGGATTTGGTACTGATATATATTGAAAATAGCAGAGGGCCTAACACAGATCCTTGTGGCACTCCGTAATTTACTGACGTTATCTTTAAATAGACAAAATGGTAATGGTCTGATAGATACTGTATGATCTGAACCACCTTAATGCCTGTCTTTGAATACCAGTGTAATTTGATAGTCGATAGTTGACATTCAACTATGATTGAAGCTTAATTATGAAAAGCCACAATCATTTTGCTTGACTAATGTTTATATTTCTATTGTATTCTAATTGACTGAAGTGTTTGCATTTCGGATGTGTTTTTCATGCCGTTTGAGAAATATGGAATTTTGTGAACATTGCTGCAGAAATGTCTGTTGTCTTCAACCCCAGTTCATTGGAAAAATGTGGTCTGGCAAAATTGTATTACATTTCTTCTTGCACATTTTGAAGCGAAATTTCTAGTGAGTGGTATAAAAGTGTGTTCAGTTTTATCTGAAACAGATGAACATGAATCTGGCAACATTTTATTACTCTGGTTGTTGCATGTATCACAGCAGTTCAGAAATAAAAGGGAATTTAATACTCCATCACATTTTAAAATAACTTACAACCTACATTATTCCTGACCCTAAACCTAACTAATAGGGTTAACAAAAGCAAGTGTGAGGTAAAAACACATTAGCTTGATTCTACAAGTCTTCAATCTCTTTTATTAAGTGTCATGACTCATGTTTTAAAGGTTGTATCAGTGATTTCAGGCCCAAAAATAAATGTCTAATCTTTCCTAACGATCCGCTAGCTGCCCGCCCCATAAGCAGGCTGTCAAAAAAACGCGTCTCTGTAGGCAGCCTAGGCTCTGAGATCTGCACACAAAAACAAACTCCCACTCAGAGCCTAGGCTGCCTACAGAGACGCGGTTTTTTGACGGCATGCTTATGGGGTGGGCAGCTAGCGGATCGTTAGGAAAGATTAGATATTTATTTTTGGGCCTGAAATCACTGATAAAACCTTTAAGGGTACCTGAGCACTTTAAACTTTGCAAGTGTACCAGGTGCGCTACCGGGCAAGTTTACAATGTCAGAATAGCCATATTGAGCTGACTGTGATTAAAGCACCAAAATGTGTTAGTTTATAAATCATGCATTATGGTAAAAGTGTTTTGAGGTCGTAACAAAGTATCATGCAAGGAACTGCACAAAAATGTATAAATTTTTTTATCTTTATTAATCAATATTCTGTCCTAATCATAATTTGTAAAAAGAAATACAAGTTGTTGGTGTTTTACTGTCACTATATAGTGTTCATTTCATCTGGAAACTACAGTGAATAGGTACGTTTTTTGTATTTTAGGTAGAGGCACATTTTTCCAATGAGCCTAGTAGCCTATGTTTCTTGTCTAGGTGCACTATTTTTTACTTTGAGTGTCATTACTGGAACCAGCATTTGCACATATTTTATTTCTGCCAAAATATAAAAGTTTACTAACAATTAAACATTTTAATCTGTATGCTAGGCATGCCCCTTGATGGCTGAAAGTGCTTAGTAATATCAGGGCCTCGACTGCTTAATAATGACAGATACTTTGCAGACACATTTACAGGCTCCTAAGAGTCTCTGGAACCCTGGATCATTTGGGATGGGACCAACACCCACAGCTATGTGCTATTATCTATCGCCTCTATTGGCCAAAGAGCCATCACAACTAATGTAGTCATCATTGCCTTCGGATGGGCCCTAACTGGAATGCTAAGGCCTGGAGGTACTTTCTTTGTGTTTTAAAAGTGGAAATGCAGCTTGCAGTATATTTATGTGGCTCCTGAGGACGCATTCCTTTTCTGCAGAGTCTGATCTGACGTAGGGAGTTTTCATCTTGGTCTCTGAAGTCTCTCGCGGTCTGTTTCACTCATTTGCCATCGTAAAGCTCAGGTTTATACTCCGCAGAACCTCACACAGCACTGTCACAAGAAAATGTTGGCTTTGATTTACTTTGAAAGACTTTGTCTCTGTCAGAGTTCTCTTTCTGCGTGTGTATGTTGACATTAAATCAGAATGATGTCCTCTTGTTGTATCTTAGCAGTATGCAGTAAATGTCCTGTTCTAAATTTAGAAACATTTTGTTGCTGGATCTTTTAAAGTCAACATGGATTCAAAATGTATACAAAATTTATTTAGTCATCTGTGTCTGTTATTCTAAAGAAAAAAAAAAGCTTTTCTTTGTTATATTTCTTGAAAACTCCTTTAGGACTGACATCACTAAGCACTGCTATTTGTCAACCCTTTTGTCTCACAGAAACCACTTTTCACAATGTAATCTTCACA
The DNA here is from genome assembly GCA_031834385.1 of Semotilus atromaculatus. Classification (NCBI taxonomy): domain Eukaryota; kingdom Metazoa; phylum Chordata; class Actinopteri; order Cypriniformes; family Leuciscidae; genus Semotilus; species Semotilus atromaculatus. The sequence continues at coordinate 6,756,242 of JAULUF010000014.1, forward strand.
ATCTTTTGGCCTACATTTTCTTTCTGGTTGAATATCCTGGTTCCCTTGTCAATGCATCACATTACAAAAATAACATGGATTATGAATGCTGCTCTTTTGACTTTAGAAGTTGATGTGATTTTATTTTATTAAAGACATAATCATAATCAGATTAAATGGAAGACAAAAAAATGCTTTCAGTTCAGATATCAAAGGGATAGTTTACCCAAAAATCACCCTCAAACTTGTTCCAAACCTGTATGAGTTTCTGTCTTCTGCTGAACATAAAAGAAGATATGTTGAAGAATTTTGGTAACCAAACACTTGACGTAGCCATTGACTTTCTTAAAAATATATATACTGTGGAAGTCAATGGCTACCGTCAGCTGTCTGGTTACCATCATTCTTCAAAATATCTTCTTTGGGTGAACTATCCCTTTAATAAGCAATATAATAACGTCAGTTCTCTCAGTGTAATTTTACAGAAATGTAATTAAAACTTGACAATACGTGGACGTTTTGTTTCTACAACGTAAACTGCACACACTCCCAAACATTCTTATCTATTTACTTGAAACATACAGCACCTTATTTAAAATAAACATAGCAGCCATAAAATATGCATTTTCAATATGGATGTAATTATGCTGTAGAGAAAAACATTCAAGTATCTTCAAGTTATAACTTATGTTTACCACAGACCAATATCTTACTCATAAATTTATATATATATATATAAATATTTATATATATGTTGATTATATAGAGCACACTATTCTGGATATATTAAGAATCACAATTTTTTTTGTTTAAAATATAGAAATGCGATTCTCCCATGATTTTGAATAGACAACTATACAAATAAAATGTAATTTACTACTAGTTCTGACAAAGTGTTATTTGCTGCAGTCTATTTAATTATTTTAATTATTGCCAAATTCATTATTTTAAAAATAATATATTTGATTTGAAAAATAATCGATTTGAATTAATGATTCAATGACTCATAAAGACTTTACTTGTTTATGTAAAGTAACGGGCGTCGTTACGCAAGATTCGATCGTATCATCTCGTATAGTGTGTCATAGTGGGTGACAACCTACGTCGCGTCTGCGATGCTTCACGACATCACGACAAAAAGACTAGCATGTTTAATTTTTTTAACGGTCGTCCACGATGGGTCCCGTCACATGTGTGAGGTTTTAATCTGTTTTTGTAATATGTTATCGTTGTGGCAAGCTAGCAACATTATTTTACTTGTACTACTGGCTAAAAGTAAAAATATATAAGAAAACAATATTTTACCTCAAGGTCTCTTTGGAGGATTGACAGCCCATACTGTCCTGTTCGAGCAATCCAGGAACGTGTCCATAGTCGGGTTTTCTTTCTTTTTTTAACGTTTTTCTGAACACAGGACAGCCAATACAACACTCACCGCTTCATCCATTGTTTGTTTACGTTCGTTTCTGAAAGTCACTCTCTAGTTTCGCCTTCTCGATGACATCACCCGCGTCGTTAAAGACGGCACGAGTTGACTGGTCAGGAAGCAACGTGTAGTCTGACATGTTTCTTGTCCACGACACGACAAGATTTTAGGAGTCAAAATCACGTAATCTGACACAGTGACTATCGTAACAGACAAAAAAATCGTGTAATCTGAACCAGGCAAGACTTTACTTGTTTCATTATGAATCAGCGTTTTTGAGCTAATGTCTTCAATGACAAGTTCATGGCTGTGTCTGAAATTCCATACTCTCTTGGGTAGGTACTTATTTTGAATATGTAATTACTTCATCACAACCACTAAAAAGTATGTTGGATATAGCATGAATGTATACAGTAGCTAGCTATGGTATCCGGGCCCCATTGCAAGTTGTTGCTGTGGGCCCTCCTTGGTTGAAATCCGAAAGCCGGTGGCCCCGAAAATCATCACCAGCTTGCTTTCCTCTAGCGACGGCCCTGAATGTGTGTGGTATGAATGTAATCTGGACGTATTACATTTGCCATGTTGTCATTATCATGTGACTTACGTTACAACCTACTGGTGTAACAATGTAATTGATATTATCTTTATTTGAAGCTTGAAGTTACTTTTAAAAGGTGACTGTTTTGATCGCTACCGTAGACATCAGTGTTTATATCCGAACTAAACACTTTTATCCCAGTACTTCTGTGATCATTTGAATGATTGTAACAGAAATAATGATACTGTGTGGATGAAAGCTGTGAAGCGTTTGTGAAGCTGTTTCATACCTAAACATGACTTCTCTCTCTGGGTCAGCGTCAGCGACAATGCACATTTCAAGTAATTCAAGTAAGACCAACATTCTTCAAAATATCTTCTTTTTAGTTGAACAGAGATGTGGTTGATAATGGTTCATGAAGGAACTCATAATGGTTTGGAACAACATGATGGTGAGTAAATGATGATTTATTTTTGGAGAGCACACAATTGAGCAGTTTTTGAACTTTTTCTAGTATTTTAGACATAAATGGAAGATTTGAAATGGGTCTGTAATTTGCTAGGTTATTTGGATCTAATTGTGGTTTCTTAATAAGAGGTTTTATTACTGCCAGCTTGAATATTCTTGGAACGTGACCTAAAAATAAAGATGAATTAATAATATTGAGAAGAGGCTCTTCCACTACAGGTAACACTTCTTTAAGTAGTTTAGTGGGTATTGGATCTAATAAACATGTTGTTGGTTTAGATGCAATAATACGTTTATTTAGCTCTTCCAGTCCTATAGTTGTAAAGCGGTGTAGTTGTTCTTGAGGGGGCGATAATTGAGGCTGAATCATAAGACACCGTAAAAGATTGTACATTTACAATTGTGTTTCTGATGTTTTCTATTTTCTCAGTGAAGAAATTCATAAAATCATTACTACTACATTGTAACGGAATATTTTGCTCAGGTGATGCCAGTTTATTTGTTAGTCTAGCCACGGTGTTAAATAAGAACCTTGGATTATTTTGGTTATTTTCTATTAGTCTGCGGAGATGCTCAGCCCTGGCTGATTTAAGAGCCTTTTTGTAACGTGACATTATTATTATTACACACAGACTTTTAAACAGTGCTTTGCTGGAGTTCCCTCTGCCCGGACCATGCCATCTTGCATCTTCTCACATTCAAAGACCCAGAACCTGGCTGACATTTCTGACTCAACCTCACTCCTAGCCGTCTTGGCAAATCTAACTTGGAGCGCTAAATAAATCTCAGGCTGCTGTATGGAGAGATTTATAGGAGGACAGGAGAACAGAACTCCCACTGGCCTGCTCTTAAAGGGGGGCAGCAGCTGTAAAAACAGTCCAGAGCGCTCCGTTCTTCCAGTATCACCCTGTCCAGCGCTCTGTTGCATCAGACTGGGCCCTCGTCTCCATGGAGAGCTGCTAGGCTGCTGGCGTGCGCTGCCCAGTATGCTCTCACAGTGGACGGAGAGGGGATTTAAGGTTCCTTCCTTCAAATGAACATCTTTGGCTCTTGTGTCGGCAGATTTTGGATACAATGGACTCGCCCTCTTGATCCCAAGAAATAAATGTCTTCCCAGAATGACTTTGTTACAGTGTGAGGAGCAAATGAGACGTTTCCATAACAACAGATGTGAGGGACGCGGGAATTTTAGGGCTCCAACAGGATTTTATAGTTGATGCAATACAAATTCTATAAAAAGTTCCATAAATGTATCACTAATTTATAGGGGTGTAACAATATATCGCAATAGAAAAATGCAACAATATGTATCGTGGATAGTGACTATATGTATTTTTTTATAGTTCACCCAAAATGAAAATTACTGTGTGTGGAATTTTTTTTTAAGTTTACAGAGTTTTAGTGTCAGTACAACAAAATGTTATATATAATGTTGAATATAATGTATAATAATGCAATCGGGGGAATATTTATGAGTCCTGATAATGCCAAATGTCTTATGTTACCAGTAAAAATTGGTCTACATTATTTTAAATATAGTGAAAGAGTGCAAGCATATTCGTCTTATATACGGTAATTCGGATTTCAGATTTAAGAATCATGAATATCTTTATTCTGGTGTCACTATGCATTGGGTTACCAGCACCACGTCCAAGCCTATTTATTTCTACCGCCAATGTAATACCAACTTTTGCATTTTAATCAAGAGTTCATTTTCTGGTAACCTTGGGGTATCTCAATAATATCGTATCGTGAGTTCAGTATCGTGATATTTATAGAATCGTGACATGAGGGTATCGTTACACTCCTAGAGTTACTGCAATAAACTCATGCATTAGCATTGTTATTTCACATGCATGTAATGAAAAAAAAAACATTTATTTATTTATTTATGCACCAGAGAAACAAGCGCACAGCCATCTTTACAATTTTGTGTTTGAACTTCCATTTTCGCGGTAGCTCTGTATATTTCTATAGCATTGCTGTCGAAGAGTAATTATCTGCTGAAGTGGATTTACTTATTGTAGAGTTGACGAAAAATTATCATGAGCATTGTAATGTTTGAAGCGGATGTCACGACAAATGTCAGCAGACCGGGAAGATTGAAAATGACCTTTCATGTAGTGTGTAACATAGCTCTAAACATCCTGCAAAGTTTTAAATCTGAAAGTGCACTTTATATAAAGTTATTGTCTTTCAAAAGTAAGTCTGAGTCAATGAAATTAATCGTTTTTCAAACGAGTCATAAGCCGTTTCGTTGTGACGTCAAGACGAAACATTAGCGTATTGTGCGCGCAGACACCAGGGAAAACTTGAACCTCAAACCGGCATCTGAGTCCTGTGGATACTGGACAGCATCACGTCGAGAAGTTGTTGTGCTCTACAGTGTGAAGGTAAAGCCAGTTTTTTTTCCACTGCCCAAGGGTGAGCATGTGAAGAATCAGTGGTTAAAATGCATCTTTACCACGATACCACAGCAGTATAATCCTAAAATTTTGCTGTGTTCCCTTTATTTTACTGACGACTGCTTCTCAAATCTCGGAGTTCACTGCAGGATTCGCAAACCGCTTGCTCTTGAAAGATGGTGTTCAAAATACTTAGTTTTGAATTTTATATTGTGTAGGTCCCCTGCTAACTGGTTAACTCACATTATTACTGTCTTACTGAAATACCTCTGCTGATCAGCTGTGGGACACTATTACCTAAAACTGTGTTTTTTGTATTACCTAAAATTGTCTGTCGTTCTTGAGTAAAGATTAAGCATGGAGCAAGATTTGTTTTACCAAAGTTTGTTACGTCAGTCATTCGCGCTAGCTCTCGGCTAAGTTGAGCTAAGTAGCAGAGTAGCTCTCGGAAAGGAGGGATTTAGAGAGCTTGATTCATCTGACGAGTCATTTGAGAATCATTGAAAATGTGGTGATGTGCAAATGTATATTATGAGAAAATGAAACAGTTTTTTGACCTTTGATGCATGTAAACCTGTAGTAGGAGACTCCAAAACAACATTAGGAAACTTTAAAATAGCATAATAGGGGCACTTTAAAACAAGGGGTTTAAAAATGTTTATTAATTCTATTGGCTGCTATTTTGGATCAGATTTTTCTTTTCCTTTTTTAGTGAAGAAAATATTGCAGAAAGTCAAAATTGTTCAATCCTTCCACAATAATAATTGTTTTCCTTTAGTGCCCTAAGTAGTGATATTTCACACCAATATAAAAACTGATGAGCTCTTACTGATGCACTGAGCACACAGCAGTGTTCTGCTACATAACAAGGCAAAGCATGTACAGCACACGTGTATGTTCTCTGTGACTTTTATAGGAACAAAAACAGCAATAAACATCCAGAGCCACTCGGGAGGGCACATCTCTGTTTGGAGGGCCACAGGAAGGCTTGGTCCTCTCCATTAAGGAGATATTATACAATATAATCATCAAGCCTTCTTTGGTTGCAGCCCTCACACAAGATGATGTTATCACATGTCCATTGCTGCCGCTACATCTCACTGTTCATGGTGGTGCTGCAAGCCAAAGTATGTAGTAGAAAAACAAAGCAGCTTCCTTCTTTTTCTTCATGCAAAAACGCCTGTGTGACCTAACAGCTCCGTTAAAGTAATATAAAGTGGAAATAATTGTCAGCCTCCGTAATAACTTCTTTTCATCATTTATTTCTTTCGTGTGACCAGGGCTGTGAATTCAGCCAAGGTGCGTGAGTGCATTTTGTTTTTGTTAGCTCACGAACATCTGTTCGGTCACACACAGCAGTAGAGTCGCATATTTTTGCGCTGTTTGTTGTGCAAGATGTCGTGACTCCAGATGTGCTAAATCATGTGACTTATGAAGCGCATGAGAACGCATATTTTAAAGCTAAGAAATGGGGGCGATTTATTGCACATATATTTTGCCGAACCTTTAAAACATGGACGCAAGGACATTATTTATCTTGGAATAATTGGTGAACATCTCTGTAAGGATACTTCCCTCCTTAGACCACCTTAAAGTTTAAAGCAACACACAAAGCCTTTCAGGGTGACACCTAGTGGTACAGCAATACCAACATCTATTAGTGACTGAGCATTGAGCATTTTAAGTCTGTTCAGTAGACACCTCACCTGAAATATATTTATATATATATATCTATCTATCTTTGTCTGTCTGTCTGAGCTGCACGATTCTGGATAAATTTAGAATATTTTTTTTCCCACAACTAAACCAAGTAAAATGTAATTTACTAGAGGTTCTCAAAATGTTAATTGCTGCAGTCTATTTAACGGTTATTTATTCTTAATGAATTGTTTTTAAAAAAATAATGGTTTGAAAGAATGATTCAATGACTCACTTAAACATTTGATTTTTTTCATACATTTTTTTTGAATGAATCTCTTGAATGAATGATTCAATGACAAATAAAAACATTTAACAGTCACTTGTCGCCTTGGTACAGTCACTTGGTAACATACTTTACTCTATTTTGATCGCTTCTGTAGACATCAGTGTTTATATCCGAACATCAGTGTTTATATAAAGTGTTATCCCAGTACTTCTGTGATTATATGAATATTTGTAACACCGAAATACCGATACTGTGTGGTTGAAAAGATCTTCTGTGAAGTCAAGAATTTTGAATACGTAAATAGGCCTAATGTAAACAAGGTAAAGCATAACATTTAATGAATTGTTGTCACATATACACCATCATACACCCCAGCCCTAATGTGAACATCAGCTTGTACTTTTTAAACAAACATGGTTCTCAGGATGTAGATGCACAATCTTTTTAGTACTAACTGCTATTGGCTAAACACCTTTTTGCTATATTTTTCTACTGCTGTTTTCGCTCACAGTGGCAGCAGTGCAACAGTCCACATGACACAATCCACTATGGGCATTTCCGAACAGCCCATAAAACGCTGCGGCCTCCAAAACAGCATGCTCCATTTAGCTCACGCCACCCCCCGTGTGGATAAATAACTCTGAAAACACATTTCTCTCGTAAACTCAACTTCCCCCACCAATATTCAAACTTTAAAAACCCAAGGATCACCAAACGATCACTATACCCAGTAGCAGTCAAACAGATTCTTTCCACACGATTCAATATGATCAAGCATAATTGTAATGAACTGATTTGGTATTTTCAGCTTGTTGGTTGTTTGATTTCTCCGCTTTTTCACATTCCTTGAAATGATTTAGACTCTCAGAGGAATGTGTTTCTACAGATGTTGCTCTCCACAATCAGCGCAGTGTGCCGCTTATCAAAGACAGCTGTGAATAAGCAGCTATATTAGATGGAGCTATATTTAAACGCTGTAGTCAAAAAGGTGTGAGCAAGCCATGTGAAAGAACATTCCACAATGGGTTTTGCTAGTTAGCCTCTGCTGGTGGATAATGTAACTACAGTTATGGTGACAAGTCTTTCTCCATTGATGACCATTCAAAAGTGCATTCAGTACACCCTGATATGGATAACTAATAATACAAAAATCAGTTTCACAATTACACTTGCTCAATTCCATTTTATTTGCGGAAAGCACATACTTTGTGCCAAAATGAGCCTAAATGCCTTGGTAATTGGTAACAGATCCATTTCCAAAATTACAAACATAAATGAACATTTAAAAAAAAGTTTTATAATTACTGTATAGAAAATATTAAGAGTTTGTGAAAATCAAAATACTAAATACAAATGGAAAATGTTTACAATATTTGATATTTATCATTGTCATTTATTTTTTTCTGTCTGGAGTCAGGACCACTATCGTCAAATACGATTGGCAATTGCATACAGTTTGGATTGGCGGTATGGTTCCGTTCTGGGAACGTCCAGTCAGCCTAGCATGGATAAGAGCAGGGAGAGCAGCAATAACCCCCTTAGGGTAAACAGAACAGAACCAACATGAATGTATTGCATATATCATTAAAAGTACAACATAATTCCAGAATTGATTCTGATTCAAGGGGGATGAAGCTACGCTTGATTTCTGCAGAATTTTGTGTCTTCAAGGGGTCTTAAGCTGCTAGCGCATTATAGCAATACCAAAGTCTTGGGTTTGATTCAAAGGGAACACAAACTAAATCAAATGTATACCTTGAATGCATTACAAGTTGCTTTGGATCTGCCAAATGTGTAAATGTAAATTTATTCTAGCATGTTAACATGTAGGTTAAACTCATTACCATTTTGAGAATCCCAAACGTTTTGTCAGTGCTTTCCCTAAAGCCACCCTCCCTCACATTTAAACAAATGCACCAACGGCATGATGATTTATGGTTTTAAAGCAATTTAATAAGCCATTTTTGCTTTGAATGCACAAATTTGAAAGTTTGGCACATTTTGGTAGCCAGCGTTGCTCCACTCGGTATGCAGTGAACATATTACATTACACTGTTTTTACCACTCTTGTAAATCCAATACTTAAGGGGATGCCACTCAAAACTGGTGAGGTGGACAATAATTGCCAGCGTGGAAGCTGAGAGATCCTAATCATCGGGTGTAATCCTACATGTGTTAAACCACACTGAACTGGTGCCTTTGTATGAGACAAGCCCCTTTGTATGCAATTATATTCTTGTTCTCCCCCTAACACCACAGTATAAACTGTAAAACCTCTACTGAGCACTTGAGCTTGACCACAGAAAATGGTCACATTACATGCAATTTTAACTAAGGCCAGTAGCACTGTACTGGCTAACTCTAAACGCTCTACATTTTTGAATGCATGAAATGTTTCTGGAGCCAGGCTGGAGCGATTTCCTCCCGCAATGTCCGTCCAATCGGCCGAATGGATGTTTTGCAGGATTTTGTGGTGGAGAAATTCACTTCTGCGTGGGACAGTGATTTAGCACGGCTTTGTTACTCATTCCCTCTGGCATTGAAAGCTCTCATCACGAGTTTCCTTTAAGCTCCGGAAAAGCAGCTATAGCACGGAAAGCCAGACGTGTAGAGTTAGAGCCTTGTGCTTGTCTTTCTCCTTCAGTGAATTATATGGCTTGGTGTGTCTTGTGGGTTGCTTCAGATTCTTAAACTACCTTGTTACTAAATCATGTATAGGGCTCTAGGAACTCTCTTTTGTTTTGTTCCAAATTCGGGACAAAAATCGGAGCAAAAGTCGTGTAGTGTATTTCAGCCTGAAATAAACTGCAGGGGGTTTCTTTACATGCCGTTCATTGGTGTCTTCTTGTCTAAGTGTGTTGTAAAGTAAACTAGACCATATGTCATTAATCAGAAGTCTTTCTGTGGAACACCAAGCAGAGGTCTACTGCGTGATGGCATAAAGTAGATTGGTTCTGTAGAATTCGGGTTTTTTTGCAGCACAGTGAGACAGATGTTCCTGGTGCGGAAGTCAATACTGAATGAGCAAGTACCGGAATTATATAAATGTTGTCTGGATTTATATGTTGTCTGCATGCAGTTTTCTGACAGCCCAACTTGATCCAAACATTATTTATGTGATTGTGAGATATGACTTACCATATATTTGATGTGAGTAAATGGCCATATTATTAATGAAGCTTTATGATAAATATAATACCTAGATGTTTACATTATCTGAAAATGTAAGCACTGCTTGCCTCTGCAGAACTGTCCACCATGATACTAGGGTACTTTGAGTGGTTTTCAGAACAATACCATTCAAAAGTTTGGGGTCGGTAAAATGTTTCGTTTTTTTTTTTTTTTTTTAATGTTGTTGCGGTTCTTAATGTCTCTTATGCTCACCAAGGCTGCATTTATTTGATCAAAATACAGATATATTGTGAAATAGTATTACAATTTAAAATAACTTTGGTAACACTTTATTTTACGATGTCCTTGTTACATATGCTACATGTACTTACTGTAGTAATAACAGCAAATTATGCATAATTACATGCAACTAACCCTCAACCTAATCCTGATCCTACCCTATCCCTATAGTAAGTACATGTAGTTACTTAATATTACTCAGTACTTAAATATATAATTACACTGACAAGGACACCTTAAAATAAAGTGTAACCATAACTTTTTCTATTTTAAAATCGAATTTATTTCTGTGATGGCAAAGCTGAGCCATTATTAGTCTTCACAATTCTAATATGCAAATGTGGTGCTCATGAAATATTTCTTATTACAGCATCTTATTACCAATGCTGAAAACAGTTGTGCTGCTTAAGATTTTTGGGGAAACCTATTTACCATCAGCCAGTTGAAAGTAAAAAACAGTAATATTACACCTCTCCTCTACGATCTGAATGATTTGAGGTTTCATTCATGTCTGTTGCAGTAAACCTTAAAACAAAGGATTTGAAGTTTGTTAATTAATAATTATGTGCTGATGAAAATGCTATATATGTTGTAAATAAACATTATGACTTTACGCTATGTATTTTTGCATTTCAGATCCACACATCAAAGTTAGTGGTAAGAGGGACAATGTGAAGGAAGCCAAGGAGAAGATCATGTCTGTCCTGGACACAAAGGTGAGCATGTCAAGTCAGATTGGGGGATTCATATTTGATACAACATTGTGCAACACACACAAATGTCAAAATGCCTCATTCTTTTTAGGCCATATTTGACATTTGAGGTGATGAAACTTGAAGATCCTGAGAGGAACTATGTGGAGCTTGACATCAGCTTTTCATATAGCAGAATGAATTATGGCTTATGGGGCGAAAAGAAGACAAATGCCAGTGCCCATTGGCTGATACCATTGGTTGACTTTAAATTTACCATGAAATCAATATTGATGACAACTCTTGTTTTTTTATGTGCCAACCAATCCATCCAATCAATTCCCATTGGGCAAAATCAAGTCCTGCCCTACATTATTTTCTTTGAGAAGTCATCTCAATCAAATTTACTTAACAATAGGGAAGAAAATACTATCACAACTTCCATTTCATTGGCCATCAGGGGCAGCCAACATCTGCGGCATCGGCATGAGCTGTACCAAAGCATTGGGGATTGTTGTAGAAATCCATTCTTTTGGTAATTAGTGCCAGACATAATGCAGAACATCCACCAACACCAACTGAAGAGTTTGTTGTAACATTCCTGTAGATTTGTGAGGTAATTCACTCAAATTAATGACGTGAAATGGGAAATGGTGTGTAGTGACATCTCTCTATGGAAAACTGACTTGGCTGGAGCTCATAGATATAATTCAGACTGTTACATCTTTAATGTAGCGGCTCAGAGGGGCTTTTAAAATGCATAAAATGTTTTAATGTTAAAAGTAAAAGAACTTCCTTGGCTTAAAGAAACAGTGCAGTGAAACCCAATTGTCATTGAGATAAAGGAATAAAAATACAGCAAAAACAGTCATATTATGTGATATTATTAAAAATATATATTTTTAAATATATTTTAATATGTAATGTATTCCTATGATGCAAAGCTGAATTTTCAGCATCATTACTTCAGTGTCACATGATCCTTCAGAAATCATTCTAGTGTTGATTTGCTGCCTAAGAAGATTTCTTATTATTATCCATGTTAAAAACAGTTGTGCTGCTTAATATTTTGTGGAAACTGTGATTAAAAAAAAAAAAAAAAAAACCTTCTGAAAGTTCTTTGCCAGCCAAGCAGGTGTCATTAAAATCAATGGGAATGCTAACGTATAAATGATGGCATAGAAATGACACATTTCACCTTTAATGAAATAGCAAGTGCTATGGTACCACAGTTAATACAGTCCGACTCTTTTGTTTCCTCAGAGCAACCGCGTGACTCTAAAGATGGACGTCTCGCACACGGAGCATTCGCATGTCATCGGCAAAGGGGGAAACAATATCAAGAAGGTGATGGAGGACACGGGCTGTCACATCCACTTCCCCGACTCCAACCGCAACAACCAGGCTGAGAAGAGCAACCAGGTGCGAAACATGTTCAAATCTCATTTCACTCCATTAATCAACAGAAAATAAGAGAATCGATTTTTAGCATTGCAATATTATTTTAAAGCAATTATGCATGAGTTTACATTTACATAATGTGTACTGGTATTTTGGATTTTCTTGTAATTGGCATTATGCTTAGTAGAAAATCAATACTACAAATACAATAGTACAGTATTTTATGTAAATTATCATAATATAAAGTTCAATACTAAAAAATAACTAATACAAAATATATATTATATATATACAAAAGCTTATTTTTAGAGCATTATTTGACATATTATATTATGGACAGCATATTATATTTGAGAATTAATCATACAGCACTGCAACAAAATGTCACTACTGTTAAATATATATATATATATATATATATATATATATATATATATATATATATATATATATATATATATGTTGGGCTGTAATGAGAATGGGAGTATGATTAATTGTCATAAATAATCTTGATGCTCTTAAAATAAGCTTCACTTAAATTAAATAAATATACACTACCGGTACATTCAAAAGTTTGGGGTCTGTAAGATTTTTTATGTTTTTGAAAAAAAGTATTTTGCTCACCCAGACTGCATTTATTTAATAAAAAAAATCAGTATTATTGCGTAATATTGTTACAATATAAATCAACTTTTTTATATATATTTTTTTTCAGCCATCTTTTGTAACATTACAAAAGTCTTTACTGTCACTTTTGATCAATTTCATACATCCTTGCTACATAAAAGTATTTCTTTTCTTTTCTTTTTTTTAAACAGTGTATATACAAATATAATAATATTATGTATATGTATTAATTATACTAAATGATGTGTCATTTAAAATGATATTCTTGTTATTTTGGAATAAAAGATGACTTGTACATGTTCTTGACAGGTTCCCTGAGGTTCACCCAAAAGTTGAAAATGTTCTCAGGTTCTGAGAAATCAGTTTTAATTTCTAAAATGAAATGTATCACTGAGCTACTGTATAGGCTAGGGAGGATAAAAACTAAGTTATAATTGGATGCGAGACATGTTTTCAGACCTGATGAAGTGGGGAATGTGGAAAATGAGCAATGACATGCACTCCCCCAGTATGGGCTCATGTGTTGGGTTTAGAGTGGCTGGTACTTGCTGACAGGTGAATGAGACCCAGCTAGGCTAGAATGAAGAAATCTCTCCTCCTAGTGGTGCTCCTATGATAACATTTGGCAGAAGGGTATTTTTCATTCTTAAAGAATTATTCACCCAAAAATGAAAATCATTTACTCACCCTCATGTCCTTCCAAACGCATGACTTTCTCATTTTTCTTTGGAAAACAAATGAAATCAGTTTCATTTGAGTGAGGAACAGAGTGAATTTTAAGTGGATTTTTTTGAGAAAATAATGGAAACAGTTTAATTTAAAATTTAATTATCGCATAATTTACTCACCTTGAAGCGATCCTAGGTGTATATGAGCTTCATAACTGGAGTGAGTAGAACCTGAGATTTTGAAGCCCAAAATAATCGCATCCATCCATCATAAAAGTAATCCATACAGTTCCAGGGCGTTAATAAAGGTCTGCTGAAGCGAAGCGATGCGTTTTTGTAAGAACAATATCCATATTTATAACTTTATAATCTACAATCACTGGCTTCTAGTTCTAGTATCCCTTTAAATCTTCTGGAATGGATAAAAATGCATCAAAAGAAATATCTATTTTTATGTATTTATATTTATTTTTATTCAGACCAGATGCATGATGTTCTTCGGTGCATGTCCCCGTATGAATGAGTGTGTGAATGGGTGAATGTGAGGTAATATGTAAAGCGCTTTGGTGGCCACTGGGTCTGCGCTATATAAATGCAGTCCATTTACCATTTTTCTTGAATCCAGTTCCTTGTTCCTGGTATCTTGTACCCCATAAACATACTTGTGACTTTCTCGTTCCTTTTTTGCAGGTGTCCATAGCCGGCCAGCCAGGAGGAGTGGAGGCCGCCAGAGCCCGAATTCGGGTAAATAAACGTTCATAATACGATTACAACCGTCTGTGTTTTTCTGAGATAAGCAGGAAGTAGAGGTGGGAGGCTGTTATGTATCTTGGTGGAAGTTGACAGGTATGGCGGGTGTTAACATAAATGATTTTTTTGGATGGGTTAGGATGAGATAAACACATTCCTCAGCATCCCAGCGGTAATCCCAGCAACACAATAAGTAGCATTCATCTTTTTCAGGAATGTATGTTTCTAGTTGAGAATCTGGGACTTGAATCAGACCTGCTGCCCTCTGTTGGTGTTTTATAACCATTACTGCCACATTTCAATGCCATGGACACCTTCCTTTCACCCGGCTAATGGGATAAAACATAAGGAATAAGAAGGTTGTCGTTTCAAATCGAAAGCTTTTGACACAAGGTCTTGACCTGGAATTGAGTTTTACGTACAGACCAGCATTAATAATGGCTTGATGCGAAACACATGGTGCCGATTGAAGCTGTTTTGAAACTGCAGTTTTAGTGATATCTTGACTGTTTGGCCGGGTGTCGCCTGCGCGCTCCTTCTCTGTCCAGACTCTCTCCTCAGATTTCACCAGTGCACACATGCTTCCTCCTCAGAGAGAACCAAGAAAAACAAACCAAAGCATTCAGGCACAGCAGGCTTCCTTAGTATTTTCACAAAGCCCGAGCCCCAATTAACTGGAGGACGTTCTACACCAGATCTATCATAAGCCTTCACTATTGTTTCAAAAAGCAATTTGTATGAAATGAGCACCTTTGAAAAACCCAAGCCGCTCCATTTTTATGTCCACGACATATAAAGTTCTGTGGGTAAAATGTAGATTTGATGGAAGGATGTTAGTGGGGCAGCCTCACTTGTTTTTTTTCCCCTCGTTCATGTGACCAGAAGTGCTCGGAATTCTTCTCTTGACCACCTAATCATCTCCATTTTTCCTCTTTTCTCTTTAAAGATCTTCACCCACAGTCGTTTTTTGTGCTTGATTGTGCCGTTACGCCCATGTGAATGGTATAGGGTGGGCATAATTCTCACACACCATTTGCAATCTCAGTTCGCAGTTTTCACAGAATCTCCTCAGACGTTGTCCACAAAATTCCACTTTTCACTAAATCTTAATGTTATATAAAGGTCAATGACAAATAACTCTAATTTTGAAAACTCTATTTTAAAACATAAAAAAATATTAAAACTCTCTTGCCTGGTTTCACAGACGAGGCTTAAGCCTATTCCCAGTTTAAAATGCGTGTTTGAGCTGTTTTAACTGAAAGCAACTTGCACTGCCATCTCTTAGTGCCATTGTTTTGTATCAAGTAATGTTGTACACCAGTAATGTTTTTTTTTCTAAGGCACATTTATAAAAGCTACTTTAATTACCTAATTTAACTAAGGCCTGATCCTGGCTTAATCTAAGCCCCATCTGTGAAACCAAGCCTTTTGGGAAAATATTATACTATTTTCAAGAAAAGTTTAAATGTAAATGACAAAAAAAAAAAAAAACGTCATGAGGTTAAAAAAAAGTAGCATTAAGTAAACCATGAAGTAAAAAAATGCATGTTTAAAAAAATATATATATATAGCCTTATCATAAGAAGGTCAAATTATCTGATATTTTAAGACTTATTTTCTGCATGTTGGCAGACCAAAGTTTTTCAAATAGCAGTTCAAATATTTTTGTTTTCTTCAAATTAATAACAAAAGGTGTTTTCTTCATTACGATACCCAGTTGCATCACCCTGACGTTAAATATCAAAATGAATTTTAATTCAGAAATTAAAAACATGTTGATCGTAAAAGAGTTGTATTAAAATGTTTTAACATCTTGTCATCGACCCACAAGCAAAATGCTAGTATTGCATGCTTGTTGTGTATGAGACCCTGTGTGTTCACCGTGTCCCAACTCTTGATCCTTAAGAGATTAAACCGTTTAAACATTAGCCCTGCTTTCTCAGAGGAGCCGAGTTCATTCCGGTGGAGCATCTTCCTGGCTCTCTGTGAAAACACATACAGAAGTTACTGATTCTACAGAAGGTCAAAGGAAAGCTCAGACCAATTGTTTGTAAAAGATCAGAATACAGCACTCCCCTCCAGATTCATTATTAGCAATAATCAAAACAAAAGCACAGGAGGTTTTTGTTTGGAAAGCTCCGCTCATAGCCGATGCATAAGCCTTTGGTTAAAAATAACCATGCTTATGGTTTTAATAGCTCAAGAATGAGGAGAACCATTAACAGAGACGAATGATTGGAATTCCAGAGCTCGCTCCATGACGGATTCCCTGCTCCCAGCTAAAGTTGAACCCAATAAGCATCTCCTTGTCTAAAGGGAGAGTGACTGTCCTGACCACATCTAAAGGGCCAGAGAATGTCTCTCTTTTTGGCCCCCGGTACAGAACATGAGGGTGAGCAAAGCCCCCACATACATATGGGACTGATTAAAGACGCATTTTTACGGCTTGGCCATTCATTCTGTTTACCAATTCAGTTTGGTAAGGCAAACTATTTGCTGGGCCCTTGATGACCCTAAATCACAGTGGAATGATGAGCAATTTTTACTTATGCCGTTTTATTTCTGGAGACTTCATGGCTTGAATGTCGGCCAAATGCCCTATAGTAGTTACTGTAATTCTGACCAGCATTCATTTAGAGCAAACCATGTTGTTTGCTTCTAAAGCCAAGCACACACTATCCTGTCACCCTGACTCAGATTTATTATTTATTGTAGTTGAAATTATTACGTGCACATCTAATTGCAGACTTTGTGCATCAGTTATAGTCTCTCTCCTCCTCAACTTAGCTAGAGTCCCAAAATTGTGTTCTCACACAAACTCATACAGTTGATTCTTGAAGCCTTTTCAACTTTTTAAGCTCTTCCTAGATCCCACTTCCTGCAGCTTTTGTTTTTGCTCTCTCAGATCATTTCATTGAGCATTGCTCGTCGGGCAGTGTGGAAACCTGAAGACTGGTCATCAGATTTCAAACCAGTTTGAAATGTCTGGTAGCATCTGCAACTTGTTGGCTTGTCTTGCAAGTGCTGCACATTAACATGACACTTAAATAGTGTGAGTTTTATGTCGAAGTGGCCTGTTGGTTTGATCATGGTACGGCGATTAGTTATCCCTTGTGAAAAAAAGAGTATCATACTTCTAAAAAGAGTATCAATTATGGAAATAATATACTTAAGTGTGACCTGAATATAATGTTTTCGGACACTTAATTGCATGTTATGAAATTAAACGTCTTATAGATTAAATGTATATAAAATTAAATTAGTTCAACTTAAGAGTGATTTTTTTTTTTACCCACTTAAGTTATACTTAAGTACATCTTTAAATGTAATTTCATAATTGCTTTTATTGTCTTCAAAATATGATTAAAGTGTACTGGTAAGGTAAACTAACATATTCTTCTGTGTAATACCAATCGAATCTTGTATGTCGTGGATTTAAATATAATTGTAATATATACAATAAAAAATATTGTAAATGTAAAATTAAGTCACATTACAGTTATAATTATAATCAAGTATTTTACATGTGCTGTAGTCAATGCATCAAATTAAGTGTACTTCTTTAGATTATTGTATTATCTGCAAGTACAGTTGGTTACACTTTATTTTAAGGTTTAACTACAGTACTGATTAATATTAATTTACAACCTGTACTTAGGATTGGGCTTTTTTTAAGCTTAGTTGCTTGTAATTATGCATAATTTACTGTTCACTATAGTAAATATATGTAAAATATGTAACAAGGATAGTATTTATGCTCATGTGGGCGATGTGGGTTTGAATCTGTTCTTGTTTCAATCCTTCTCTCTTTCCCCATGGTTTCCTGATTATTCTATAATCTCTGTGTATCAAAAAGTTTCAAAAAGATCTGCTGATTAATTCCCCATAGTCCTTATCTGTTTTCAGCAGATTTATAACATTAACTGATGGTTGTGTGTCTGTCTTCAGGAGTTACTCCCGCTGGTGTTGATGTTCGAGCTGCCAGTCATAGTCCAGCTGAACCCTGACCCCAGCTCTCCTGCCATCCAGCACATCTCCCAGACATACAACATTTCTGTGGCCTTCAAACAGAGGTCCAGACTCTATGGAGCGACAGGAGTGGTGCGGGGCTCACAGAATAATGCTGCGGCCGTCAAGGTGAGACGCTCATACACTGGCGTACTGTACATGGGGGCATCATCTCCATCTTTGTTTGTTTGTTTGTTTTTCATATAAATACAACACTTTCTAAATGTCCCAGGGGAATATTTACCAAGGACGATAACTAAAGATATAGTTCTAAAATTCATTCCAAATATAAAAGATTAGCAAAGTCTACAACGATACTATAACGATAACGGCACAGAGAAACTGTATTATTGTAATCACTTTCAGAAAGTTTTTTTTTTTTTTCAGCTGATAAATGATAAAAACATTGACAGCCAATCAAAATCCAAACCATTCTTTAAAGCTCTCAAACTTTTAAAGCGGCGGACTACATAACAGCAACACCTGCTTAGAATAAACATAACGATATTGACCACTGGTGTGGACGCTATTATAGTTATTGTTATTAGTTATTATCTTTATAGTTATCGTTCTTGGTGTGAACTTGCAGTTTTTGAATCTTTTGGGGAAGTTTTTGCTTTTAATTTAGGTTTCATGGAATTAATATTCTCAATCAAGCTATTTAAATATAAATATTTATTTAAACTAAGATGCAGATGCAACTGCAATAGCCACCGTTCAACCTGAAGAGGGCAGCACTCAGACGTTTTCACACCATATATTGTAGAATTAAAACACTTTATACCCAAATGTCAAAAAAGTTACTCGAATCAATGAACAGCATTAATAAAGCCCCATTCTTAACAGATCATTAACTAAAAAAAGTTGGTTAGGGTTTAGTTACCCTTTAAAGAAGTTAATCACGAAAACAATGTAATATGTTTATAATTAGTACATTTAAAATGAAATGGCTGCTGGTAATGCTTTAGATGCGTGGGGCATGCGTCTAGTGTGGGTAGAGCCTGTTATTCTTCCCAAGGAGAATCTTCTTCAATCCCTGGTCTTGAGGAAGAGTCTAGGGCTGGAGTTGTCCTGTGGGCTATTGGCTATGCCTGGTATGTGTTGAGATCTGGGGTGAGGAGGCCGTGCCAAAACCGCCTACGAATATGGCCAGAAAGGAACCCCAAAAGAGCCCCTTTGCCTTTCCTCTCTTCCCCTACTTTTATGGCACGCTGAAAGAAACTCCCAAATCTAGGTCATTCTCAGGGTCGTATATGCCAGGTGGAAAATCAAGAACATAAAGAGGTTCTTGTTTACTAAAACATACTCCAGTAGTGACAAAAAGTCCCAGTCGTGACTCTTTTTTTAGCAGGGTGGTTAAATTTGACTTGAGTCCGAAAAAGTGGTCAGTGAGGTATTGGTTAACATGATTTCACCAAGTAAAACATGTTCCTGGATCAACATCTTTGTTGATCCTGGAACAACATTCCAGTCAACCAATCAGATGGGATCAAACTTGAGGGACAAGTTTACAGTTTATGTCAAGTTTGTCAGGGTTAGGTGCTTCTACATCAGTGTTATTCACATATAATTTCCCTCTGGTGATAGGGTGATAAGGTTAGGTTTAAGGGTAGGGATAGTGTTAGCACTTTTCAGAGAGAAATGTTGTTCGAGGATCAACAGAATATGCTAATTCAGGAACATGTTTTACTTGTCAAATTCACGGTGACCTGAGGGGTTTACTGTTTCATTCAGGGTCAGAAATGAACTTTTACATTAAAGGGATTATGTTTACCCCAGAATCGATTTCCTGGGGCATTTTTGACCTTTGTGACCTTGGCTTCTATGTCATACTTACATTTAACCAGTTACTCCAATTAATCAGAATACTATAGACTGTTACCAACTAAATGTATAGACTAAAAATGTGGCAAAGAAGCTGCATCTTACATGGCATTATGCATTAGAAAATCAAGACTTAATATTGGTCATCTTAGTAGCATGAAAAACAAAATTTCTCAAACCAGTGGCCAGTGACTTGTGCATAATGAAGCTGTCTACACTGCACGATGAATCTCTTACTTGCATCATATCTTTATGATGAGAGAATTTGTGAGAGCGCAGAACTTCAGTGGATTTTTTCACTGGTGACTATTCTAAACGCCTCTGATTGACCATTGCATTCATACACTCAACAGAAATGTATTGGTTTTAATTCTCAACTCTGTAAAGATAATTTTTGTAAATTTATTGATGTTAATGTGGTAGATGTTACCCAATTTCACTTTATTCATTTAAACTGTTGATCAAATCGCATTAATAGACAGTTCTAATGTATTTACTTTAATCGTGTAGGGGCATTTTTTTGTTCTCTTCTCTTGAATTTTTTTTCATTTTAGTGGCATTTTTGCCCCAAGCCCCTGTTAATTTCCACAACTGGTCTCGTTGCAGAGGGGCACAGCGGTGTTACTAGAGCACCTTGCGGGCAACCTGGCCAGCGCCATCACGGTCAGCACACAGCTTGACATCGCACCCCAGCACCACCTCTTCATGATGGGCCGCAACGGCAGCAACATCAAGCACATCATGCAGCGCACAGGAGCCCAGGTCCACTTCCCAGACCCCAACTGCCCGCAGAAGAAATCCACCATCTACGTGCAGGGAACCATTGACTCTGTGTGTCTGGCCCGTCAGTACCTGATGGTGAGAGATTTTTTTGTTCTTTATTCCAGTGTTTCTGTCTTTCTTGTTCCACAGCGTTTGTGCGACTGACACGAATGACACCTCAAATAATGCAGCATGCTGAGGAGAGGTGTGCTATTTTCTCGAAGCAGTCAGACCTTTATTACAAGCACTTTTTAAAAATGTAAGTTCAACAACAAATGAATATGTCATTAAAAATTTATATAAAACTGCCTTATGTGCAATTTAAATATTTACATACAACTCCGTTTCTATTTGAGCGTTGATTATTAAAAGTAGTTAGTTAATTGATTATCAACTGAAATTTAGTTTCAGGTTTCGGCCAAATGAAAACTTTGGTTTCTGTAAAAAAAATAAAAATAATGATAAACATTTTGGTGCATCACTTGATGAAATTTACCTAGAAAATATGATACAAACATATATTATTATATTTATGTTTTTAATCGATGGTTGGTTACTCCACATTATCATATTAAACTAGTGTTAAAATTCTAAAAAACGTATTTAATTTTTTTTGTGTAAAAGTCAAGATTTAGTTTTCTCTGTCTTGGATATTTTTTTATCTTTGGCCCCTCAATATCTAAACCATTAAAAGATAATACATTTAATTTAGAAGAAAAATTGTAAAAGAAATTAGGACTTTCCATTAAACGGCCACCTAGCAACCATCAAGCACACCCTAGCAACAACCCAAAACACCTTAGCACTTCTTGCGAATGTCGTCAAGCCAAATTTTGCACAACCGAGCACTTGCATCTTCAGAAAATGTGAAGATTTTGTTTCTCTCTCTCATTTTCATCTTCCCTCAAGCCATCAGAGAAATAGTGACCCTGGTTTGTCTCATTATGTGGTCTCCAAACAACACAAAAGAATATAAAAGTGACACAGGCAGAGGCACCAGAAGAAGCATAAAAACACAATCCTTTTGAGGAACACACAAGTGGAGAAAGCGAAATAATTAGCCTTTCAACACTCCGGTCCTCTCTGGAGACAGATATCGGCCTGTCTGGTCCCGCAAGCCAGCCCAGTCCTGATTTAAACACGCAGCAGGAGGCCGAGGGAACAGACAGAATTCAAGAATAATTTATTCATGCTTTTTGGCTCGATCAGGTCAATTAAGGACATTTTTAGCATTTACAAATATGACTGTCATAGCGGGCTTTCCACCACACAATCTAGCGTCTAGAACTTTTCCTGCATATGTAGCAGTTTCTTCACTGCCTGCTGAGTTAGCCGTGTCAGGAGAGGAAAAAGAAGGTCAAGGACCAGTAAATGAAAGCCTTACTCCTAGAGTACCTGCTGCTGTTTTTCTTTTCAACATGAGAAGTAGGTGATGGATCACTCCTGAATAACTGTAGATTTGCTGCTTTAGGACTGAGGCCAACTGAGCCCTTGAAACACTTGAAGTTCGACTCAATGAATGATTTACAACAGTGTAGAAAAACTTTGTTCATTTCTCTTTTTTCCTTGTTTCTGCAGGGCTGCCTGCCACTGGTGCTGATGTTTGATATCAAAGAGGACATTGAGGTGGAACCACAGTGCATTACTTCCCTAATGGAGCAGCTTGATGTGTTCATTAGCGTCAAACCAAAACCAAAGCAACCTAGCAAGGTTTGCACACACACCCAAACCGTGGACACCATATGTCTACATCACACTCTGAGCTTTTCTCACAACTAACATTTTGTTTTTAAGCCATTTTGCTAATTACTCTCAATCAACCTGTTTCAAGTTGATTTTTAGTGGATGAATGAAGTCAGTTCTCCTCAGTTGAGGAACCAGAGATCAATGCAAATCAATGCTGCCTTGAGATTTTTGTTTTTTAGTGCCACCATGTAAGACACTTTGAATCAGATCAAGCATTAAGGCCTAGTTCTCTCAGAGGCTCAAAATGAAGGCACCTTAGTCTTGTAAAAGTAATGTATGGAACATATAGGATTTGTGGGTGGCTTACTACCAGGATGTGGAAACTGGGAATGCTTCACGTCCTTGGTCATGGTCAATGGTGAAATCCTATCCTGTGTTTTAGGCTGAATGGCAGCACTGTAAATTATCAGTCTTATAGCAAGAACCTCTGTTTTTTCCATTTCAGGGATTTGTGTTGATGCCTCCAGCTTCTCTTTTTCACTCTGCTAGTAGTTTGCTACAGTAATAGCCTTGACTAGTGTATACAGCACATATATAAGGAAGGAAGTATATTCTATACCAATTGAGGTGGAAAAAAATGAGGACATACAGAATTTCAGAACATACCAGGAAACCCCAGATTCATTTCAGTTCAAAGAGTTCACCACTAATAGGCAGATCTTTTCAGCTTCATGATGATGTAAATGGATCTTTAGAAATAAAAATACCATTGATGTTTTGAAATACGAGTTTGACGTACAATGAAAACATACTGTACATTTCAGAAATCAAAACTTCCTCCTCAGTGAACAAAGACCATCTATTGAAACTGTTTAAATCCCTTTAAAAAGAAAAGCACATTATACTCATAATGATGACATTCTGCACTACAAATACAAAAGGCAGGGACTACACCAATACTAGAACTTAGACATTTTTTAACAAAATGTGTAGTTAAGGACCATTCACACAACAAACAATTGAAAACAATCAGTGCAGTGTAAGAATGGAATAACTAGTTGAAGAGATAGACCTGCCCACTGGTCTATGAGACAAAGGACCTTGCTGGAAATGAACATTTCGTCCCCTTGGAATTATAAGGTTCTATCTGCGTTCTGAGCAGTTTTGAGATATTGAGCTTCAAAGTTTTTGCATTACATATAGGAAAATGTGTATGGGGAACAAGTTTCTTTCAAACATAAAAATAACAGGGACCCTAAATGTATAAAACACATCACATAATGTAAATAAGTTGTCACAGAATAAGAATATGTGAATAACTCAATTTTGACAAAAATGTCAGATAGAACCTTATAATTCCAAGGGGACGATTTGACTTCCCCCTGGCCTCTTCCCCTGAGACGAAAGTCTCACCTTATCTACATTTCATTCTCTCTCTCAGGGACACCTAAAATTCACATAAGAATAGTTATGTTTTAATGTGAATGATTATCATTGAGTATTATGTTTAGTATCATTTAAAATGTCTCAGAGTGAGTGGTACAAATGTCTAATTTCCAATTAAGTAAAACACAAGGAAATAAGTTTTTTAGAAGTTTAGAGAAACTGCCAAACAAAGGAAGATAGGCAAATGGTCCTCCTACCCCCCAAAAGGTGTAACCTCTGAATGCAAATTACCATTGTTAGCATGTTTCCATGTGAAAGAGGTTTTGGCTATTTAATGGAACGCAGCAAGGGACCGGGGAGTCAGATGAAATAACGAGTTAATACATGAGAAAATGTATTGCATTTATTAAAAATCCCTTTGCCACGTGGAAAGACACTAACACGCAGAAACCTTCCCCGCTGATCGAATGCCGCCATTGGATCGATTTAGCCGGGCCTTACAGAAGTGAAATGCAAAAATGTGTGAACAGCCCCTGAAGGCCCCATATACTTCAAGCGAAGTCATGTGACGTAATTTCGAACAAAATCAGGCCAAAATAAAGTTTGTTTGGAGTTTGTTTCTGGAGATCAAAACAGTTAGCCAAACCTGCTCCTGGAGGACCACTGTCCTTCAGAGCAGTGGCTCCCAACCCTGGTCCTGGAGGACCACCAACACTGCACAGGTCTCGAGTCTTTGCTAAATTAATTGATGAGTTGAAAAAGGCGTGTTTGATTAGAGAAACACCTAAACTGTGCAGTACTCCAGGACCAGGTTCAGGTGTGTTTAATTGGGGATGGAGCTAATCTCTGCAGGACAGTGCCGGATTGGACACTCCTGGTCAAAGCGAACTTTCAGGAAAAATTAATAGGCTACCTTCAAACTACCATTGGTCCGTGGCGATGTAATAATCTACGTAATAGATAGTTGTGCGCTGAGGCACATCTTTGATGTGAAATTATCGAGGCCAGACGTCTGCAAGTAAAATTTCGACTTCTTTTTACCCCACTGATTGAAGAACTTTGCTATAAGTATATTGGAGCCTTTATTGTCTTCGTGAGAATTTAGTCTTGTTCTGCTCTGTTATTTACTGTAATTTCACCAACAAACAAACACTGTAATAATCAAATATAGTGCTTACTAGTGGAAGGGAGCTGATGTCTAAACTCTAAATCTCTTTTTTCTGTGGGCTGTCAGTCGGTGATAGTAAAGAGTGTGGAGAGGAACGCTCTGAACATGTATGAGGCCAGACGCTATCTACTGGGTTTGGAGAGCAGCGGTGTATTAGTCCCCACCAACACCTGCAGCATCACCAGCAGTAATGGTGGCAGTCCTCCGTGTATCCCTGTCCCACCTCCAGCTCTCAGCTGCCCCGTGGGGCTCGACATCTTGGCCTCAGCCGGTCTCGGCCTCACCAGCCTGGGTAAGGCAACAGCGAATTTATGTTATGGTGACTATAAAAGTATATTCTAGTCTATTAATCAGCTTGACTTAAATGTTCATGAATCAATTTTTTTGTATGAGTATGCAATACAATGTTCAAATGTCGAAATGCAGGTCTGTGAAAACGATACAAAAAGTTAGGGGGTGTTATAAGCTACCATTAGGCTTAGCCTTCTGCATGGTCCTAAAGTTGTTGTTAGGGCGGGAAAACCCGTCACTCAATGAGATCGCATCAATACCAAACAACAATGATCCAATCAAGTCCTGTCCTATATTTTTTTCGTAGCACTTTAGTTTAGGGTCCAATTCTCACTATTAACTAGTTGCTTATTAGCAATATTACTAGCAATGCATATTACTAGGATATTAGCTGTTTAATTAGTACATATAAAGCACATATAAATGCCTTATTCTGCATGACCATATTCTTTATCCCTTAATCCTACCTAATACCTAAACTTAACAACTACCTTAGGAGTTTATTGAGGCAAAAGCCGTAGGTAATAGTGAGAATTGGACCTTGATCTAATGTGTTACCATTTTTTTTTTCTTGTTCAAGAAGCCATTTCACTTGGATATACGTCACAATAGGGAAGAAAAAGTATATCGCAACTTATGTTTCATGCCGACTATAAAGTTTGTTGTTGAAATGAACACTGTAGTTGTACAGCTTGCTTAGTAAGTGTCTTTATTTGTGTTAAGTATATGTCTAATGTTGACAGTGTGTGTATGGTTTATCGTCTCTGACCTGCAGGTCTTCTTGGACCTACAGCAGCCTCCATGACAGGACACTCCACCAACTCGCTTCTCAACGCTCTCAACAGCTCCATCAGCCCATTACAGACATCCTCCTCTGGAACGCCCAGCCCCACTCTCTGGTCCAACTCACTGGCCAGTCCTGCCAGCACACCAGGTAAAGAGATGACTGACAGAATTTCTCCTCAAACAATCACACTCAATATGCATTCATCGTCTCATGTGTTCACACTTCATTTCTCTTGAAATAAATCAAACTTTGCACTCACATTGGACTTGAACTTGAACTTGAAAATCAGTGGCGGCACAAAGAGATTTTCGGTTGCAGGTCCTAATGGGATGCTTAACACTTAAGAGAAGGTGCTTTGAATTTTGGGGCGTTTCATTATGGAGGTCGCATAGGACCACCCTTGGTATAGCCTACACACGCACGTACATGTCCGCATTAAAGCTGCCGTCGGCAACTTTTTTTTGATCATATTCAGCGAATTCGACACTATATTCCGACAGAACAACATAAATAAAGTGGTTTTAGAAAAAAACCCGAGCTTCTAACTCCACCTGGAGCGTGTTATTTGTTTTGCAAAAATCCACCGCTCCCGGTTCACTGTGTCCAATCAGCGCAGGGGGGTGTGAGATATGACTGTCAATCACAAGTCGTGCATGCACACGTCAATCACATGCACACGCCTGAAGTTCGCGCAGTAGGGAAGAGTGATGGCGCACTGACGAGCACGAACTCTGTGGGAGGGTATTCGTTGATAGTGGGGGAGGGGCATGAGAGTTGTAAACATTCAAAATTTTGCCTAAGTCCACTCAATCAGCCAGAGTTGCCGACGGCAGCTTTAACTATACTCGCTCCGTGACTATAAGCAAGCATATATATATATATATATATATATATATATATATATATATATAGTGTAAAAGTTTTCAACACAAGGGCTATAGATACAACATACATCTAGGCTAAGCCTGCCAATGTAAACCTCTGAAAAAAATATTTTACACAATTCTGTCACAGTCGAGCCCTTAATAGCCTACAACGGAGCAGAAAACAGCAGCAACAGAAGACAACAGATGTGCAGGCTTCGGCCTAAAATGCTCACAGATCACGATATAAGAATGCTCAGCACAAACCGTAACACAAGCATCCTCGATGGAAGCCGCCGGCGATTCTCCTTCATCCCCAGGATTTTCTTGTTCCCTATCAGGAACATCGAGCTGCGTGAAAACGCTGCGGGAACGCTTCTAGCGTTGTGCGTCTTGAAGCATAGTATGGAATCAGCCAAAGGCGAGACGGAACGTCACGAGTGACGTCATCGACCAGGAAACTATAAAGCACACCCATGAACACAATGGCGACAGCTTCTGTTGTCTTCAGCAAGCGATTTGTGTGTGAATCTGTCCCAGTGTTTTTGTCTGTCTTTAGTGATTGCTAGGCAGGAGTTTTTCACTTAAAAAAAAAAGGCTATATATATGTATTCACATATCTAAGCGAGCAGCATTACAGAAAGTGTGTGTTCCCCCCTGTACTCGTTATTTCACGGGTGGGGATTTACACGATCTGTGTGTTGTTTGTTTGGGAGTACAGCATGCCCGGTCAGCTCTCGAGGGGGCTGATTGTGAGCATTGCGAGCGTTTTCCAAAGAACGCTCTGCTCCCGCCGATCACTCTTTGAGGAGAGTGGTTCGGCTCGCGCTCCCCGCGGCTCGGGTCCCGCGTCTGTCGAGGCAGAGCGGCGGCGCGTGTCGTGGGGATCGCGGGTGAATCTGACAGCGGGGTTTGAGACGGGCCTCGCCCTATCTCAGCCTTTAACTGTTAGATTCAGTGCCTCAGTTTAGGGTTGGAAGCACGCTCTGCGGTTTCTTCTGCCCAGGCTGTGGCATTAATATTGCAACTATCCAGTTCTGAGGAGCTGAATGTTGTTGCTATTAAAAATATAATAATAATATTACATAAATTATTATAAAATAAGGGGATTATGAGGACTCATTCCCCTGAACAGAAATAAATGAGGAGCTTATGGAGGTGCTAACTCATGCTGTAGAAAAATTAAACATTGAGTGGTCAGCAGTTTGGCAGGAGTTTTTTATATAAAAATATATTGTATAAACTATGTTTGCCTTCCCGAGTGCAACCTCCACGAAGGTGCCTACCATTTTTCCGGATCTCCACACCGAGGTGTCGAAGTCCTGGAAGAAAACGATTTCATACTGTATTTTTAGCCATCAGATCTCTACAAAAAATATTTTAATACTGCTGAGGCTTATTTACGGTTATGAGGCGATGCCTAGAAAAGCTGGAGAGATGCCTACTGCCATCTCTCCGCTGAAACGAATTCGTCTTTTAAGGCACCGGCGTTTAAAGACAGGGACTGATGGGCGGGTCAGTCCTGACTGTCGATAAGCTCCTCGCATGGGCGCAATAAAATCAGAGCGTCGCGTCTTGTGCTCCCCTGCAAAATAGTGGAACCAGACGCGACACTCTCAGATGAAGTTTTCGGGGGTTAAACTGATCTGAGGACAGTCATTATAGCCAAGTGGCTTCATCTAAAAAAAAAAAAAAAAAAAGTAGTTCTGACACCACCGGTGTCAGGATGCTGAGGGTGGTCCCCACCGTGAGAGAAAGGTGTTCACTGCATCTGACGGTGCCCATTCTCTCACGGTGCCCTCAGGGGTCCCTTCTGCCAACCCCGCCTTCGCGTCGGGGCGTAGACGGGCCCAGCGAGCGCTTCCCGAGGGACGCTCGCTCCCTCTACAGAGTGTCGCGTCTTGTGCTCCCCCTGCAGTGGGACCAGGCGTGACACTCTCAACCGAGGTCTTCTGGCCATAAGACTGATCTGAGGACAGTCATTATGGCCAAGAAGGCTTCGTCTAAGAAGTCCTGACGCCACTGGCGTCAGGATGCTGAGGGTGGTCCCTACCGTGAGAGAAAGGTGTTCACCGCATCAGACGGTGCCCGTCCTCTCACGGTGCCCTCAGGGGTCCCTTCTGCCAACCCCGCCTTTAAGACGGGGCGTAGACGGGCCCAGCGAGTGTTTTCCCGAGGGACGCTCGCCCCCTCTGAGGAGGGGCTTAGGGCAGTTAGACCAGTTGTTCCCTACCGGTGCGCTGTTACAGGGCGCTGTGTCTGCTGCTCAAAATATTCCAGAGGCCAGCCTCGAGAGGCTGGTACCCTTAGTAGATTTTCTGGCAGAGTGGAAAAGTCTTCCAAAAGTATCTCAGTGGGTTCTGCAGTCGATAGAGAGGGGTTATGCCATTCAGTTCAGATCTCCTCCTCCTCGATTCAACGGGGTCCTGCCCACCGTGGTGGGCCCCGAGCAGGCTCTGGTATTGGAACAGGAGGTGAAAGCACTCCTTCAAAAGGAGGCTATAGAACGGGTTCCTCCTCCCAGCAAGGAGTCAGGTTATTACAGCCGATATTTCATCGTTCCAAAGAAGGATGGGGGGTTGCGTCCAATTTTAGATCTGCGCCTATTAAACCGTGCTGTAGCCAAGCTCAAGTTCAAGATGCTCACGCTAAAGCAAATCGTGTCACAAATCAGGTCCGAGGACTGGTTTGTCACGATAGATCTGAAGGACGCATACTTCCACATTTCCATCCTTCCGCAACACAGGAAGTTCCTGAGGTTCGCTTTCGGGGGCGAAGCGTACCAATATCGTGTTCTTCCATTCGGTCTAGCTCTATCTCCCCGCACGTTCACGAAATGCATGGATGCAGCGCTATATAGTTCCACTGCGACTCCAGGGCATTCGTATATTGAACTACATAGACGATTGGGTGATTCTAGCTCAATCGCAACAACAAGCGGTTCGGCATCGAGATGTCGTCCTCGCGCACATAAAGAAACTGGGGTTGAGGCTGAATGCCAAGAAGAGTGTTCTATCTCCATCACAGAAGACATCTTTTCTGGTGGCATTTTGGGATTCAGTAGCAATGCGGGCGTGCCTGTCGCCGGCCCGCATCACTTCAATTCTCTCAGCCGTAAAACGAGTAAAGCTAGGCCAGTTGCTCACTGTGAAGCAGTTCCAGAGACTGCTGGGTCTGATGGCAGCAGTGTCCAATGTTATTCCCTGCGGCCTGTTGTACATGAGACCATTACAGTGGTGGCTCAGAACCAAGGGGTTCTCCCTGAGGGGAAACCCCCTCCGCACGATCAAAGTTACGTGGCGCTGCCTACGTGCTCTGGTCATGTGGAGGGATCCTTGTTTTCTGTCCCAGGGACCTGTGCTGGGAGCTCTTTGTCGTCGTGTAACGCTAATGACAGATGCTTCCCTCACAGGCTGGGGGGCGATCATGAGTGGTCGCCCAGCCCAGGGTCTGTGGCAGGACCATCATCGATTATGGCATATAAATTGTCTAGAGATGTTGGCTGTGTTTCAGGCTCTGAAACACTTCCTACCAGACCTGAGAGGTCATCATGTTCTTGTCCGGTCCGACAATACATCGGTGGTCTCTTACATAAACCATCAGGGGGGTCTGCGCTCTCGCCCGTTATACAATCTGGCTCGCCAGATCCTTCTATGGACCCAGGGGAAGTTCCTTTCATTGAGGGCGATTTATCTTCCGGGGTATCTAAATCAGGGAGCGGACATCCTGTCGAGGCAGGGGCCGAGGCCCGGGGAATGGAGACTCCACCCCGAGGTGGTGGAGCTCCTGTGGATGCAGTACGGTCGAGGTGGACCTATTTGCATCCAGGGAGACATCACACTGTCCACTGTGGTTCTCTCTCAGTTATCCAGTCCCTCTGGGGTTGGATGCTATGGTACAGGTGTGGCCGAGGTCACACCTGTACGCCTTTCCCCCGATTGCTCTGCTCCCAGGAGTTCTGGAGAGGGTTCGCCAGGACGGGGTCAGTCTACTATTGGTAGCCCCGTACTGGCCGGCCCGAGTTTGGTTTGCGGACCTTATATCTCTCCTCGACGGTTCTCCTCTGGAGATTCCGATCAGGAGGGACCTTCTCTCTCAGGCGAGCGGGTTGATTTATCACCCCCGCCCAGAGTTGTGGAAGCTATGGGCTTGGCCTCTGAGGGGGCCCAGCTCGTAGGTGCTGGTCTCTCAACCGAGGTTGTTGAGACCATCCTTCACTCCAGAGCTCCTTCCACAAGGAAGTTATACGCCTTGAAGTGGAGGCTCTTCACTTCTTGGTGTGGAGAACACCTGTTGGACCCAGTTAACTGCCCAGTGGGTGCAGTGCTGGAGTTCCCGCAGGAGCATTTCTCCTCAGGGTTCTCCCCCTCCACACTAAAGGTGTATGTGGCGGCACTTGCTGCTTACCATGTCCCTTTCAGTGGAGTCTCTGTGGGGAGACACCCGTTTATAACTCGCTTCCTTCGTGGTACTTTGAGGCTGAGGCCTGTAGTCCGCACGAGGGTGCCAGCATGGGACTTGGTCATCGTTCTAGAAGGTCTTTCCCTAGCTCCTTTTGAGCCTATTGAAGAAGTTTCTGAAAAGTTTGTTACTTTAAGGACTATTTTTCTCCTTGCTATTTCTTCTCTTAAGAGAATCGGAGATATTCAGGCTCTCTCGGTTGCTCCTTCGTGTTTGGAATTTTCGCCTGGGATGGTGAAGGCCTTTCTCCACCCCAGGCCAGGTTATGTCCCTAAGGTTCCTACCTATGTGGCCAGACCTATAGTTCTGCAGGCCTTCTGCTTTACATCGTCTGATCAGGAAAAACTCAATCTGCTCTGCCCTTCCGGGCTCTAGATACTTATGTCCACAGAGCTGCCCTGTGGAGGAAATCAAAACAGTTGTTTGTTTGTTTTGGACCACCTAAGAAGGGGTCTCCAGTGTCTAAGCAGAGGATGAGCAAGTGGGTGGTCGAGGCCATCTCACTTGCTTATGAGTCGGCTGGTCAGCCTTCACCTTTGACTGTCCGAGCTCACTCTACCAGGAGTATGGTGGCTTCCAAAGCCTTATTGTCAGGAGTTTCTCTTCATGACGTGTGTGATGCGGCAGGCTGGTCCTCACCGCATACTTTCGTCAGGTTTTATGACCTAGACCTTAGCTCCACTCCTGGGGCGCAGGTGCTTTCGGCTGAATTTAATCCTTGATTCACACAGTCGGTCACTTGCTCTTATGGCGACGTGGGTATTAGCGTTCCCGCAGCGTTTTCACGCAGCTCGATGTTCCTGATAGGGAACGTCCCGGGTTACGTATGTAACCCTAGTTCCCTGAAGGAACGAGACGCTGCGTGTCGTTGCCATACTCCCAGCATTCCCTTGATCGACTTGCTTCAGACTTTTCCAGAAGCTGTCGCCATTGTGTTCATGGGTGTGCTTTATAGTTTCCTGGTCGATGACGTCACTCGTGACGTTCCGTCTCGCCTTTGGCTGATTCCATACTATGCTTCAAGACGCACAACGCTAGAAGCGTTCCCGCAGCGTTTTCACGCAGCGTCTCGTTCCTTCAGGGAACTAGGGTTACATACGTAACCCGGGACGTTCCTGGGGCTCTGTGACGCGACGAGCGGTGTGTCTGCACCTTCACAGTCTCGTTTTCCTTTAGGTTGTGACTCAGAACGTGGACGTTTAGGGAGCACAAAAAAAAAAAAAGATCCATTGTGGTGTATTTTTACTTTGCTAAATTTCCAAACTTAAAAAAAACAAGCTGCAATCAGAAACGTTAAAGGTCAAACGTTCAGCGGGCGCTGCGCCCATTGGCCAAAGAAGATCACAGGCCACGCATTATTTTAAACTAAATATATGAAGAGTTCAGATGCAAAAGTGCCATCTGAAAGTTTCTTCTAGAATGGTCATTTTTAGCAAGCTTGTACATTGAAGTTCAGTAATTTCACTTAAATGGCTATGAAAATTACTGAACTTTGCTTAAATAAACAAGCTTGATAAAAATTATCATTCTAGAAGAAAATTTCAGATGGCACTAGAGGCTTTTGCATCTGAACTCTTCATATTTTTTTTAAATTATTATTTATTCCCATTTTTAACAACATGAAAAAGACTATTCAAACATGACATTAAAATATAAATATACAAAATTACAAACATTTCTTGGGGGTGCTGGACGGGTGTTATGGCTATTAAAGGGGGAGCTACAGCACCAATCTGTTTTCAGTCCATTTTACATTCTAATTGTTTTTTAGAACCCAGTCCATTTGTTTATTTTATTATGTTTTTATTTTACAATAGTAATATTTATCTTTTTGGTCCATTTGTGATAGGGTCTCGATTCTAAAAAACAATGTGATTGTAAAGCGAACTAAGACCATTATTTGATTTGATATTTATTTTTTTATATTAAGTGAAAATATTTTTTCTTTAGGATTCTCATCGCCCTTGATGATTCACCCAGCCACCCAGGCCACTCTAACAAGCATCTTGCTGTCAGGAGTACCAGGCTACACCCACAACACTCCATCGCCTCCGCCAGGTCTCGCCCCTATTGACGCCCAAGTCAACGGAGTATCAGACTGCAGTAAAGCTGTGTCCTCCCTCAGTAGCAAAGTGAGCACACCCTCTTTCACTATCATGAGATAGTGTTATATATATATATATATGGTTATGCTAAAAAGCTGTCTTGAATATCTCTCATAGTTTGTCATCTTGGACTTCCTCTTGACCAGAATATTGTGTGCATGTGTTGTGTAGCAGCCCAGCACCATGTACAGCAGAATGTCTGCAGCGTCTCTCGCAGATAAAGTTCTGACCGCAGCTCATGGTGACTCCGTGCAGGAAGCCAGTCCTCACTGCCCTTCTGAACCACTGTCCAGCAAGTCCAGCCAAGACCAAGGTCTGCATTCCTCATTACAAGATGCATTTCTTTAAATCACTTACTTTAATTTTGTCTGTTTTTCCTTGTAAAATGATCCATGAATTTTTTATATAATTTTTTATTTTACAATCAAACCAAATTTATTCAGACACCTTGCTATCCTAACTTACATAAATTAACTATAGTGTCCTGCACCCACTAATAAAAAAATATCCAAAATGATATATGGTGTCTTAAAGCTACACTGTGTAACTTTTTTAGTTTATTCTTAGCTAAAAACACTTAGTTCTTTCAAAAATATATGTGCTCATTAATGTATATTTACTTTGTTCAAGTAATAAAGTATTCTCGTGAGTGTATAATATGCCATTGAAAATACATACGGGTGAGGGGTTCTAATGTCGGCCGCCATGTTGCCCCTCCATCTTGAAAGTACATTAGCCAAAGAGGGACATCAAGCTTCGCCTTTCGCGTTTTAACACTCAATGGCACCGTGTCGAGGAGGTCGAACTGGAAGCCATGTTAATCTTGGACTACATTGGCCACCGTAGGAGTTAAAACGAAATCTGAATTGAGAGGAACAGAAACTAATATTCACTGGATGGTCATATATAGGGGTGTCCATGGTTAACCGATTAACCGTTAAAAATTGCTTAACCGAGTGAAACAGTTTGCTCGGTTAATTGGCGTCAATGGCATGCATTGCATTTAGTTGTAATAAATTTTGCACCACCAGAGACCGCCATTTATTTGACTGTTTCTTTGCACAAAGTTTCTAAAAAAAAAGTGTGCTATAATATGACTGCATTAAATTCTAGGGCCTTGTTCACAGGCCGCGAACGCAAAAGTCAGTGACCTACTTTAACTGCTCTGTCCTTACCACTGCGTTTTATTTCTATAAATTAATTTCGTTTCAAATGTGGTCCAACCAGTTATTAAAGGTGTTAAAAATAAACTACCCTTTTCTCACCCGGGGTTGCGGCGCGCACACCAGGGATGGAAATTAGCACCCGCGCGCCACCAGCCAGATGCGGGTGATTTTGTGTTGTTGCGGGTAAACTCGCTTCACCTACTGTCACCGTGGCGGGTAAATAAAAATAGCATCATGCGACGGTCGTCTGTTATAGGACAAATTAGTTTGAATAAACGAGCAGACACTGATTAGCAAGACAACTCAGTGAATGTGCTTTCCATTAAATGAATCACACACACACAGTAAACAAATCCTTAACAAAAAAACGGCTATTCTGGTGATGCGGTGATGCGCTCATGTAAGGGTGGCGCTGCCAATAAAGCTCCTAAAATCTGTCACAAAGAACCGGCAAAAGTTATGAATATGTAAAATATAGCAAGGAGATATTTTAATTATTTATTAATAAACAAGTATTTTCTATGTCCGTGTCAGTTGCAAAGATGAAGTTGACGATGCTGATCGTGATCTTCGCAGTAGCCTAGTGAACGAGCCAGAGAGAAATGCACATTTCATACGGATTACAAGCAGAGAGCAGTCTGTGTCTGTTTTCTTTCGTTTTGAATTATTCTGTTAGACATGTCTGTGAGGCGAGTAGGCTACCTTATACTGAGTTTCGGTTTATTTATGAGACGAGCTCCAGTTCACGCGCCGGCGCCTCTGCTTCGTGATTATCTCGTCTGCTATATTTAATTCTTACTTATTAAATCCAGGCAATTGGTTGATGAAACATTGATTAAAATTAAGATACAATTAATACAAAAACGAAATTCACTTTAAAGAAAGGTTTTGTGTTTTCTGTTTGATGTCTCTGTGAAAGTTTTAAAGCATCTTTTAGTGCCGCTTTCACAGCGCTCACGTCGGTAACATTGTGTTTTCCTCATAAATGCGAACTGAAATGAATATCAGTACATGGTTTGTGTGAGTAGGCTATAAGAGAGAAAGAGAAAATGCCAGTAGCCTATTTCATTGAGACTTGAGATTAAATAAACTGCTTAAGAATTGTAGATCTTGTAGTATTAATTTTCATATCATATGCAGTTACACATTGTCGATTAAAAACAAGAAAGTGCCTGGTAAAAACATTGAGTGGCACCAGCCACAGTGGCCGGTGGACAAAACAGTTAATTTCCATCCCTTGCGCACACTATGGTTAATAATAATAAGTTTTATTTATTTATTTATTTATTTGGTTAACCGAGTATTAACCGCTAAGGGCCTCGGTTAACGGTTAATGAAAAACTTGAAAACGTGCAGCCCTAGTCATATACCTTTTCACCGCTAGATGGGGGTAAAAATCACACAGTGTAGCTTTAATCATTGGTTTGACTGTATATTATATTATTAATAATGATACAAAAGATTTCTGTTTCAAATAAATGCTGTTCTTTTGAACTTTCTAATCATCAAATAATCCTCAAAGTATCACAATTTCCACAACAAATATTAAGCAGCACAACTGTTTTCAACATTGATAATAATAAGAAATATTACCTTAGCACCAAATCATCATATTAGAATGATTTCTGAAGGATCATGTGACAAGTAATGATGCTCAAAATTCAGCTTTGCATCGCAGGAATAAATTACATTTTGAAATATGTTAAAATAGAAAGCAGTTCTTTTAAATTGTAGTAATATTTCACAATATTACAGTTTTTACTGTTTTTCTTATTTTTTATAAAATAAATGTAGCCGTGGTGAGCATAAGATAATTATTTCGATTCCAAACAGTATAGTGTGTGTGTGTGCGCGTGCGTGCGTGCGTGCGTATAGAGACACACACACGCACACACACACACACACACACTCACATTCCTAAAGTCAATTAAGTGTGATGGCGTACTCTACAAGAGTGATTCCTGACATTTGTCAGAATTGAGTAATTTTATCTGGTAAATGCCAGCAAGCTTTATTTGTATTGCAATGTATGCCATGTGAATCAACACTTCATGCATGCCACTTCCCAAGGCTAAAGAAATTGAAAGATATATTATACTCACCTTTATTCATGCCTAATGCAACCAGTGACATTCACTGCTGAATCCTGTCAACCGTTTGATTAACACTTGAAACAACTCCTTGACCTTCTCTAGATTGAAAGCAAGAATTTATTGACTTTGGTCAGTCTAATTATGGATAAATATAAACTCAGTTCCAAATGGAAATACCATTCCTTCCTGCTCTATGAAGGAGGCATTTGTGGAAATACAAGGCCAAGGTTTTCCGTGCTCCGGCATTGTTAAAGCTGTTTGAGTTGGCCCTACATTCATGTAGCCTGTGTGTTTTTGCTTTCAGATGAAGCGAAGTCAATTCAATCTCGTTATTCCTTAAAAGCAGTGATGGTAAATGGCGTGTTAGATTCTCTGATGCTGAGTGCTGCAGGAACACAATCTCAAACTACTCAGCTAAAACGTTCAATATGGGGGCTTGAGGAAAGAAAAACACGGTCGCGTCTACATATGTGTGTGTGTGTGTGTGTGTTTCAGGCTCGGATACGTTCGTGGAGGTGGGCATGCCCCGAAGCCCTTCTCACTCGGGAAACAGCAATGAACTGAAGCAGATGTTGGCGTCCTGTAAGACAACGTCAGGAAAGAGGCAAGCCCTGGAGCTGCTACAGGGCACCAAGAACTCCCTCCTACAGTACGCACACACACATCACTCAACAGTCAATCACTAGTCCATGTTAGAGGTAGCTGATAATGCAACCTTCACTCCTATTCTTTTACCCATCTAGTTCCGAGTGTCTGTTGTCGGACTCTGACTCCAGCGCCTCTGAGAGTCCGGTGGCTGATAAACGCGCTCCGGGGAGCGAGAGAGCAGCGGAACGGGCCGCTCAGCAGAACTCGGACAGAATCCGCCTTTCTCCCCAGTCCTCCTTCTCCAGTATGCAGGTGATGCACTCTTAAATGTCACTTGGAATCTCGTCAGGCGCTTCCCTTAGTTTAAAAAACAATTATCGAATCAATCGAGCAGCCGTGAATATCACATTTAACTTTCAGCATTTCAGACTTTCAGCACTTCATGGCTATAATAGCTACACTACTGGTCAAAGGTTTACGTTTTCTTAAAGGGTTAGTTCACCCAAAAATGAAAATTAAGTCATTAATTACTCACCCCCATGCTGTACCAACCCCGTAAGACCTTCGTTCATCTTCGGAACACAAATGAAGATATTTTTTATTAAATCTGAGAGGTGGATCACTGCTACATAGGCTGCCTAAGGGAATGAAACTTTGCCCAGAAAGTCATTAAAGAAAATGTTTAAATATTCCATGTGCCTACAGTGGCTTCAACAGATTTCCACGACGCATGCGCGTCATGTTTGTTTTTCCGCACAAAAAGTAGTCTCGTCGCTTGATAAACTTATAGTTGAGCCACTGTAGGCACATGGAATATTTAAACATTTTCTTTAATGATTTTCTGGGCCGTCAAGTTTCATTCCCTTAGGCAGCCTATGTAGCAGTGATCCACCACTCAGATTTAATAAAAAATATCTTCATTTGTGTTCCAAAGATGAACGAAGGTCTTACGGGGTTGGTGCAGCATGGGGGTGAGTAATTAATGACTTAATTTTCATTTTTTGGGTGAACTAACCCTTTAATGTTTTTGAAGGTCTCTTATGCTCATCTAGGC
This sequence comes from Semotilus atromaculatus, assembly GCA_031834385.1. Classification (NCBI taxonomy): domain Eukaryota; kingdom Metazoa; phylum Chordata; class Actinopteri; order Cypriniformes; family Leuciscidae; genus Semotilus; species Semotilus atromaculatus. The sequence goes on from JAULUF010000014.1 coordinate 6,794,776, forward strand.
TGAATTTATTGGATCAAAAATACAGTAAAACGTTTGTCAAATATGATTACAATTTCAAAGAACTGTTTTCTATTTGAACATATTTTTAAAATGTAATTTATTCCTGTGATTTTCCGCATCATTACTTCAGTCTTTAGTGTCACATGACCCTTCAGAAATCATTCTAACATGGCGATTTGGTGCTCAGTTATTATCTGTGATTATTGGTGCTCAATTATTAATAATTGTTCCCTTTCAGTCGAGAACGTCAGACGTAGTCGACGTCGACTGAATGAGATCACGTCTAGGGAGCCAATCCTCTTCGATTACTATTGAACAAGCCAATGGAATTGGCGTGCATGACTCGCATCACACACTCCGCCCCCGCAGAGCGGGCACAAATACGGAAGTGGATGCACGCACCAGTTGCCTTTCGGTTCGGAGCCGATCGTTTGATTTCTCTGAAGATTGCTGTTGTTTACAACGAGCGAGTGTGTCGGTGTTCTTCTGGAATACTCTCCCAGTGCTGGTGGTTTCTACAGCGCGAGTGCAGCGGTGATCGCGAGCTTTGAGCTCTCAACTGCTGTTTTAACAGCAACAAATTTCTGTTTGTTTATGTTTGTTGACGGCTGGTTAGAGGGCTTAAAAGTGAGTGCTTCACTGTTTCAGTTCTCTGTTCAGTGTTGCCGCGGTCATTCCCCTGTGTGCTCCGGCACTGGTGATGGGTCCTATTTCCTGAAAGAGCAACACGGGTGCATTTGCGTCTTTTTCAAGATGTCATTCCACCCGTGCGTTTCTGGATGCGGTCGTTCCCGGTTCCTCTATGACGGTCACAATTGTTGTATCACGTGTTTGGGCTTACAGCACGTTGAGGCAAGTTTTTGTGGATGGTTTATGTTCCCATTGCGGGAATATGACTGTCGCGGTGTTGAGATTGAGACTCGCCTTCGTCCGCGAGTCCCCATTACCGCGCCCCGCCCTACGGGTGCCGCGTGGGATGGGTGATGAGGATAGTGTTGGATGTCTCGCCCGGAAACCATTCCCTGTGGGCTCCTCACTCCTCCCTTCCACTGCAGCCGTTGGAGTCCCCTGTGGAGCGTGCTGGTCCATCTGTAATGGGTGGTTCAGTCGCTTTATCCGGGGCTCCCCCCAGAGGACAGGAAGCCGATTGCAGCATCGGAGGGTGAGCTGGCCTCTGGAGATGATGACTCGGCTGCGTTGTCTCCCTCTGGGAGCTTGACGTTGCCCGAGCTGGATCCAGAATTGTCAGCTATGCTGAAACGGGCCACCAAGGCTGCCAGGCTCGAATGGAACTCTAAAGAAGAGAACCACCGTGTCCTGTTCAGTCTCGGTTGGATGATTGGTATCTCGGGGCGGGCCGTGCTGGTTTTCAGCCCGCCGCCCCAGTACCCTTCTTTTCCGAAGTGCATGGAGAACTTACTAGGTCGTGGACGGCACCTTTTACTGCCGAAAACTGACTGAGTGGTTCTTCCCCCTCGCTACACTTGACGGAGGGGCGGTGAAGGGTTATGAGGTTATCCCTCCAGTGGGGCGGTCTGTCGTGACACAGGTGCACCTGTGCCCGGCGGCCGCTGCTTTTGGGGGGTTCCGCGTCTCCCCCCTAAGGGCAGGACTTACAGAGCCTGTGGGCAAGCCGCCTCCTCTTTGTGTGTCATGACGTTGCTACAGGTCTATCAGGCCAGGGCGCTCATGGACATGCACAAGGGTGGACCATACCGTGCGCTCATAGGTGAGCACCGCACTGCATCCGACCTCGCCCTCCGGGGCATGGGTGTCGTGGCGTGCGCGATCGGTCTGGCGATGTCCACATTAGTGGTTCGGGAGCGCCATTGTTGGCTCAGCCTGGTTGATATGGCGGATGCGGACAAGGTTCGGTTCCTGGTCTCCCCAGTTTCCCAGGTTGGCCTGGTTGGTGACGCGACAGAGAACTGCACCCAACAGTTCTCTGCTGCCTAAGCGCAGATGGAGGTCTTCCGGCACATCTTGCACCGGCGGCCCGCTGCTGCCTTCACCCGCCGCCGGTGGCAGTTCCTCCGTCTGCTCGTCGCCGAGGGCGTTCCCCGGTCGTCACTCTCGCTGTGCGTCCGCAGCAGCCTTCACCTAGGCCTCAGCATGGAGCCGACCGCAGTGGGGACACCCAGCCCGCTCCAGGCGCTGCCAAGCCAGGTGGTAAGCGACAGCGTAAGCTTTCTGAGCAGGCCGCTTTCGGATGAAGGAAGGTGCTCTTGAAGTTGGTCACTCCCTCCCCCCGGGTGAGGGCCGGGTGGAGTCTTTGTTGGTGCGTGTGTCTGTTGGGGTATATGGTAGTTGCAGCCAGTCGGCTTCCTCCATATGAATACCGCTTCAGCACTGACTTCATGGCCGAGTCCCGAGGTGACCGTGGCAGAGCTGCACGCTCCGTGTGAAAGCACCCTGTCCTGCTGCCAAACCCTCAGTCCGTAACAGGGGCCTTTTGAACGAGTGTCCATCATTACCGGCTGAGGGGCCACGTACAAAGGGCATGCAGTAACGGATGTCTGGGCGGCCCTCCGACTGCATTGGCATTCATTGTCTACATTGCGACTGTTGCGCTACGCTTCCCTTGCATGTTACAAGCCCGTCACCTCCTCCTTGGAGTCTGAAGCTTCTGAAGTCGCTTCATTCCACTATTTCTTCCGGCTGCTCAACCGTGCCGCCAACGAGCCTCACGACAGCCTATGGCCAGGGAGAGTGGAGACTCCATCCCCAGGCGGTCCAGCTGGGCAGGGACCACTTTGGGGACGCACAGTTATATCTGTTTGCCTTTCCGGATTCGTTCCTTTGCCAGTTGAATTTTTTTCTGTCCGAGCGGACATCCCTTGGACAGACACTGGCTCTCAGCTGCCCTCTGGGCCCCGCAGAAATGCGTTCCCCAGTGAGCCTTCTTAAGCGGCTATGCGATTCATTGTTGCTTGCGCCCTCTCAAGTCAGTGATTTTTATCACACTCAGGTGTTGAGCAGGGATGCTCCTGAGCTCAGTGAATTTCATCACACTCAGGTGTTGAGCAGAAATGCTCCTGAAGCTCAGTGATATTCTTCACACCTAGTGTTGAGTAAGGCTCCTGTCTGGTGCGCGCTTGTCGCTTGCACGTACTGTGCTAGGTCAGGAGTAGAGCAGGTCTTGATAGTTGCCCCTTATTGGCCCAACCAGACCTATTCTCCCCTCGACAGCCCTTCCTGACTCCCCTGAAACATTCTCAGGGACGGGGTATGATGGCACCCGCGTTCGAACCTCTGAAGGATTTCAGGACGCGGTGGTTCAGGTAGCTACCACAGGATTATGTGGTAGTCACCATCACTTCTGCGGTAGCATTCCCTGTAAGGAAGTTGTGCTTATGCCAATTAGAAGTCGAACCTATTCGTTGAGTGAGTCTTCTGTCCGTGAGGAGATCCCGAAAGCATTCAGTCATTTCAGTGCTCTCTTTCCTGCAAGATGGGTTGGAGTTGGGCTGTTTCCCTCCACCCTCAAAATGATGTTGCCTCTATTTTTTGACGCACATTGTGATGCAGTAGCATGGGAAGCATGTCCTGATCGTCATGTTCCTGAGGGGGGCAAGGGAAATGAATCCCCTTGCACCCCTCTTTATCCTCTTGGGCCTTTTCTCTGGTGCTACTGCACTGCAGAGTCTGCCCCTGAACCACTGTAGGCAGTGAGTTAAAAATTCTGTTTTAAGAAACAGTTCTCCTGCTCGCCTGGTTTCTACTAGAGGGTAGGGACTTGCTCGCTTTCGGTCAACGAGTTGTGCCTGGAATTCGGGCCGGCTAACTCTCACAAGTTGAGACCCCGGCCTGGATATGTGCCCAAGGTTCCTACCTCTCCCTAAAGGTGGGACCAGGTAGCGAGCCTGCAAGCGCTGCCTGGAGGAGGCAGACCCAGCCCTGGCTTCTCTGTCCGTCCGCTTCACTGCGGATGTACGTGCACAGAGTTTAAGCCTAGTACCTCAGACCAGCTCTTGTCTGTTAGGAAATCAGCAAGAAGGGAAGGCTGTTTCCAAGAGAGGTTGGCCCACTAAATTAGTGGTTGCCTTCATCTTGGGGAGAATTCCAAGATGCACGTATCCACTTAGGTGGTGAGCTCCTCCTGAAGTGAGTGTGTGTGCTCCCGCCTAGGCGTTGACATAGAGTGCTTCGATGACAGATGTGTTAGAGTTGGGGGCTGGACGACACCTGTAGTCGAACCGCTGCTTCTCGTAGGCTCCCTTCTTATGAAGCCAGTTCACCGTGAGCCCGGTTCGAAGTGTCGGCTTGCTGCGCCATTCCCCTCCTTTGGACTGGATACGAGCGCAATTCTTGCTCCAGTAGAGTTCTCCTTAGCTGAACCCTGTCGAGTTCCTCCATACCCTTCGGCTACGGACGTGGCGGAACGTCCGAAGCCAGGCCTATCACTCGTATGCACTGGTGGAACTTGTGTTAGGCTGGGTCCATATGTTGTGATCCCTACGGCGATCCCATATGTGTATTCTTCCACGGTACGGCTCCCTGCAGCGAGCCCGTGTCTTCCCGTGGCAGAGTTTGCTCTTTGAGGGACGTAGTCCCTTTGCCACTTCTGCTGGACCACCGCTGACTCCGGGGGCCGATTGGCTCCTCAGCGAAAAAGCAACTGGTGCGTGCATCCACTTCCGTATTTGTGCCCGCTCTGCGGGGGCGGAGTGTGTGATGCGAGTCACGCACGCCAATTCCATTGGCTTGTTCAATAGTAATCGAAGAGGATTGGCTCCCTAGACGTGATCTCATTCAGTCGACGTCGACTACGTCTGACGTTCTCGACTGAAAGGGAACGTCCTGGTTGCGTATGCAACCCACCGTTCCCCTGAAGGAGGGAATGGAGGACGTAGTCGACGTCGACTGAATGAGATCACTTTCAGTCGACGTCGACTACGTCCTCCGTTCCCTCCTTCAGGGAACGGTGGGTTGCATACGCAACCAGGACGTTCTTAATATTATCAGTGTTGAAAACAGTTTTTGCTGCTTAATATTTTTGTGGAAACCGTGATTTTTTTTTCTCAGGATTCTTTGATGAATAGAAAGATTTAAATAAAAAAAAAGCATTTATTTGAAATAGAAACCTTTTGTAACAATATAAATGCCTTTACTGTCAGTTTTGATCAATTTCATGGATTCTTGCTTAATAAAAAATAAATATTGAACAGCAAATCGTCTTAATAGAATGATTTCTGAAGGATCATGTGAGAAATGCTGCTGAAATATATAAATAAATATATTAAAATAGAAAAAGTTATTTTAAATTCTAATAATATTTCACAATATTACAGTTTTTACTGTATTTCTGATTTAAAAAAATACAGCCTTAGTGAGGATAAGAGACAAAAAATCTAAATCATTCCAAACGTTTGAGCGGCAGTACACAGTATGTGCGCCTGTATCGTGATCTCCTGTCCTGCCTCACGAGACAATGCAGTGTTTCTAAACCGACAGAAAGTCAACACTATTCTGTCCGCCAGTCTGCTAAATGGTTTTGAAAGAATGAGGCAATGTTTACCATTTGCCTTTCTCATACTATAAACCAATCTGACAGGAGAAATGAGGGACATAACTCTTAAATCCTTTCCAACAGCCTAAACATTCTTTGCTTTCTCTCTGTTCACCTCTACAGGCGTTCGACTATGAGCAAAAGAAGTTATTGGCGACCAAAGGTATGTGACTGACCAATCAAAACGCAGTTAAAGCTATATACCGAACTTTTAAGAGTGTCTCCCACCCATCTATATTGTTAAATACAATTCTGCTGGTAGGCGGTTTGAGGAATTGGAAGCCGGTTATGTTTAGTCTAGTGTGCCAGCAATGAACAAAGCAAGACTACAGTGTCTTCATATGCTGAATGTCTGGCAATGAGTAGGGTGTCATTAAAGTCCTGTTTCACATTCACGGTAAATAAACTCTGCCTCATAAAGCTCCTCCACACCTCACGTCCTGTGTCCAGTGTTCATACTGTAAACTATGGGCCTGAGAATGCGGAATGTAGCCAGTGTTAACGCTTTTCTTTACCTCACGCTGTTAACGGTTCTTTGTTAATGATTTATGTTGGAACTGTATTGAAATGTGGCACAGTTTTATTGTAAAACTCTGGGTTTTGGGGCGATTTAGCACAATGTTAGGGAATTTGGCATTCAATTCTAGATCAACTAATTATAAATTCTCATAAAAAACGTCAATACCGTTTATGTTTCACCATAAAAATGAGAGGGAACCAAATGAACAAAAGAAATGGATTATCTAAATATATATATATATATATAAAAAATAATTTGTTTATTTGTTTCTCTCTGTTATTTTTATATTTGTACTTTCTATGTCACACCTAGTCCGTCTGTGTCGTCTTAGTTTCACTTTCATGGATTTTTAGTTAGCATTCATTGATTCATTGAGCATTCATTCACTCGTTTGTCGTCTTGGCTACTGATATGATTTGTCATTCGGTTCAGCTGTGTTCACCTTATCTGTGTTTTCAGTGTTCTCTGTCCAGTATTTTTTGTGTCTACATGCTGTTTAGTTTGCCATTACCTTTGGATCTACCTGTGTTTGCTTTACTTTATTAAAGACTGTTGCTACATAATTGGAACTAAACGTGACAGTATTTAGATAGAATGAAACATATTTAGCATATAGATATATATTCTCCTACAGTACAAAGAAAAAAATAATTTTCATTGCTTTAATGAGAAATAATATTATACAATTACTGTAAAATTAATAATTAAAAAATAATATCATAAATATTTATATTCAGTTATATATATACACAATTAAATAATATTTTATAATATAATTATATATATTATAAAATATATAATGGAATATAAAATAAATATATGTTGTAAATATTTTTCTATTTAGAGCAGGAATCTGATGAGATTCACAGGTGTGATTCTGAATAAAGTGTGATGCACAGGCAGTGACTTCGACTTGAGTTGTTTATCTTTTTCAGCCATGTTAAAGAAGCCAGTGGTGACGGAGGTCCGTACCCCCACAAACACATGGAGCGGTCTGGGCTTCTCAAAGTCTATGCCTGCAGAAACTATTAAGGAGCTGCGCAGGGCGAACCACGTCTCTTATAAACCTACCATGTCGACTACATATGAGGTAAACTCAATAACTCCAGCGGATGGGAGAAGCATTTCTCCTATGGATCGCTCTATGCTGATTGTAGGTCATCCTTAAATCCATTAATTCTGGCAGTGCCTATATGCTTGTTTTTATTATTTTGTATTGATGCATAAATGCAGGTTTTTAGAGGAATAAACATGATCTATGATATGTATTTGTATAAGGGGTCGCCTCTAGCCCTGTCCCGCTCCAACAGCAGAGAGGGGATGGCGAGTGGCAGCGACTCGGATAACTGGAGGGACAGGAATGGGAGCGGGCTCCCGATACACAGCGAATTCCCCTCTCCCATCAGCCCAAAAAGGAAGCAGAACAAAACAGGTGTGCTCTTCAGTCAACAGCACTGTATTAATGTGACTAAATAAAAGGCATGTTTTAAATACTTATGATTGACCATTACAATTACAAAAATTTCTAAATATCAGCATGTTATTGATATTAAAGGTAATTTAAAACATCATTTAACTTTATAAGTGACAGAATTGAGACAATACATTGGCAGCTCCGTTAACAAACACTGTTTTTACTCCTCAAGCGGACTACACAAGAAACTCAACTAACATGTACTAGATTTTAACGTTAGCATGTTGCTAAGCTAACTTCCAGTCGCTTTATTACTGCAAATCACTGCCATTGTGAAGAAGTGCATTCAAGCATACTTTTAAAAAGAGTACTTATTACGCAAATAATATTCTTTAAAATAATACACTTCAATGTAATGTTTTCAGACACTTAATTGCATCATATTTGCAATTAAATTAAAATAACATTAAATCAGAATTATGTCAATTACTTAGAATAATTAAAGGAAAATGTATGTAGTACTTAATATAGTTTTTAGACATACTTAAGTAGAACTTAAGTACATCTTTATATATAATTTCATTATTCTGTTGGCTTTGAAAATGTTTGAAGTGTACTGCCGAATATACTGACAACCATTTATGGTAAACTAAAATGTAATTTAATGTCATTTCCACTGAAACTTCTATGTATTTAAATATATTTGTAATTACACAAATTGCAAATTAGAACATTTAAAATGAATTTACTGTAAATGTAACAGGGTAAAAACATTGCAGTTAAAATTAAATTAGTACTTTAAATCACAACAAAAGATTATTAAACATGATTTAAAACATGAAATGATTTAATTACAATTGAAAGTAAAACTATGTGACAATATTACGTACAAAATGCACTCATTAAGTATTATATTATGTTTCTTTTCTACACTTTATTTTAACGTACGGTGTAATTATATTTAAGTACTAAGTAATATATTAATTAACATGTATTGTATTTACTAGAGGGTTAGGGTTTGGTTGAAGGTTAGGTACATGTAATTATGAATAATTTACTCTTATTACTATGGTAAATACATGTAAAATATGAAACAAGGACACTGTAAAATAAAGTGTAACCAAAAATACTAAAATTTGAAGTACACTACAAGTGCACATTAAATAAAATTAAGCGCACTTGTTTTTCACCAGGGTGTGAACGCATTTTGACCAAGACAAAGTATCTGTGAAGCCTTAAAATATAGTTTTGGCTGTTTAAGTTAATGGTTTGGTAACCATTTTTTTTAATGTATTTTGGGTTAGAGCACTATCTAAGCAGCAGCAACTACATGGACTGCATCTCGTCAGTGACGGGAACTAACGGCTGTAATCTCAACACATCTTTCAAAGGATCAGATCTGCCGGAGCTCTTCAGTAAACTTGGCCTCGGGAAGTATACCGACGTCTTCCAACAGCAGGAGGTACAGACGGGGCTGCCGATATCTTCTCTATTAGTGTTGCTGTTTGATATGAGAGCACGTAAATGAGTTTTAGATGATTTCTGTCACCAGGAGGTTGTTTTTATGTTTTATGTCTTTCATCGCTTAGACTATTTTAGCTTTAGAAGGCAGTTTAAACTATTTATCAGCACAGTTTTTGGCAAAATAGGCTTTTATGACGCAACATGAAATACTGGAGTGAACAGCTAACTCATTTTTTGAATAAACACATCTGTCAGGTTTAATGAAAGTTTCACACATAATGAATGTGAATAATTTGGATATAACATTTTCATCTCCTATATATTAATTTCACAATATTTCATATTTTTTATATTGAATATGTTTTATTTATCAATGACCAGCTCCAATTTTATAATTTATTGCTTTTATTAAAAGAAATATTCAATGTAGTAACCCAGAAAATGACTTTGTTTTGTGTAGAGCCACAGCATTGTTACAGAGAAGAAACACTGTCAGTGTGACAGCTCTATGTCACTTGCGTATCCTGTCTGAAACTGGCCTAAGGTTACTGTGACGCAACTTCCAGCACAGAACTGAAAGCCTTAGAAAAGCCAAAAGATAGTTCTGTGATTCATACAATATGCCAAGCACTGTATTTCAAGATGCCAGAGATAACACTGTGGAGTCCAATATTTGGTTCTGGCTTTTATCTTGTAAAAATATCATCAGAAAGTTAGAGAAAGAGTGTAGTGGTCAGTGGACATGCACTCAGATGCAGGTTGGATTCTGAAATATGTCTCTGACCTTAAAAACTTTTCTCTGAAAGTCCAAATTTAAAATGCAATTTCTATCCTTTTATCAGATTGACCTTCAGACATTCCTCACGCTGACCGATCAAGACCTGAAAGAGCTCGGGATCACGACATTTGGAGCCCGCAGGAAAATGCTGCTGGCCATCTCAGGTCAGTTCTCTTTCCAACAAACAACTAGGGTTGTCGCATTACTATTACCAGTAACCTTTAAGGATTCTCTGTACAATCTTGATTCCACAGGAAAATAATTTTTTTATATATATATATATATATTATGGTAGGCCGTTATCGGCGTTAACGTGCTGCGTTAACATGAGACTCTTATCGGGCGATAAAAAAAAAAATATCGCCGTTAATCTATTCTCAAAGTTGGGTTGGGAGCTGGGTCTATACTACGCAATTATGATGACTTTCACCTTGATATTTTAGCGTCAAACTACTATGTAGTACATTTACATTTAAATGTAAACAAGCTGCTTTGCGTTGCTTGAAAACTTGCGCGCCAACGTCATTCATCAGGGTTTCTTTCTACACACTTTTTTTTATTCAAATTCAAGGTTCTTTTAAGACTCGAATAAATTGTTAATTTAACTGTTATATAAACTTAATATCACATTTGCTATTGTGGACCGGAAAACGGCCCTCTTGCTGATGTAATATTGTATGATAATAACATAATATGATATATAGCCTATAAGACAAAAACCCAGGACATGTCTATAACTGCACACGTCACGCAGTGAAAGCACGAGACACAAAAGCGATGTCACCTCACAGTGCCTCGTACATAGTTTTTTTAATCTTTTTTTTCATGAATGTATTTTACAACAACACAAAGAGCAATGTAGCCTAACGTTTTATCAAATTTATTAGGAGGCCTACATTTATTGTCTCTTAATTATTCTCCACTAAATAATGTTTTTTCCACTAAATGTTCAGATTTTATCAAATTATTGTTTTATTTAATTATCCACTAATGTAGTTTATAATAGCATTGTTGTCATAGATTATAATATATTTTTTTGATTTGTTGTTTTTCTTTGTAACGTCTGTATTTCTTTGTAACGTCTGTTTTAAGTAGATTGTGTTCACACAAAAGAGTGATTATCAGTTCAACACACAGAGTTATAGAAATTCAACTTATATTTAAAAAAAATAAAATAATGGTGGTCTAATGCGGCACCTGGAAACCTGTTCTCAAAGACTTACTTTTAGTAATTTTTTAGGTAGCACACATATTCTGAATGCCTTCGGGAGAATTCAAATGAGCCAGTTTAATTTAAATTAATCTAGATTAATTCCAAGATTACAGATTAATTTTTTTTTTATCTATGCCCACCTCTAATATATATATATGCCGGCATATATATAATAATGCCGGCATTACGTATTCAGAATACAAATTATGAGTAAATGTAGTCTCCATAGAACATAAAATATTCATTTTCATTATTTTTCGTGTTCGCATTTATGAGGAAAATACAATGTTACAGACGTGACCGCTCTGAAAGCGGCACTAAAACATGCTTTAAAACTTTCACAGAGACATCAAACAGAAAGCACAAAACCTTTCTTTAAAGTAAATTTCGTTTTGTATTAATTTTAAATGTTTTAATCAATGTTTCATCAACCAATTGCCTGGATTTAATAAATTAGAAGTAAATATAGCAGACGATAGATAATCATGAAACGGAAGGGCCGGCGCGTGAACTGGAGCTCGTCTTATAAATGAACCGAAACTCAGCGTATAAGGTACCCTCTCTCACAGACATGTCTACTTTTAAACAGAACATTTCAAAACGAAAGAAAACAGACAGACTGCTCTCTGCTACTGTAATCCGTATGAAATGTGCATTTCTCTCTGGCGCGTTCACTACTGCGAAGATCGCGAGTCAGCATCGTCAACTTCATCTTTGCAGCCAACACTGACAAAGAAAACACTTGTTTATTAACAAACAATTAAAATATCTCCTTGCTATATTTTACATATTCATAATCATTACTTTTGCCGGTTCTTTGTGACAGATTTTAGGTGTTTTATTGGCAGCGCCACCCTTACATGTTACATGAACTTCATGCATCATGCATCACTTCATGCACCACCGCATCACCACACCCACCAGAATAGCCCTGTTTTTTTGGGGTTTTTTTTGAAGGATTTGTTTACTGTGTGTGATTCATTTAATGGAAAGCACATTCACTGCTAGTTGTCTTGCAGTTCATTTTAAATAAACGTAGAGCAAGTAGTTAATTAGTGTCTGCTCGTTTATTCAAACTAATTTGTCCTATAACAGATGAACGTCTGTACACAGAGAGAAAACGCTTCAAAGATGACTGCCGAATGAAATGACTTTCCTTAAAGGGACTTTGGAAATGGTAGTTAACTACATGTACTTAATATAAGGTTAATGTTTGGTTTAGGGTTAGTTGCTTGTTAATATGCATAATTTACTGTTATTACTATAGTAAGACGTAACTTCTGTAACTACGTCACCTTAAAATAAAGTGTTACCAGAAGTTTAATATCAAACTTGGTACTAACCAATAGAACATTAACCATAATAGCAGATGGACACAACATGCCATGCAAGATTTTCCTTTTTAATAGCTTGGAGTGATTTGGACAGCTGCAAGGTTTTGGGATTACGGTTATGATTTATTGAGGTGTCAGAGATGAAATTGGATTTGGCTTTCTACTTACATAACCGGCCAGGGTTGACTGACTGTCCACAACCCAGCATGACAGCGAGTGGAAGTGACAAGCTTGGCCGTTAGACATCTAGAACATCTGTGATATATTTCGACCACCCACTGCTAGATGACCAAAATGACTTCCTGCAGTCTGGCCAGGATATTTACTAAAACAAAAACATTGTTCCTGTTTTATCAGCCCCATGGTTTGAGAATAAAACAATGCCTGAGGTTGAGGTAGCCCTTTCATTTGTTAAAAGTGAAATTATGGCACAGATGGGATTCCAAAATGTAGAGGTACGAGGAGGACAAGAAATGACCACAGGCCCGTGTTTATTTCTCTGACTGACCTCAGATGCCAAAACACAATCCTATTGGGCTGATGCAAGTTTGGTCCCAGTGAGAGAAATGTCCTCCTTTGCTTGAGTCCTCTACAGCACAAAAAGGGAACATTGGCATTGCCAAACCCATCCATGTAAATAAGACATATCATCCAAAACAGTGCGAACACTGAGCTTCCGAAAACCTAGTGAGCTGTCAACATAGGCAGCATTTTAAGGTAGTATACCTTATTTTGATCACATTTTAAGGCACAATGCATGAGAATGCGAAAAGCTAATTGCAAAACTAGATGCGTTTTCCTGTTCGGTGTAATGATTGTTTTTAATGCTCCCGGCAAATTTGGTGGTATGGTAGAAATTCACAAGAAAACTTAAATATACAAAATATAAACTATTTTTTATTTGATTTAATAGTTGCACCACATGACATTTTTACAGTCATTATATTTAAACATTTTAAATAGTTATAATATTTAAAAGTTTTTCAAAACCCTATGACTCAAACATAATTATAAACATTACATGTGTATGAACTTGGCATATGTGTCTTAAACTGGATATTAAAAAAATATATTCCTTTTCCTTATCTTAGTCTTATTTGTCATTGCCTATATAGCAAGTTCAGTTTTTCGGCAGTGCCTCAGTGTGTCTGTGGTGTTGAAGTCTGCATTAAATGGAAATTCACCCTGTCTATATTCCCTGCATGTTACAGATCTTATTGTGAATGATTCATTTTTTTTTAAATGTTTTAACTGAATCTTCCAGTAAGACTTCTTACTGGTTGTCAACATCCACACGTCCACAGCCCTACACTGGTTTATTTTTTTATAATCCGTAAAATGTTGATGTACTTCATAATACAAAAAAGATCTGTTTCCACTTCTTCTGCTTCATCGTCACTTTAACTTGCATGTATGCAGTGTAAACAATGAATATTTAAGCCCTCTTTTTGTTTTGACAGAGCTGAACAAGAACCGAAGGAAGCTCTTTGAGCCGCCCAACATCCGCTCCTCGTTCCTGGAAGGGGGCGCCAGCGGTCGACTGCCACGCCAGTTCCACACAGACATTGCCAGCGTGAGCGGGCGCTGGTGAGCCCATGCCAATGCATCAACGCACAGCCTGAACTGCACAAATTCCCATTCCCAACCTGACATAAAGTACTGGACCAAAACCCGGATCTTCTGAAACTGTGCCAAATAAACAATGTCCATGAATCAGAGGTTAAGGGTCAAAGAACTGTTGAATATTATAAGCAGTATGGTACATTATGCAATATGGTACTCATGTTAAAATGAAGGAAATGTTGTGAAGGATCATTGGAGCTCCTGCACTGTGCTTTATATGGAGCAGGTAGACTTTTATTTATATGCTTGTCTTAGGCTTCGCCATACTAATTCTTTGCACTTTAAAAAATGCTAAATGCTTTATGTATGGACAGATTCGCCTGACTAGATACGCTTGGATCTTACTTAAAGCACTTAAATGGATATCAAGCCAAAGTGTTCTGCACAAATTATCCATATGGGAATCTTATCTCATCCCACGGGCTGCACCACAGTGAAATCACCAGCCTGTTGTAATTACTAATGGACCTTAGTCAGAGTAGACGCATTCAACACAATTAAAATGGAGTGTTCGTATATCCCTCAAAGGCTTGTTTTCATTCAGGTCAAATTAAATATGACATCTACCCTAACTAAGGTCCATTGTACATTGTTTATATATGTTTTTTCTGAACCTATAAGTTGTTTACTCTTAAAGGGATAGTTCACAAAAAAAAGGAAAAATCTAGCATCATCTCCTGTATGACTTTCGTTCTTCTATGGAAAACAAATTAAGACATTTGAAATAATGTTTTAGCTGTTTTTGGCCATACAATGATAGTCAATAGAGCGCATTAGTGCCCGCTCACTTTTTCAACGGTGTTGGCTCCAGAAGTATTTTTTTCATTCATTTCTCCCATAGGTATTTTTTTTAATTCTTCGCTAAAGAGTTATAAGCCATGAGCCAAACCAACCAGCTACAAGGTAAATCACAACATTACAAACTTTGATTTGAAGCCAGTGTTTGAAAATTTACCAAGACGACAAAAAGGTACAAGACTATGTGCTTAACGGCTTTAGTGAAGGAAAGAACTACAATCCCATGAAGCATAGCGAATGACATAATCAAATAAAAACCGATCTAATGCTGTTGATTAGATTTACAGAAACACTACATTTTAAGTTTATTGCAAAATATGCGTACATGTACAAACATTTATATATTTTAGGGAGACTGATTTGATTACGTAATTCACGGTGCATCGTGAAGTGCTAAAGAGATATTTTGCCATGATTTGCTCATCACAACTGATTGGTGGACTTTTCTACACAGTAGCATGGGTAGTGTAGTTGAATAAAAATCATCTATTAATTACGATTGTTAACAAAAAAAAATGATAAAATAATGCAAACAGATGCTTCAAGAAAAGCATATAGCCTACCATCTAAAAGTCTAAAAGTTATCATAAAAATGAATTTCCCAAAGAAAAAAAAAAACTGTCTCCCTATGGGGTCCAATACAACCTTAGACCTTCATTGACTGGGCAAAATATATTTTGTGTTTCTGCAGAAGAAAGAAGTCATGCCTGTAGTAGCTCTCTAAATAGTGTCTCTCTTTAGCCACTGACAGAAGTGCAAATTACACCAGCTGTTTCGACCACCTTCCTGAACGCCACAGACCACGGCAAGTCTTCACTGACCGCACTTGGAATTCTTCTCAGAGCCAACCATGGCTTAATCCACGGCTTTTCTCCTGCACGCGACCAAAGTCTGTGCTGCTTTCTTGAGCTCTAGACTTCCTACACCGTTTAAAGCAGCTTGTTTACCTCTATCTTCTCTCACCATTGTTACGCTATCCCAACGCGCTCTTTGTATTCCTGTATTCTTCGGATATTTCCAAAGCACGTCTTTCAATTCTGACTATATCTAAAGCTGTGAATGTTGCCAGATGTACTCCGAAGTATTGATACCACCAAGTGCCTTTTGTCTTGCACTGACAACTTTTCCAAAGTAATCGAAGACTATCGATCTCTCAAAGGTACAGTGTTTTACTGGGAAGTACCACTTACAGAGCAATCTCGCAATGCATTGCTTTATCTTTACATGTATGGTATATAATTAGTACTTCCATTTAGCTCTTAAGTACATTGAATTTGTACCTCGTGATAAAGGTACTATTTAAGTTTGTATTTTGTGTATTGTCTTATTATGATTGTTTATAGACTTTTTTGTAATAGTTTGCTTTGATAATTTACAGACAGTAGCAATCAACCAATCAATCAATTTGTGTAATGGTTTGTAATTTTTTTTTTAAATCAATCAGACTGACAAATGAGTGAAACAATAGCTCTCTGTGTAGCCTAAAATATTATTAGTAATAATAAAATGCAACAGACTATGCAAAGAATCACTTTGCCATTTTAGGTTTAAATGTTTCTGTTTTAAGCACATACACTTTTGCGTTTTATTGGTTGTTCCTTGTTTTTGTTTTTTAAAGCGTATTAATTTTATAGACTTTGTTTTCAGTAAATTGCTACTTTGATATATCTTAGATTAGTGCCTTTTATATGCATCAAATGCTGTTTTAGTGAGAGACCGATTGTAATTCATTTGTAGAATTGTTTTGTTCTCTCCCTAAGAGGGAAAAATAAGGGACGTCTTAATTTTCTGACATGGCCTTCACATGGCCAGCACGTTTTTGAGTATTTTTGACCAAAGTCAAATACGTAACCTCTGGGTTATGAGGTTACATACATCATGTGCACAAATGTACAGAGCAGTGAAGCACATTAACCAGTATTATTCTTCCAAATGTACGTTAGTTGGCCAGTGCTTCGGGATTGACTTTTCTGTGAGCTTGGCGCAGATTTTGTAATATACTCCATTGTAATGTTCTATGACGATGGTCATAAATTTGTATAATTGCCATAAATGTGGTATTGCTGGATGGTCTTTATAAGTTGGAGGTGTTATGAAAGAATAAAGCTTTTCCATTTTATTTTGGCTATTCCACCATTTGTATGATCCTCATGACATTTGGATCTGACGTCTAGCTTTGTGTATTTAAAAATGCATACTACATAATAATTCATTTCCCTTGTTAGTGGCTTGAACATCTGTGAATGTCTGACTAAAGTAGATGTAGTGGCAGTAGAGAGGAAAAAGACTAGCATTAACAAGACGTGATGCAATAAGAATCCAGCGACACGAAATTGATCTGTCTACACCAGACGGCAAGCGACTTCAAGACACCACAGAATCAATCAAAAATCACAGCCAATCAGAAAAGTATGTGGGCAGGCTCTCTGCTAGCGCACTGGACTAGCAACACTATAGGCTATAATCAAATTCATTAACACCATTTTAACGTTATTAAAAATACACACTGAGTGGCTGATACAATATTTGTCATAGAATACACTTGTTTGTTCACTGAGTTAATCTAGGTCACGGCACCAATGTAACCCCTCAGGTCCTACTCATTACATTCACATCAAATTATTTTACCCTTAAATGAAGCACATGATCAGTACCTGAGATTATCATTGTTTTATTCTACAGGGCTGTTGAATGCTTGAATCTGATTGGTTGACGAACGTTCTAAGGAAGGTGTGCATTTATTTTCAGGGAAACGCACAGCAAAAGTAGTTACAGGCAAGTCTTGACTGCATTATAGTTACATATCACTTCACCAAATGATTTCAATTATTTCAAATGTCACAGGTTTACAGCCTTCAACAGAAAAAGAACCAAACCCCAAGCAAATAAATATAGTAAACAATGAAAATGAAAAATTATTTCCATATTTTTTGCCACAAAATTACATTTTATTATTTACAGACAGCATATACTCTCTCCCGCTCAAACACAGTACAGACACACACTCGCACAGAAACTTGTTGTATGATCTGACGATTTTATCAGTAAAATAGTTTATCAATTTTAGTTGTTTAACAAAACTACATGCCATTTCTCAACAGTGAGTGTAATAATGGCGCGGTCCTTTGAACAGATAAACTTAGTTTTGCTATTAGATGCTGGTGCCAAACACTGTTGAGAGACACTCACACGCTTAATCTCTCTCTCTCTCTCTATCATAAGTGCATTAGTCACAAAAACACGTGAATGAGTTGTTTCCGACCAAGTCTATACCTTTCTTACACAGAACAACCTCCTGGACAACCTTCAGTCTGGTTTCAAAAGCAGTCACTCAACTGAGACTGTCCTGCTCTCGGTTATTTAAGCTGAGACTGGCGAGAGTAGCTTCCAAATCCTCAGTACTCATCTTGCTGGATCTGTCTGGTGCTTTTGACACAGTTAACCACCAGATCCTCCTGTCAGTCCTCAAGATGAAGGGCATCTCCTGAACCACACTCCAATGATTCAAGTCTTACCTCTCAGGTAGGTCCTTCAGGGTGTCGTGGAGGGTTGAGGTGTCTAAGTCGCAATTATCTAGCTACTCGAGTGCCTCAGGGCTCAGTACTTGGACCACTTCTCTTCTCCATCTACATCTACATCACTAGGATCCGTCATTCAGAAACATGGGGTTTCCTATCACTGCTGTGCTTATGACACAAACCTCTACCTCTCATTCCATGTACTGTATGTAAATTGGACGATGATGACACGTGCAGGTTAGTATAGAACAGGGGTAGGGAACGTTGGTCCTGGAGAGCCACTGTCCTGCAGAGTTTAGCTCCAACCCTGAAAAAAACTCACCTGATTGGTGCCTTAATGATCCTAAAGACATTGATTAGCTGGTTCAGGTGTGTTTGATTAGGGTTGGAACTAAACTCTGCAGGACAGTGGCTCTCCAGGACCAACGTTCCCTACCCCTGGTATAGAAGAATAAAATCTCATCAGCGGCCGATCGGCAGCCGACTTGAAGCAGTGCATGCCAGTTAGAAACTGTTTCCAAATTTAGACAGCGCCGAAGCCACATCGCTGTGACGTATGGCATCAAAGTACTGTGAGAGCGATTCGAGAGCAGATGGTTGACTCAGCACAAGCTCTGATGACGACACAACTGTTCCACAATTGGCCGGATTCACAATGATTACATGAGTTTCGTGTTTATTCCGACCGTTACCCTAATGCTCACAAATCTGTATTTGTATAACAGAAAAAGCTCTTTTCATGTAGTCACAATGTTATATTGAGTCATGAATATCGAAATAAAACTGATAAAAATTGGATGATCATGCTAAATTTCTGACACTGTCCGAAAATTATCACAGGCTATCTTTGGTCGCAAGACCACAACGGCCACCTTTGAACCTCGCTTTAGAAGCCACGACCACAGAAATCACCACAATTGGTCATCTTACATCTGGGACAGTCCAAAATCATAAAATGTTTACTGGGCATAAGACACGGTGTCAAACGTGTTTTGAGATGAACCGCACCCAGTCATACCAGAGCTTATGCGGCTCTGACTGATTACAGTATGTCACAAATATGTCAGTGATCTCACTGAAATCCTTTGCTCAGACACACACACAGACTTTGGGGAAATTTATGTTAATTTTATCTGTGTTTATGCAGATGTGAATCTGTAAAGAACAGAAGTATAGTCTGAAAACAGGGTGTAACTGTTTTGCTAGATTGTGTTTGTTTTTTGTTTTTTTGATTATCTCTGCACATACTGTAAATCGGGCCTGGATTGGAAATGGAACAGGACAGCTTGCGGCTGGAACAAGAGGGGGAAAAAATTCGAATTTTCCTCTGGCAAGCTCACATTCCAGCTTTTGAATCTCGCCACATTGTCTGGATTATGGATACAATGTGAAGAGAGTGTCCAAGTGTCTATTTCACCACAACAAAACTAAATCCCTCAGCCTTCAGACATATTTTCATAAACTGATATAAACATCAAGGAAAGAAAATGGACAGATCATACTCTTTTCAGATGAGGGGAACTTAAAGATCATCTATAAAATGGATGTCTATGTGCGGTCTAATCAGATTATCAATCCCAATATTATAATCTCAGCATTTGAAATTTAAATGCTTTTGCAGACTGTTTGTAATAATATTTAAGAGAAATAAGCTGCTGCACCCATTTTCTGAAATGTGAATTTATGTTCATAATATAATAATGATAGTCAATATGGTAACACTTTATTTGAAGGGGTGTGCATAAGACTGACATGACACTGTCATAAACATGACATAACACCTGTCATGAACATGAAGGAGTCTGTATGAATGTTTATGACTGTTGTCATTAAGTGTCATTCGGTAAATTATGACACTTTTAACGCAAAGTTGACATTGTTTAAAATGTCTTTGTTATGACAACTTGACATTAACCAATAAATCATAACCTGTCACATATGTCATAACAGGTCTAATTATCAAACTTAAAGCATTTGACAGTGTAATAACCCTTAATGACATCTTTATAACTAGTACAATGTGTTCCACTTTACTTGAGGACAAGTAAAATATTCATGACACAGTTATAATGGTGTCATGACGGCCAAAGTTGTGACAGGTTGACAGGTTATGATTTCTTGGTTAATGTCAAGTTGTCATAAAGACATTTCTGTCTTTGTTATTGTCAAGTTGTCATAATCAAGACATTTTTGTCTTTGTTAATGTCAAGTTGTCATAACAAAGACATTTTAAACAATGTCAACTTTGCATTAAAAGTGTCATAATTTACCGAATGACACTTAATGACAACAGTCATAAACATTCATAAAGACTCCTTCATGTTCATGACAGGTGTTATGTCATGTTTATGACAGTGTCATGTCAGTCTTATGCACACCCCTTCAAATAAAGTGTTACCGTTAATATTTAGATAATTAAACATTAAAGTTTAATACACCAATGATAACAATAATGTTTCACTAAAGTTTATGACAGGTTCATTTAATTTATTTTTTATTTTTTTTACAAAAAACAAAAAACTTTTTTGGGAAAATCTTCTAGTGGAATTGAATATAAATGCCAATTATTTATATGATTAATAATTAATTCACATTACTTGGAGCGATTTTTGGGTTTCACATAATAATAGATAGCCTAATACATTCATTTGTATTAGGTCCAGAATTTGTTATATTGTAATTTTACAGCATAAAATATAAAAAGCTTGATAAATAGACTATTTCTGTCAGTTTTAATGATGAGTTCTGTGTTTTATGCCTCATCTAAAGTAAATGCATTGTTGTTGTTGTTTGTTCTCCAACAGGGGGCGCTATGGAATGAATTTGCTCAAACTTGACTTTCAACCACTACTTTAATGTTTAATTATCTGCAAATAAGTTTTCCTTTTAGGTTGAATAGTGTCAGAAGTGAATATATTATTGTATTATTATTATTTATTGTCTAAACACATGCTGCAGTGACCAAGAAGCTTAAATAATTTACGGTCATTGTGAAATATTTAAATACTCATGCCTGACTGGTTTCAAGCATCATTTTAATAAACATGTTTATGTTAACACTAGATTTTATAGAAATGCAAAAGCGTTCAAAGGCGTCCTTTGCTTTGGAAGCAGGATGTGAAATTATTTAACCATTAGTTTGTTCATAAGGTCCATTTCTCACAAATGAAAAAAAGAAAGAAGAATGTTTCAATTGGTTTTGCCCCTGCAATGGAGGCTGATCATTGTCCTCATTGACTTTTATTATGTGAAAAAAAAAAAAGAAGAAAAAAAAACCTTCTAAAAAAAAAATAAGTCACAGCAACATTTTATAAGTGATATCCTTGGATCTCATCCATGACCTCACCTGCCTGTACCATCATCTCACATGTGTTTTGCCTCTGTTTTGCATTCTGCATGCACCTTATTTACATTCAGAAGCCTTGGTGCACATATTAGATTTAAACATCAATAGAGAACCAGCTGAAACATTTCACCTCATCTGACAGTGACCTTCATATGCTGACTGAAGACAGGTCGTATGAGGTGAGCTGATCTGTTTTTGGATGTACAATCAATGTGAAATACTTCCCGTTATGCAACAGACCTCAAATTGCTGTCCGCGGATCTCCACAGTCACTCAGACACACACTTATATTTCTTGTCCTGATCAATTTTGCCACATATAATAGGCTACAGACTTCAAATGTCAGTAAAATAACTAGGCACAAGCTGTAATCAATTGTGCTTTACTCTATTCATTACTGGTGATGGTAATGTAAGCAAATAATTAAAAGCTTTGTGCTTTTTTATTTTTTTAGAAAATGTCAAATTTATATCAAATATATGCCATTTAAGTGGTTTCAGATGAGACCGGGGTTAGTTGTCACAGGGATGTATCTTACTGTATGTACTGTATAAGTATTAAGTGAAAAGTCATGCGACACAGATGTTTGTTTTCTAGCAGTGATTTTACTGTATATGTTCGTTTAAATCAGATGTACTAAATTTTTTGTACATTCCATTGTATATACATTTGAAATGTAGTCTTATTCAATTCAATACAAAATTGGTTGGCTAAAAATTAGGTTGATAATATGTCATAACACGTCTAACTATTTTTCCATTAAATAGCCTATAGAATGCGGTAAATGTCAGGTTTCATTAATATTAATATAATATATTTTAATATTGTAATATTATATGAGGTAAGTTGTATGAAACCTGGCCTGACTTAAAGGTGCAAAACGCAAGTCTCTGAGTTTTTGCAGAACTACGCCCCCTCTGGCGACAAGCGAAACTGCAACCAGAGTGGTGGCACTAGACAAAATTTTTCTTTTCTTTACTTTACGTGGAGTTTGCGTTGGGGTTTGGAATGGACTACAAGCCGGTCTCTTTGAATCCATCTTCTACCTTTGACGCACAAGTTGTCTTCGCTGATGAGGAGAATGGCGGCTTATACACAAACCTGCGAGACATAGCCTGGTGAGCGTGAACGCGCATGACGTCACGCCCAGTCTCAAATTCGAGCCCGAATCCCTCTTATATATTTTACTGTACAGGATTATAGAGGCAATCTCAGTGAGCAGAGAAGGGCTCATTCAGCCCATCAGGCAGTTCTTTAAGCATGTATAGGATAGAAAAACAGGTATTTTTAACATGAAAAGTTGCACAATGCACCTTTAAAAATTAGCATAAAATAAAAATATAATAAATGCATTTTCACTTGGAAAATCTAAAAGCTCAGTTAATGTTCAAAAGATTGGTCAAACAGATACGGCAGGTGAGTAATGATTAGAAGGTAGATATGAATGCTGATGATGTTGATATTGACTGAGTCTCTTATCCGAATCTTTTGGAACTGGGCAGAAGACGGATGACAGAGTGCAGACAGATGGACCGGAGATGCAGATGGGAGATTCACGGATGGCAGGTAAGACACGAGCAGGTAAAAGAGATCCCAGAAGGAGAGTCAGGCAGTCGACAAGACCAGACAGTGAACTGAGGGAACTGTGCGAGTTTATAAGGTGCTGGTGACGAGAGTTATGATTGCCGACAGGTGATGATGACAGTTGAAGGTGATTAGAATTCCGGGGATGTGGATCGAGTATGAGTATGTAGACCACTTTTCTTTCAAACTTGAAAATAAGCTAACAAAAAAATTAAAGGTAATGCTTTACAATAAGGTCCCATTAGTTAACATTAGTTAATGCATTAACTAACAATGACCAACATATTTGTTACAGTATTATTGTGATACCAAGTTATTTTAGTATAGCCTACTTTAAAATATTTATCCTATCTTTTTTTATTTATCATTTTTAATGAGTAATGAGTTTAATTTCCACCATGGTGGAGCTCTGGAAGTATGAAACCTCCAGGAATTGACTGCCTGGTTTTGTGAAACTGCATCCCATGCAAGATGCATGACTTGAATAACGGCCTCCTGTCTGGAAGTCTTGAATTGGTTTTTGGCTGCTTTGAGAGCTGAGCTCCAGGGATGCGGATTCGATTATCGTGAGGCCCACTTAGAGTGACTCTGGGTGGGGAGAGAGTTCAATTTCCACCACTGTGGAGCTCTGGACATCTGGACCGGCTGATGTCTAAGCCCATGGGCTCACTCTGGTTCTATTTTATTTTAGATCTCTGCTCAAAAAAACAAATTAGTAACACTGACCTTATGAACTCTTAGTACAGATTGTCATATGTTCTTGCCCTAAACATTCTCAAATCATGCTGGAGAAGATTATTATTATGTGAAGTTCTTGCCAGCATGAGGAAATCCCAAACTATAAGACATGAGCAGTTTTGATTAGATGAGCAATGAACTTAAATGGTTAGTTCACCCTAAAAAGGAAAGTGATGTTGTATGCTGTTCTTTCTTTTTCGGACTACGAAAGGAGAATAAAAATAAAAATGCCCCCCTTACGCTTGTCCATATAATGGCAGTGAATAGAGACCAGCATTAAAAAAGACGTAGAAGTATCACAGAATGATCCTATGCAACACATGTCGTATATTCCAAGTGTTATGGGTTTATTCAAAATGTAGTGTATTATTTAACGAAAATCCAGACGTTGGCCTTTTTATTTTACGTGTTCAATGAGACTCTATTAGCGCAGCGGTTCTCTATGACTCGCTCAGAACAAAGTAGCAAACAATTTGCAAGAAATCAAGATAAATAAAATTGCAACATGTAACACAACTGCTGGAAATTCCAAAAAAAAGTATCCATATATGATCTTCACTGAGTTAAATATCTCCGGATCTCCGGTTGTCAGATGTCAGTCAAAATGACAGTTGACAGTTAACTTCGAACACAATGGATATTTTTACTTTTAGAGAAGAAAGCACGGATTGTATTTCATGTCAGGTTTTTATTCATCTTGATTTCTCATTATGTGTGCTTTTTCTGGGCGAGTCGGTGTGTTAGAGTCTCATGATGAAGTGCACAGAAGACCAATGGCCAAGGCCAGGATGTTCATTTGTTTTTTACCAAACCCTATTGTATACCTCCAGAACACTTGGAATATACACTCACCGGCCACTTTATTAGGTACCCCATGCTAGTAACGGGTTGGACCCCCTTTTGCCTTCAGAACTGCCTCAATTCTTCGTGGCATAGATTCAACAAGGTGCTGGAAGCATTCCTCAGGGAGTTTGGTCCATATTGACATGATGGCATCACACAGTTGCCGCAGATTTGTCGGCTGCACATCCATGATGCGAATCTCCCGTTCCACCACATCCCAAAGATGCTCTATTGGATTGAGATCTGGTGACTGTGGAGGCCATTTGAGTACAGCGAACTCATTGTCATGTTCAAGAAACCAGTCTGAGATGATTCCAGCTTTATGACATGGCGCATTATCCTGCTGAAAGTAGCCATCAGAAGTTGGGTATATTGTGGTCATAAAGGTATGGACATGGTCAGCAACAATACTCAGGTAGGCTGTGGCGTTGCAACGATGCTCAATTGGTACCAAGGGGCCCAAAGAGTGCCAAGAAAATATTCCCCACACCATGACACCACCACCACCAGCCTGAACCGTTGATACAAGGCAGGATGGATCCATGCTTTCATGTTGTAGACGCCAAATTCTGACCCTACCATCCGAATGTCGCAGCAGAAATCGAGACTCATCAGACCAGGCAACGTTTTTCCAATCTTCTATTGTCCAATTTCGATGAGCTTGTGCAAATTGTAGCCTCAGTTTCCTGTTCTTAGCTGAATGGAGTGGCACCCAGTGTGGTCTTCTGCTGCTGTAGCCCATCTGCCTCAAAGTTCGACGTACTGTGCGTTCAGAGATGCTCTTCTGCCCACCTTGGTTGTAACGGGTGGTTATTTGAGTCACTGTTGCCCTTCTATCAGCTCGAACCAGTCTGGCCATTCTCCTCTGACCTCTGGCATCAACAAGGCATTTCCGCCCACAGAACTGCTGCTCACTGGATGTTTTTTCTTTTTCGGACCATTCTCTGTAAACCCTAGAGATGGTTGTACGTGAAAATCCCAGTAGATTAGCAGTTTCTGAAATACTCAGACCAGCCCTTCTGGCACCAACAATCATGCCACGTTCAAAGTCACTCAAATCACCTTTCTTCCCCATACTGATGCTCGGTTTGAACTGCAGGAGATTGTCTTGACCATGTCTACATGCCTAAATGCACTGAGTTGCCGCCATGTGATTGGCTGCTTAGAAATTAAGTGTTAAGGAGCAGTTGGACAGGTGTACCTAATAAAGTGGCCGGTGAGTGTATGATATGTGTCAAATTGGACAATTCTGTGATACTTTTGCATCTTTAACAAATAAAATAAAATAAAATACCTGGATGCTGGTCACTATTCACTATTCTCCTTTTGTGGTCCGAAAAAGAAAGAAAGTCATACAGCATTAGAACAACACCATGGGGGAGTAAATTATGACTTAATTTTCATTTTAGAGGAAACTATTCCTATAAAGGGCCAGCATGTCATGGTTTTGTTTAGAGATTATAAATGACCGAATCAGTTTAAGAAATGTTGGATGCATCCCACCCCATGATTAAAATATAAACCCATGGCATATGTCAGAGTGTGCTGTGAGCCTATCACTGTAAGTGCTAGCATGCTTCAGCAAGACCCCTCAGCACCTTTATTGCTGTGTAACTGTACGGCAGGAAAGAGTAGGTCAGAAATGCATATGTGTGTCCTCTGTGTGCAACACAACCCCCTCACTGCAGCAGAGATTACATTAGAGCCGTCTCATATAATCACGGCTCTTCATCATAGTCATGTGAGGATATGTGCATACCTCATTTCATCCTCTCTGATCCCAATTACATCGCTGTAACACATCCAGGCTGTTTCGTTACTATATCTGGCTGTGTCGCTCCATGTGGTTGTTTCTTTCCTCCATATAATAAAGTCTTGCCCTCTGTCATCTTCCCCTCACGTTTGCCAGAAGATACAGCATTGGGGATACACTACAAGAAACAAGAGGGGATATTTAGCTTTACCATGTGACCAGAAGAAAATCATTTCAATAGAGCTTCATACTATACTTCATACTTCATGTTATACTGAGATGAGGGGGGACTGAGCAAAAATATGCAATTTGGAGCAGATATTGTTATTTGATGATGAAATTCTGAGCTTTAAATGTAAATCAGTGGGATGATCTTTATAACAGTGCAGTAGAATACTTTCATAAAATGCATATAAATATCAGTTGCCACTAGGAGCGTAACGATACCCTCACATCACGATTCGATACATATCACGATACTGAACTCACGATACGATATTATTGCAATACTCCAAGACATATGATAAAAGGTTAACAAAAAATGTACTGTTGATTAAAATGGTAAATTTGATATTACATTGTGGGTGTACATGAAAAGGCTTGGACTTAGTGCTGGTAACCCAATGCACAGGACGATAGTGACACCAGAATAAAAATATTGATGATTCTGAAGCTGAAAATACAGAATTATTTTAGATGAATACGCTTGCACTCTGTCACTGACACAAATATTTAAAATAATGTAGGCCAACTTTTACTGGTAACATAAGACATTTGGCATTATCACGGCCCACAAATATTCCCCCATTGCATTATTATACATTATATTTTACAATATACACTCACCGGCCACTTTATTAGGTACACCTGTCCAACTGCTCCTTAACACTTAATTTCTAAGCAGCCAATCACATGGCGGCAACTCAGTGCATTTAGGCATGTAGACATGGTCAAGACAATCTCCTGCAGTTCAAACCGAGCATCAGTATGGGGAAGAAAGGTGATTTGAGTGACTTTGAACGTGGCATGATTGTTGGTGCCAGAAGGGCTGGTCTGAGTATTTCAGAAACTGCTAATCTACTGGGATTTTCACGCACAACCATCTCTAGGGTTTACAGAGAATGGTCCGAAAAAGAAAAAACATCCAGTGAGCGGCAGTTCTGTGGGCGGAAATGCCTTGTTGATGCCAGAGGTCAGAGGAGAATGGCCAGACTGGTTCGAGCTGATAGAAGGGCAACAGTGACTCAAATAACCACCCGTTACAACCAAGGTGGGCAGAAGAGCATCTCTGAACGCACAGTACGTCGAACTTTGAGGCAGATGGGCTACAGCAGCAGAAGACCACACCGGGTGCCACTCCTTTCAGCTAAGAACAGGAAACTGAGGCTACAATTTGCACAAGCTCATCGAAATTGGACAATAGAAGATTGGAAAAACGTTGCCTGGTCTGATGAGTCTCGATTTCTGCTGCGACATTCGGATGGTAGGGTCAGAATTTGGCGTCTACAACATGAAAGCATGGATCCATCCTGCCTTGTATCAACGGTTCAGGCTGGTGGTGGTGGTGTCATGGTGTGGGGAATATTTTCTTGGCACTCTTTGGGCCCCTTGGTACCAATTGAGCATCGTTGCAACGCCACAGCCTACCTGAGTATTGTTGCTGACCATGTCCATCCCTTTATGACCACAATGTACCCAACTTCTGATGGCTACTTTCAGCAGGATAATGCGCCATGTCATAAAGCTGGAATCATCTCAGACTGGTTTCTTGAACATGACAATGAGTTCGCTGTACTCAAATGGCCTCCACAGTCACCAGATCTCAATCCAATAGAGCATCTTTGGGATGTGGTGGAACGGGAGATTCGCATCATGGATGTGCAGCCGACAAATCTGCGGCAACTGTGTGATGCCATCATGTCAATATGGACCAAACTCCCTGAGGAATGCTTCCAGCACCTTGTTGAATCTATGCCACGAAGAATTGAGGCAGTTCTGAAGGCAAAAGGGGGTCCAACCCGTTACTAGCATGGGGTACCTAATAAAGTGGCCGGTGAGTGTATATATATATATGTGTGTGTGTGTGTGTGTGAGGATAATCAGGTAAACCTACAGTAGATGTCTCAGTCCAGAAAATGTTCATCTTGAAATATTACTAACAATATAAAAGTTATCATTTACTTTATAAAATTCAAAAATGTGACCTGAAGACATGAAGACAAGACATGTGACCTGAAGGTGGACATTTTTTGTAAAAAAAAAAAAAAAAAGTGTTTACTTAAAAAACTTGGTATCTATCCATTTGTGTGTGAAATGGAAAATCCAGAATAACAATTTTGCAACAATGCCTGTGTTGCAATATTAGCACTTCTGAAACACCCCTCAACCAATCACATTTGAGGGCCAGAACCGTGTTGTGCAATGTAAAATGTATAATAAAAATGTAATTTGTTTTTGTGGTGCAACCTTTATTTTTGAGAATGGACAAACAGAGGGAGAGGTATGGATAGAGGGATGGAAGAGGGGGATGGGTGTGTTGGGTTCTCCGCCGGGGGGAGGATCCTACCGGCAGATTATTAATGGTTAGCAGGTTGGGGGTACTGGATTATCTGCCCTCTCAGGGGTTGATCACGACTCTACTGTATCTCCAGCTGCTTTACATCACCACACACTGTTCCTGCTTCAGCTGGCAGCAGAAATGCATGTTAAGATGTGTATTCTTCTGTATGATCTGAATCAAAAGCGTCTAGTGTGACTAATCAACCGTGTGACTTTGCTTAATCATTCCCGACATCATATTGCACAGTCTATTGAACTACTTAACCATGTGAATGATTTATTTCAAGCTTTATGGGCAAAGCTAGAAATTTTAACACTGAAAGCATTCCTAAACCTCATGCGTTTAGGCTAAAATGCTCATAACTTTATATTGCCACCACTTTCGAGGTCAGCTCTAAGGACAAGATTGATTTACTATACTGTTCCTAGAGGCACACATATAACGATTTAGCTTTAGATGTCAGAATGAATATTTAAAGTGATATGATAGCAAATTCAAGGACAGATACAAGCAAAATTAGAATGAACTGAGCAAAGATATTTAAGCAGGATAAAACATTATAAATCAAAGTAAAACATTATAAATCAAAGTAGAAGTGCCATAATTTCTTTGCCACAATCATCAATATGGAAGCTTGTTCCGTTGAAGTCCATTATATGGAGAAAAATCCTGGAATGTTTTCATCAAAAACCTTAATTTCTTTTCGACTAAAGAAAGAAAGACATTGACATCTTGGACGACATGGGGGTGAGTAAATTATCAGCAAAAGTTTTTTTTTAAGTGAACTACTGCCGTCGATGGACACTTTACTATCCTATGAGGCCACAGGAGAGGATTTGTAAATGGCATTTAAGTAACACAACTGATGCCATAGGTCAGATGACAGTGACAACATGGTTGATATATTCATTCAAACTACACACATTCATACTAAATAAACAGCATGCGTTTTCAGAAACACCAAATGTTTTGAAAGTGACACAGAGTCAGTGTGTTACACTTTTGAGGGGAATCAACCTACAAATGGCTTACTGATTGTTTCCTCATCATAGTAGATTCGGGATTACGCACTGAAGCTGTAATCTGAAAAATGTGGTTCAAACTGCATCACATTTTCTAAACTGTGAAGCATTAAGCTGCATTTGTATGCAAGTCTAAGTTATTTGCATTTTTGTTCTAAACTTTCATTTCATGTGCATGTGCAACTACAGATTTCACCTATTAAGAGAGAAGTATAGAAAATCCTGAGGTTTATCTTCTCCTTTTACAAGAGTGAAACTTATTTGGTTAACAGAGTGAACCGGAATACCAATAGGACAACAAGAAAGCAGACGGGCTGTAATCTTGTTACATAACAATACATTTAATTCACTTTTCATTCACTGTTAATCCGTTCTAAGTTCACCGTGTGCCCAGGAGAAGCATAAACACTTGTAGCTTTCCACTAGGTTCATAAGATAACACAGATAATACTTTCAGTATTAGATTCCAGTTTGAGATTATGTTACACATGGTACATTACATTACAGGCTTGAAACATCATAAGGGTGAGTAGATGATAACAGAATTTTCATGTTTTGGGTGTACTATCCCTGTAATGTAGAACTGAATGTTCACAGTGAACTAATACTTAAGCTCTATTGTCAGTATCTGTTAAATTAGCATTAGCCTATGCTTCACCCAGAGATAAAAATGGACCAATCAATAAAATATGAGGACATTAGTTAATGGCTCTAGTTAACTAATTCCATGTGTTAAAGCATTCGTGTTGACAGTCCTAATAAAGGTGCAGAGAAAATCATCTCTTGTACAGGAGTGAAATTTGCTATGTATTTGGCCTGACAAATATTCTTTTTGGTCTTTAAAAACGATAGGCCTAATTGACAAATATAGGCCTACAACATTCTGCATACAACAATTATTCATCTATTGTATAAAGTGCTGTATAAATAAACATGACATGACTTTACTTGAGTGCTGAATTGCAGATCTGGAGCAAACCTAACAGTATACCACAGGTTATGTATTTGAAACTTCTTTTTACACCAAAGCGAAGAACAAAAACAAACTTTGCGCGTTCGCCCGGAGTATATTTAGAAACCCTTGTTATTGGCGACACCAGTGGCCATTAAGTGAACTGCAGCCAGCAACTTATTGCTCATGCTCAATACTGCATGCTTTTCTCACAATAACAAAACAAACACAACAAATGTTATCATAGTAACACAAATATATTACAACATAATAAATATTAATATATTAATTATACCTTGATCATTTATGTTAATTCACAGTGTATTTACTAATGACTTAAAATGTATCAGTAAATGTTAAAATTAACAATGAACAATACATGTATTAACCTAAGTTAATGTTACAAATGATCTCTTACTGTTAAGTTACCATTTCATATAAATCCAAACAGTCATGCAGATAGCGTGTTAAAAACAAGAAAGCCCTCAAATTGATTTCTCTTTTCTTTTGGATATGTATAAATTAATTTAAAAAGCCTTTTTATTTATCAAACTATGCATTCGTTTATTTTATTGTGATTTTTCTGTGTTGTTATTGATCAGTCAAAACATGTATTACAGTTTCAAAATTAAAAAAATTTAATCGAATGCTTTTCTGCTTGAGGTAGGCTATGGCTCTGGGATAACTTCACACATTTAAGTTAAAGGGACTATGAGTAACTTTTTAGGTAATTTATTATCTAAAATCAAATATTTTTATTCATAAATATGTCCCCAATGGTGTACAAATACCTCTGCCAATTATCTGATTTATCCTCGTAAACTAAGAATTTATCATATTTATATACATGGGACAGGTAAGTCCACGGAGGCTTCCATGTAGTTCCGCCATCTTGAAAAACTATAATCGCAGAGAGGGACAAAAAGTACGCCAACGCATTTTCATTCAGAGCCAGCGTGACGTAACTGACGCAAAAGAAAACATTGCTCTCTGAAACATTTTCTATAGCTCTCTTTTTTCATAAACAATCAATTAGCTCAAGTTGTGAATATTTTGCTACGTGCATAAGATTGTACAGAGAATGAAAATGAATTGCTAAAGTTACTGCTAGCCACATATAAATTGTACAAACCTCGGTCGCTTCTCTTCTCTGCCTTTGGAAACTTTCAATTCTATCAAGATCGTCTCTTGTAGCTCGTTGTATTGACTCTCGCTCTCCTCCTCTTCCTCGCCTAGATCCCACTGATCCACTGCCTCTCTGTCCTCTTCATCTACCTCTACTTCTTCCTCTCCCTACTGTTGAATCATCTTATGATGACATCTAACAATGCACGTAGCCTACTTCAGAAAATATAGAGTAAACAAGGCATAACTACTAATTACAATAGTTCATGTTTTTGACACTCATTAATTCATACTGTAACATCCGTTTGATCGTTGTGTCAATTTGAATTTTGTTTAAAATAACAAACCTGTTCACCCGAAGGAAAACTCGACGAAGTGCTATTAGAATCTCCTGTCATAGCTTTTTGGTACATAACGGCTACCGTAGATGCAACACACATTTGAAAACGCGAGGCGCTGGAGAGCACAATTCGTTTGAATGCAAAATACAATTTCACTGCTAGATGGGAGTAATTCTTCCTTAAAGGAGCCGTATGTAAGATTGTGGCCAAAACTGGTACTGCAATCACTTTCAAATTACTGACTCAAGGTTGCCAGATATGCTGTAGGATCCGAATACGACACGTTATTAGCTGCAGCTGTGGGAACTAGAGCAGAGCTGGCAACCCGAATGCTGCAACACTACTGACTTCGTGATTGGTAGATAAATTTCTTACATACAGCTCCTTTAATATCCATTTAAAGTTAACCCGCTTGAGGTAACTTAACGTTAGGCCTTCTCATCCTCTCTCAGCCTCGACGGCAAACACACTGCTGCTCTCACAATTTAGTCAACAAATCTATTAATGATGTGAAAACATGTACTGTGTACTGTATAACATACCGTTTCATTGTATGTTTTAAATCCGCATCTAAAGTGTCCCACAATGTGCAGCGCAGAGTCAGAGTCTTGCGTATCAAAACAAACTCCACGAGTGATTTTTTTTATTTCGCCTCTAGAGGCCGCTCTCGTACAACCGCACTTGTTTGCACATGCGCAAAGTACCAGACCACTGATTCGTGAAACCTGCTTGCTTGCTTGCAGTCTGTGTTCTTCCGACTTTATTTTGAAGTAAGTAACGAATATGCTTCGGGAAAATGTATCAGAGTAAAAATATACATTTTATTTAGGACATATATAGTGGAGTAAAAGTGAAAGTTGACAGAAATATAAAAACTTAAGTAATATACTTAAAGGTGGGGTATGTGATTCTCTTTTTTGTCCATTTTTTCAAAATCACTTGAAATCCTATTCATAACCCACTTACAGCCACTGAGTTAGAAGCACTGAAATGAAAAGCAATTTAATCATCTGTGGAACAGGGCAGGACTCGAAAAACTCCAGCCAATCATTTCCAAGACCACCTAGAATCATTGGACAGTAAGTCCGTCAATCAAACGGTTGTACCATTCCCCCCTCCCCCCATACCCCTCACGCCAGTCAGGGCCACCGTTTGAGGAAAGAAGGTAGGACCATTTGAGTTGTATATTTTTTTAAATCTGCCGGCCGTTTTGCAAATCACATACCCCACCTTTAAGTACTGACTGTAACGAATAGCCTACACCAGTGAGAGTGACTATGTAAATATAAATATGGGAGTGTAATTACAGTAGAACACGTCACTGGAGAGAAGCACACTGCTCTTTGCCCTTGACTGTGGTGTCGCAGAGAGATCAGTCTGTAAAGGGCCGTGACGATGTGCTGACGTAGCCCTCATCAGCAGCAGCACACTGTGGAAACCCGCGAGAGACAGAGAGCGCGGAGTGAGTGGAGATCTGTCCTGCGGCACTGCGGTCACTCTCACTGACGGAATATTCTTCGTTAGAAGCTCAATGATGGAGGTTCCACGCGTGGGACACAGTGTCAGCAGCCCCACGAGTCCGTGTGAGGACATGATAAAGAATCTGAGTCTGGACGCCATCCAGCTTTGTGGGAGAGAAGGTAAGAAGTGTTGCTTTTGTTCAATTCTCCCCCATTTTTTTCAGACAGGCGAACTGGAGTGGAGGAGCAGTGACATTTGAGCTTTCTAGACGGGGAAATATTTAAATGCATGCAAAATACAAAATGCAAATGTATTTAAGGCGCATGCTTTTAAAGATCCTGATGCATACAGGTCTGAGGAGCGCGTGAGGTTGCTCAGCTATTCTGTCATTTGGCTGCATCTGGTTTGGCGTGTCATTGCATTCGAGCTTTCACTGTGAGATGTCATTTTTAATACACGCAAATGCAATATCAGAACTCACGTGCTGAAATGCAAAAAAAAAAAAAATACTGTTTTGATGACTGTTCTTTGGGCGCTTGCATTATAAGACTGATACATAGGCTACTTGAGATTTGCCCCTGAGTTTTAGTTATTCTGGCTTTTCTTTTAAGATAGCATTGAATTTAAGCTTTCAAGACAATGACTTATTATTTTAGTCCTGCGTTTATTTGTAAAAACGACGTTTTGATAAATAAATCACATATTTCCTAATTTTGATATTTATTATATTCCTTTGGGCCATTGAAAGATGCATGTTCTCTGTGAGCATTAATATTCCTTGCACTTAAATGCTAGTTTCAGTATGATGCTCGCGTAACGTTCAGCACCATGGACACGGCCATTGCGCGCGCACAATACTGAAACAATACCGGATTGCAGCTGCATGCATCTGGCTATACGGCCAGTGAGCAATTCACTCACTCACACCGTAATGAAACAGCAAAATTCTTTGTCGATCCACACTCTGAATATGCTGATTCATCTAGGTGACACTGTGCTGTACATTGTTATATATGCGAATGTCTACAACTGTAAGTTCACAATTAATGGTTTTGGACTGGGTTTACATGGGTGTATCCCAGTGCGTGCGTTTCTAGGCATACCTTGTCATTGATTTTCCAGAAAAAGCTCTCTTGCCTTTTGCTGCTCTGAAAAAACATAATAGCTAAGGAGTTTAATATTAAAATACAAAGCATGTCATATTAAAGCACAAGAGGTTTTTTTTTTGTTGTTGTTCCTTCTGTATCACAATGGCATAATATTTAGTATTTCATATTCAATTGATTTTTCTTTTGTTGTTCAAGTCAATTGTCCAATATCTGATTATTTAGACATTTATCACATAAGTCGAATGCATAACTAGAACTGACAGATGTGTCGAGTTCACAAAGTAAAGATAATGTGAAGATAATGTAGATTTTCTGTTCAAATGCTGATGTGCTGAATTTTGAGTAAATGTTTCAAAGCAAATGCAAATGCTAAAAAAAATTAAAAGTTAAATTCAGAAAATTCTAATCAGTTAACCACTAATAATCAGTAAATGCAAGAAACAAGAGGTTATTATATACTAACCAGACTGACTTTATTTCTGTCAGACGTCTACACAAGTTTTTATTGAGAATTAACAGAGGTTTAACTCTGTTTCATTTGAAGTCACCATAACAGTGATTTAAATCTACAGATTTCTGGGGACTTGTTTAGCATCAGTCTCTCGGCGCTGAAGAAAAGAACATGCTTTGTGTGAGCTGATCAAATTTTCCTAAGAGCTCTGTTTTGTATTCTGTACCAGCACTGTGCAGAGGAACTCGAAGTCCCTTCAGCCATGCTGTCACAAGACAGAGAGAGCCAAACAAAGAGAGAACGTTCTTATTGACACGGTCCAGTGTGGCATCGATGCTGTCACAGTCCTTTGAGTGACACAATGGGTGTGGACACAGGACTCTATTGATTTCGATTCTATTGTATTAAAATACATTATCAAAAAATCGTTCTTATGGACATTGCCAAGCTTTTCAAATGTGCCGTTATATCATAGATGCTACTATTTGCACTAGATATGTTAAAGCACATGGACAGAATCACAGACTTTAATCTGATTGGTTAATGGAGGATGGACAAAAAATGTTCGCAGATGTGGGCCAAGATGGAACATGACGATGATATGATGAACATGACTGAGTCACAATGGGTACGTTCTGTTCAATGGGTATGAGTCCCATCTGTACCCTGAGTCTTATACTTCTCAGCGTGCCATAAACACTACAACACCTCCCCTCTTCATTTGTGTGGGCATAATAATGGACATCTGTGTCAGAGATTAGAGGAAAGGGTAACCAAGTTTCAAGTCAATTTTAAGGGAAAAAATTGGGACTTTTTCAAATAATTTCATTGGAAAATTATTCTGATCTGAATAATTGATCATTATTCAGATCAGTGGTAAACAAATATGTGTTTTTCAATGTCTGATTATTAATAAAATATTACCCATAATCCTAAATATGGGCTTTCAGCCTTGCAAAGTACCGATTTATGTTTCTTTTATAACCCTAAGCCAAACCCAAACCCCAAAGCACTATGTTATTTCAACCCCATCAGAGTAAGAGTTTACATTTATATACTTATCATTTCCGATTCCCAGTCATCTCTGGTGTTTTCACTTATTTTCAACATGTATTTGAATTAATTACACATTAAAATGGAAAATAATATAATAAATAATGACATTTCTCTTCCTGTTCTATTAAAAATGTTTTAGGGTTGAATGGTTCAGGGCTGAAGATCAGTGAAAAAAAAAAACATCCTTAGCTAACAAATATTATGACAGCAAGAAAAGTCATAAATAATAAAGACCAGCATACCATGTTAATTTCTGTATACATTTTTTTCATAGATATTTTTGTTTTATCCATATTTTGAATTGTGCTTACATTGAAGGAAATGTCCGTAAACTTGACAGGAAATGTACTGGTCATTTTATATGAGTTTTTTTTTTTTTTTTAGATTTATTGCTTAAAATGTAATATTTATGTTGATCTTTTGGTTTCTGCCCAAAAAAAAAAATGTGAAAAAATAACCGACAGTAAAAGAATTCTGAATTCTCATCAAAAGCAACAATTTGGTAGAATTAGTCGTTTTTCCTGCAACCCATTAAAATGCTAATGATTGGGGATATGCAAATTGGCAAACAAACACTAAACAGAGGTGAATCTATCAAACAATTAAATAAAGTCAGTATCCTGTTAATTCAGTCATTTTGACACACATAGCACCAATTTCCTGAGAATGACTGAGAATGTTCATTATATTCAAACCAAATTATGCCCTTCTTGTTAATGCTTGTGCCAATATGACAAGTTTCTCCTTTAGATTCAGTAGGAATGAGCCCATATTTCCATTATGTAATCGTTGTGAAACTGCAGATGCACTCAAAGCAAGCTTTTGCTTCTGAACCACAGAATACTCTAAGGACAGGCATTCATTTGTGAAAAGATAAAAAAAAATGGACGAGCCGAGACGTGCTGTGGGACTCCTTGATAAGCATGCATTAAAGGGGGGCGTTTCTTCCCCCTCGGGGCAGGCCTCAGATGGGTAGTCCTTTGTGTAAAGCCTACAGGAGCCTGACAGTGCTAACTCACTACCCCTGAATACTGAATATACAGCTTTGGCCAGCTGTGGCTGGGAGACTGGCTCCAGAGCAGGGGCCACCATCTGCCAAGCCCGCCTGCTAGTGAAAGAAACTATTTAACATGGCCATCAATTTGCTAATTGTGTCCACTGTGCACATATAGCAAAACGACAACAAAGCAGATGTAGATCAGGCAAATAATGCTGATTCAAGATTATTAGCCTATTCTCAGCTGAACATGCTCCTAGAGAGTTTAAATAAGTGTCAGCTGAGTGTAAACTCTTTTTCATTATATCTAAAATACTATATGGATAAAAGTATTGGGACACCTGCCATTACACCAACAGAGACTTTAATGACATTGCATTCTACATACATAAACAGTCATATGGAGTTTCCCCCCATAACAGTCTCTACTCTTCTGAGAAGGATTTTCTCAAGATTTTGGAGTGTTTCTGTGGGAATTTTGCCCATTCATCCAGCAGAGCATTTGTGAGGTTAGGCACTGATGTTGGACTAGATGGCCTGGCTCACAATGTCCAAAATGGAAGTTTGGAACTCTTCAGATATGGTACCAGCAGAGAGTTGGCAACTTTTACGTTCAATGTGCCTCAACACTCAGTGACCCCACTCTGTGA
This sequence comes from Semotilus atromaculatus, assembly GCA_031834385.1. Lineage (NCBI taxonomy): Eukaryota > Metazoa > Chordata > Actinopteri > Cypriniformes > Leuciscidae > Semotilus > Semotilus atromaculatus. The sequence continues at coordinate 6,832,935 of JAULUF010000014.1, forward strand.
CTTTATGTGGTCTTTCATTTGTAGCTGAATTGCGGCTGTTCCTAAACCCTTCCACTTTCCACAATATCACTTACAGTTGACTGTGGAATATGCCAAAAGTTTTGGGACGTCTGCCTTTACATGCACAGGAACTTTAATGACATCCAATTCTTAATCCGTAGGATTTAATATGGAGTTGGCCCACCCTTTGCAGCTATAACAGCTTCAACTCTTCCGGGAAGGCTTTCCACAAGGTTTAGGAGTGTGTTTATGGTTCGCAGTCTCTAATTCATACCAAATGTGTTCTATCGGGTTGAGGTCAGGACTCTGTGCAAGCCAGTCAAGTTCCTCCACACCAAACTCACTCATCCATGTCTTTATGTACCTTGCTTTGTGCACTGGTGCGCAGTCGTGTTGGAACAGGAAAGTTAGGAGTATGAAATTGTATCTTGGTATGCTGAAGCATTAAGAGATCCTTTCACTAGGGGGCCAAGCACAACTAAGGGGCCAAGCACAACACCTGAAAAACAACCCCACACCATAATCCCCCCTCCACCAAACTTTACACTTGGCACAATGCAGTCAGGCAAATACCTGGCAACCACAAAACCCAGACTCGTCCATCGGATTGCCAGTCTGGTAAGCATGATTCGTCACTCCAGAGAACATGTCTTCATTGCTCTAGAGTCCAGTGGCGGTGGCTTTACACCACTGCATCCGACGCTTTGCATTGCACTGTGATGTAAGGCTTGGATGCATCTGCTCAGCCATGGAAATCCATTCTATGAAGCTCTCTACGCACTATTCTTGAGCTACTCTGAAGGCCACACAAAGTTTGGAGGTCTGTAGCTATTGACTATGCAGAAAGTTGGCATGCGTTGACCCCGATTTGTGATTTTGCGTGGCCTACCACTTCGTGGCTGAGATGCTGTTGTTCCCAATTGCTTCCATTTTCTTATAATTGTTATTATTGCACGAATGGACTTATTGCATATGAATTCACTGAGCTCCTGAGAGCGACCCATTCTTTCACAAATGTTTGTAGAACCAGTCTGCATGCCTAGGTGCTTGATTTTACACAACTGTGGCCATGGAAGTGATTAGAAAACCTGAATTCAATGATTTGGAGGGGTGTCCCAATACTTTTGGCAATATAGTGTATAACAGAGATGAAATTTCATGAACTGACTTATTGGAAAGGTGGCATCCTATCACACTACCAAGTTTGAATTCTCTGAGCTCTTCAAAATGACCCATTTCCACAAATGTTTGTAAATGCAGATTGCATGGCTAAGTGCTTGATTTCATACGCAATGGGTCTGATTGAAACGCCTGAATTAAAAAATTAATCTTTGGCCTGAAATATGTACAGTTAAATATGGACTACTGTCTGGCTGATGAATTAGTCTATGAGAAAGTAATTTAAAGTAATTTTAAATTTCTTTGGCCAGAAATATGTTCAATAGGTCAAATACGGACTACTGTCCGGATGAGGTAACATCAAAAGGAGTGTATGATTATGTGTAGAAAGTTCAAAATAAAGGACTCTTTGACCAGAAATATGGACTACTGTGTGCTGATGTAACATCAGAAGAAATCTATTAGAATTTATAGGAAGATATACCCTTGGTGGACTCTTTGGCCAGAAATATGTTCAATAGGTTAAATATGGACAACTTCCTGACTGATGTAACATCATAAGTAGTCTATAAGTATTTATAGAAACTTAGAGTTCTAGGTCTCTTTGGTCAGAAATAAGGAAAATAAAGTTGTTCTAGTACCTTTCTTTTTCAGAAAAAAAAACTGTTTATGCTGGTCAGGATTTTGGCTAAATAATAAATTAAATATATTTTTCCCCACCAAATTCTATCATATGCTTTTAGAACACTTGGGAAATACTGCATTAATTGAATAGGATCATTCTGGGATCATAGATTGGCATCTTTATTGTTAAAGCTTAAAGGTAGTCACTACTTACTCCTATTAACTGATATAACCAAAATAGAATTTTTTTGTCACTGCATTAAACCAAAATAGACGTAGACCAAAAGCCACAAAATTGAGACTGTGCCCTTCAGCCCCAACTTTGTATGTTTTTCCATCACCTCATGCACAAACATCACACCAAAAGAAACACCATGCCAGGCTTGCTTTTCTCAGATTGCATCTCTTCTCGTGGTGTTATATCACTGGTGTCACATGCTGTGTGTGTTTGCTGTTCAGAACTTATCTGTCTAGTGTTAAGACAGTTATATGTCGCATTCCTGCTCTATTAAGAGATTCAGTCATGTGATTGTTCACTCTCGCTCTATATGCCCATTAGACAAGCTCATTGTTCACTCATGGATAAAGACTGAACAGTAACACTTTACAATAAGGTTTCATTTGTTAACATTAGTTCACGTATTAACCAACATGAATTAACCATGAGAAATCCATTTGTTACTGTATTTGTTAGTCTTTGTTAACGTTAGTTTTTAAAAATACAACTGTCCATTGTTTGTTCATGTTACTTCACAGTGCATAAACTAATCTTTACAAATACAAATTTTGATTGAATTAATGTGTAAGTAAATGTTGAAATCAACATTAAATAAGATGAATAAATGCTGTAGAAGTACAGTTCATTATTACTTCATGTTAACTAACTAATGTTAACTAATGAAATCTTATAAAGTGTTACCGACTGAGCATCAACTATGTCTCCTCATTTAATCCTGGCTGTTTTGTGTAGTTTTTGCTTGTTTTGTTGAAAGCGGTGAACCAAACTTGTTTATTGTGCAAAATGCTATAATACATGAAATGCATTGATATTACCATGAACTGTATGCCCAACAGTATGTAGAATCATTAACATGACATAGGCTGTGTAAATTATGTAAATGCATAAACAACAGCACAAGTGTGGTTTAATAGACCAAAACATAGAACAAATACTGGTCAAGTATAAGAATTCCTGTAGCTCAAACAGGAGAGCATACGCAAAGGTCATGGGTTTGATTCCCTGGAAATGCATGAACTGATGAAAAACAAAGACATACTTTGAATGCAGTGTAAGTTGCTTTGGATAAAAGCCTCTGCCAAATGCATACTAAATGTCTAAATATGGGCGATATTCATGATGATTATGATGTCCTCTAAAACAGATCAGCCTGTTATGATGAGGTAAAAGCCATAATAAGTGATACAGTACAGCATGTGGTGCTTGTGTGTCCTTTGTGAAGCTTCAATGCAAATAGTACATCCTTTTACAAAAAAATTTATCCAGTGGAAAGGAAGTCAAACAGGTTCAAAACAACAATAAGGGTGAGTAAATTATGACATAATTTTCATTTGACAGGCAGCATAGTACAGTACTGTCATAAAGAAAGTCGGTTTAGCAAATTGCATGGATTACAAAGAATACCCAATGAAATCTAGACATGATTTTGTTATTATAAAAAACTAGAGAGAACTGTGTAAAAACCAATGGTTTAGCATAATGCCATTATAAAGCGAATTAAATATCAGAAAGCAGAAACAGACACCAGGTTTAACCTTGAACAAAGACACAATTAGAGCAAAAGAGACCATTCAAAGAGGTTTTATGTTACCCGATACTAACCAAAAGCCCAACCAGGCTCAAAATAAACCAGTGGAGAATGACCTTTGTGTTGAGGAAACCTAGCTGTGTCAGTGCTTGTTTGACATTGTGATTTTATTCATTATTCATTAATTTCTCACTTTCACAGCATGTCTATTAAACGCAATACTGTTGCTCGCAGAAAACACTTTTCTACATTTGTTATGTTAATTGTAGTGTACTTCAAATCTTAAAGGTATATTTTTGAAACTGTATTTGCAGATAAAATATTACTGAAATAAAAGGCCACTTTTAACGAGAGTAGATTTCCATGACTGTCTCTTAACACTTTTCTAAAATGCTCTTCTAAAATGCTCTTTGTTATAATGATCATAATAAAAGTTTTACTTTCAAATACAACTTAAAAGGGTGGTCAATTTTCGGAGAGGCTAGCAATAGCGAGCTAGCTTTGAAGACATAAGATCCCATTAAGAGCGTCTCCAAAGCCACGTCTCATTCAAGCATGAACGCTCACAGCAGGGAGCAAACAAAAGCATCACGAGAGACGGCGTTAAACTACCTCATGTCTCAAAGCACATGAAATTACAATAATAATGAACATAAATAACTTTAAGAGCACTGACCTGTACCACCTGACTGCTGCAGATTCATTTTGGCATTGATAGATTTGCCATTGAAACTCATACATTTGAATCACAAATCGCTTCAAGTATAACGTCACGGGTTTCCATCTCTTCCCAATTACAGTAGTTCTAGCATGAACAGAGCATAAGCGTGTTGTTTTGGTTCAGGAACTGTAAAAGGCGGCGGCTGTTTCGGTTGCGGTGTTCAGTGACTGACGTCTGTCTAACTCTGTATAGCATTAAACGTGCTGATGACGTGTGATGTCTGCGAGAAGATGCGCGGAGTTATGGAAACACACTGACAGGCAAGTAGGACATTGTATCGGACTGAATGCAATGGATCTTTTACGCCTTCCACAAACGATATTTATACATTTAGACCACTTAACTTAGTGATTGCTATAAGAGACTTTCAACCAGCATAACAAAAAACACAATTTGTTTCTGGAACAAATCGCCTACCCTGTCTTTGAGTTATTATGTTTTAATAATCTTTTGTCATGCTTAAAAGTAGACGTATTTTGATGCGTTGGTTAACATACTAAAACACGAGTAAAGTACTTGATTATACATTTAACTGTAGTGTGTTATTTGTAATTACATTTACAATTTTAATTTTAATTTAATTACATTTTAAATTTACTTGATTGTGGCTTGGTATATACAGGTTTCAACAGAAACTACATTAAAGTTTAGTTTTAGTACCATATATTTTAGTACCATAAATGCTTGTCAGTATTCGGCAATCCACTTAAACAATATTTCAAAAACAATAGAAGTGAATATGAAATGACATATAAATATGTACCAAAGACTTACTGAAGTGGGTCAAATAAAGCGTTCTGTAAAATTGAATTTAAATATATAAAATTTAAAATGCAATATGTTTTCATTTGATTGAATATAACATGCAATAAAGTGTCTAAAACATTCAGTTCACACACTAAGCATAGCCTATTCTTTTAAAGTCGACATGAAACGCAATTTGCAATAGTCTTTTCTTCCCTAATGTGTCTTATATCGGAGTGAATGGTTTCTCGAACAAGAAAAAATGTAGGACGGAACTTGATTTTGTCTTTCTGGAATTTCGTTTGCTTTTGCTGTGACAGGTTGTCCTATTTTGATTTCATGGTGACTTTTTGGTGAAGTATATTAGTTATGTATATTCAAGTACTCTTTAAGGGTGCTTTCACATCTGTAGTTCGGTTCATTTGGTCCGGACCAAGGGAGAAAAATTATACTTTGTAGCATTTTCAGGCGTTTTGGTTCCTTTTCACACCACACTGATTGCTCTGGTCCGAATCAGTTGATGAAACGAACCAAAATGCAGTCACGTGACAAGATCCACATCACTCGTTGGCCAGATGGGTCTTGAACGTATTTTCATAACTGCACGTCGATTGTCAGAATCAACGTGCGGGGAAATTCCAACAGAACTCCCGGAAATAAACACAGCTTTTTACTATGGAGAGACGACTGCGTGGGCTGTTTGTATCCCTGGTCATAGTTTATTATATAGTTATACACCACTTTAGACAAAGAATAACATTTGAGAATGAAGTGAGGATGCGGCTTGAAAATAATGTTTTATGCAATGCACGCGGCGAGTCACTTCAGGAGGAGGCGACGCGTGCATTAATGTTGCTAATCAGTGACATAATGCACAGCACGGCTGACTACGGCGGCTGGTTTAGTTAAAAAATGCGCAGTTCTTTGGCAGTTGGGTCTGTTCGGGGTCGGATCACGTTCTCACCACAAACGAACCGTTCCAGAGTTCGTTTGAAAGCGTACCGAGACCACCTCTTCGAGGAGGTCTCGGTACGCTTGTTTGGTCCGCTTTTGGTGCGCACCCGAGTGCGATTGCTGCATTCACACCTGCCCAAACGAACCGCACCAAAGCTGAAAACGAACTCTAGTGCGATTCAACCGAACTAAATGAGGCAGGTGTGAAAGCACCCTAAAAGTATACTGAAGTGTACTTTTCACAAGGGACTTGTGTAGATAAGTGTTCTAATTTCGCCCATGCACAACAGGTCTTTCAGCAGTGTTTAGAGAGCTTTGGTTTGGGCAGGTTGTGTTCTGAGGTTCTGAAGCGGAGTCAGGTTGATAAGAAGGCCCTGCTGTGAGGACCATATGCTCCTGCCGTCCCACCGCTGTCATGAGCTCTTCCTGTACGCGCTCTGGGCCTCAAAGTGGGACGGCACAGTAGATCAAGCCAGGGCCGCTTTAACAGCCAATCTCTCAGAGTCTCAAACAACACAGGCCTGTTTCTGTCAAGTCCACTATAAGTTCACAAATGGGTTTTACTTGTTCAAGAATTATTCACACCTAAAATCCCCTCAGACCAATGTACACTGTAAAAGATACAACCCACTTAAATAAAAAATTTATTTGTGGTCAAGAGTATAATTTGTTTAATATTTAAACAAACATCTAAAATTACAATCAATGGAAGATGGGGGGAGTGTTCAACAGGGCATCTACAAAAAAAAAGAAAAAATCTAATTTTAGACTTTTTAAGGCCTGTACACATAAAATGAAAATTGTATGTCCATACAGAATAAATCCATATACAATCTCAAAATAAATTATGTATCTCAGATTAATTTACTTGATTCATTAATTCTGATGTATTAATTTGTGCTGGGGCTCATATTCAACTGCAAGTTTAAAATACTCAAGACATCTTTTATTCAATATATATATGTATCTACACTGGTTTATTTACTAATAAGGGTTAAAGGTGCAATGTGTAAAAATTTTGAGTATCTATTAACAGAAATGCAATATGACATCCATAACGATGTGTTCAGTGGTGTATAAAGAACTTACTTAATAAACCGTAACATTTTTATTACCTTAGAATGAGGCATTTATATCTACATAACCGCAGGAACCCCCTTCTATGAAGGTCGACATATTGTGACGTCATGTTTCTACAGTAGCCGACAGCGAACAAACAGCGTTACAGAGCGCGTTTCGTCACTACCTTGAAAGAGAAGCCGCAGAAAGCTAGAAGCTAGACATAAACACCGTGAGTAGTGACTTTTCCCTTGCCAGTGGTGTAAATATGTAGTTGGATTGTTTCATGTAACTTAATTCTTCTCCCTTGCTGTGTTATGGCTTTGCTATGTGGGGATAAATGTGCTGGTTACGTTCGTGAGACAGCTGATAGGTAAGTTAGGCTACTCTTGTCATTGACCGTAAAACAGTTACAGGAATCACCAACCCGTCGATCTTGGAAGCATTTTAAGTCGATCGAGTTTCCAAAATCAGAGAAAAAAAGCCTATTGTGTGTAGTAAATGGTGTCTAGGGGATGCGGAGGCGCGCGCGCTGTTATAATCACGTCATTTTTGCCGCACGCACCTTTGGGCTCATGTGGACGCATCGAGTATAAACAAGGCTTTACGCTTTTACCAGCTCAGCCACAGTAACAGCTCATATTAGCCAGCTAAACTTTTACTGCCCTGTTAGAAAAAATATATAGTTGCATAGTTTCATGTGGTTCTTCTCCCTCGCTGTATTATGGGTTTGCTATGTGGGGAGAAATGTGCTGTAATTACGTTCGTGAGACAATCAGCTGATTACTATTATTATATTATGTATTAAGACCCTTGATCCTCACCTGACTATGGCTTTGTCAACTTTATCCATGATGTGGTTTATAATGGACTGTTGTACAGAAACTTGGTTTACTCTGGCTATTCTCTGCTGTCTCAGACAACGATGTTTGTCCCGTTTTAGCCACCGTAGCTTCTTCGAAAGGGAAGGGTGAGCAGTGGGCTGAGCCCTTAGTGCAAACTCGCAACAGAACCGCTAGATGTCGCTAAAAATCACACACTGCACCTTTAAAGGCACACTGCGATAAAAGGCACATTTGCTTTTACTCTCCTCTAGTCTAAACCACTAGAAGGCACAAAAACTTGAGGGAGATAAAATGTATTCTTGCAACAAATCTATAGCATATTGCAATATAAACACCATTAAGCACAGATTGTCATAAATCATCAAAAGTAGATCATAAGCAATTACTCAGAATAACAGTATTCATTGTTTGTGAACTGCTCTGAAACCGTATGCCTGTAGAATGTGAAGCAGTGGCCTTTTGACGTTTTATAATCACATTATTCCTGAATACAGTTTTTTCAGTCCACAAATGTAAGCCATATTAAAATGGTAATTAACTGTCGGTTAATTTGGTTGTCGGTTAATGTCGGTTAATAAAACAAGCCGTCGGTGTGTGAATGGGTGAATGTGAGGCAAATGTAAAGCGCTTTGGTGGCCATTGGGTCTGTCTGTGAAAGCGCTATATAAATGCAGTCCATTTACCATTTACCATAACTCTTTCCCCACCATTGATGGAATTTTCCGTAATTTATGAGACAACGCTTCCCTGCCATTGACGGAAATTCGTGTTTTCATTGTAAAACGTTAGGGGACGCTATGACACATCTCCTGAAAGAGCACAGAATCTCCTGATCAAAACACATGTGAATAAGAAGCAGAAACAAGCAATATCATAATGTAATCATCAATATTAAACAGCATATAAATCAAAACTGCATAATGTTACTGAATTAAATGTCGATCCAGGACGAGCTATAGGACTGCAAGGGGTGTTGATGGACTCGATCTACTCCATCTATGTCTCTATGTTTTGATCATCGTTCTGGATCCCATTTGGATGTAGTCTTTGACTAAAATATGATTTGCTTTATTAAAAAAATCTGCTTTTTTAATGAAACTTACCCACATTCAAGTGTTGATTAAAAAAAACAATGCATGAAGTTAAAATAAAACTTTTTGTTGTTGTTGTTTTTTAAGTAAAGGCTCGGTGCTTTCTTTTGACATAGTGCATCAGCAGATATTCATTAAAAAAAAAATTAAATTTTAAATGACACATTTCAGCTTAAAGTAAAATCAAAGTGATGCCAAAGTGACAACCCAAATTCACTGTACTTTTTCAACCACTTCTGAAGAAAATGGAGCTGAAAACAAAGTCATTTGATATGATAATAAGCATTACTCCAAGACATATTTTGCCTAATATTGTTCTATAAACGTGACTCTCCCATAAATATCCTGAAACGCTGACCCATCAGAAAGCCTCACAGCAGAGATGCAAGCATATCCTACAAGAGAGTTATTTATGATTCAGTGGCTAACCCTGAATCTAACATCAAAACGGCTCTGTGAAAACGGATGTGTCCACACATTTATCGCTTGTCATCCTGATGATGCTTTAGCTTTGGTAAAAAGGCACTGAAAAAGCAGGTTGATCCATCTCCCCGAGGACCAGTGCACTGGTAATAATCTGCAGGAGCGTTTTTACCCGTGCGTCATTAAGGGTTTCGCCTAATGTCTGTTGCTTAAGATCCTTTGATTCTTGACAGCTTTGAGAAAATGTGACTTCATGCATTAAACTGACGGGTAGGCTGTATTTCATGCTGTTCGCACAGTTTCTGCTTGCCTGAGGTCAGAATGTCCTCATCTGTCTCAAGAGAACACCTGAGCCTCTCAAATAGTTATAAAAATGATAACATAGCCAAGGTCGAACAAAAGTATCACAAAAATCAATAAGCAACAATAAAAGGGACGACATAATGGATCATTTAATCATTTGACGAAGTACAAAAGGCAAGATAAGGCTTGCTTTTTGCATTAAATGAAATACAGATACAAAATAAAAAGCCCCATAACCATAAAAAATAACATTAATTTATCTATTCTGTCACATATTAATGAATAGAGATTATGAGTTATAGGTAGAAGTCTCATAGGGCCAAATTCATAACGTTTAAAAGTGAAGAAAATGTTGTATACTACTCACTTTTCATTATGCTTCTATTAATTGGTTGCATTAATTCACTTTTTTCTGTTTTATTTTGTCCACTAAATTTCATTTCATTTAGGCCTGTTTCATGTCGTATTTTATGAGGTTTTCATTTTAAGGCATATTTAGGTATGTATGAATGCTTTTGAAAGACTCTGAAAGTTCACCAAAACTCCATATATTTGATGAAAAATACAATAAAAACCGTTAAATTGAAATAGTATTACAATTAATAATAAACTGTTTTCCCTAGTAATTTTAGGAAAAATAAGTGAGACAAAGTTTTAGCTTGAAATATAACTAAGGCCATGTCCACACTAATACGTATATATTTTTCTCTCCGTTTTGGCCTTCCGTCCACACTGAGACGGCGTTTTAAGTGAACAAAAACGTAGCTTTTGGAAAACGCTCTCCAAAGCGGATACATTTGAAAACGCCGTTTTCGTAGTGTGGACCGTGAATCCAGAGGTATTTGAAACCGATGACGTAAGTTTAGTCATGTGATCCATGTTGTACCAATAGATATTCATGTTTACCGGTATTGTGCCTGTTAATTATGTGCGATTCACTTTTACACTGTTGCTCAAATAAATATGTTACTTTGCAGTTTGCACACTCTTCATATCACAGTAGCCTAATGCAAAGATGACAGAAAATGTACTCATATTTGCTGTCCTGCAATACAGGAGAGCAGTCGCGTTTTAGTGACTTAGTGCGACCTGGACGCATCAGTGAATGGTGAGATATTTAGCAAAATAAAATTATCCTGTTAGAAGAATTGCGCGATAACTTTATTATTTATTTTTCCATCTGTATCATCTCAGTAAGCTTTTGTGAGGTATCACGCATGCGCAGGAAGGTGAATTTAGAAGTTTCTCATCCACACTGAAACGTCGGAAAACGCCTGAAAACGCTAGTGTGGACGGAGAGCGTTTTTAAACGAAAACTCCGTTTTCAAATGTATCCGGATTAATGTAGACGTAGCCTAAGAGCCTTATTAAGGCTCCTGAGCTGTGAACGAGAAACCTCGGAGAAATGAAACATTCCTCTGGAGTTCTTGTTAGTGCAGAGGTTTGCGTTTTAACAGACGATTTTTCACTTACTCTGCAGTGTCTTCCACTGCATAATTAGCACTTCTATTTCTCCATCTGTTTTCATGTCAGCGCCGATGTCAACACTTCCTTGACCAAACTGAACAAATGTCATTGAGTTTGCACTGTAAGAGCTCTGAGGATCTCATCTCTGCAACATCTCTCCCCTCTGATTCAACACATTAAAGAATGAAATGCTGCTCTATTTATAGCCGTGGGACCAAGGACTGATGAAACTTTAATGCGCTGTCTCAGGCACAAGAGTGGTCCAGTAATACCCGCACCCTGGAGATATTAAACTCCATCATCCTTGCATCTTAAGTGGGAATTGAAGAAGGAGAGGTTATATAAACATGGACAGCCACTGGGTTTTGGGGAAGAGCTCTGTGTGTCTGTTTTATTAGAGTGATGTGGTGGCCGTAGCTTTAAGACATCACCCATGAGGCCAGCACTTCAGAAACCACAGGGTACTATGATAAATTCACAGTATCAGTGCTTGGTGTAGCACAAACTGATAGATGGCCAGGTTCATTCAGTGTGTTGTGTCATAGTCATCCAATCATAGATTTTGTTTTGCACGTTTTTATAATCCACCAATCGCAGGCTTTCGTCTAGCATTGACCAGCATCAAACACATAAGGCCAAATACAGATGTCGCTCATCATAAAGGATTAACGTGTTCATCCACATGCATTTATTTGACGACGGCAGTGATGCCGTTAACTTTAGCTTTGGATTTAATCCACAAGTGTTTCATGAAAGGCTCCATCGCTGCATCATGTTTCCCGTTTATTATTCATTAGCATGAATGCAACAAAGCAATCCCTCTCTTTCCTCATGCTGCAGAGCGGTGGAGGGCTGCTGAGGGTCTTTTTCAGCTCAATGAGGGTGTTGTGGCGCTCATGGAGTGGCCCACCAGAGAATGTCGAGGATGAAGATGGCCATTGTCTGCGGTCTCATGCGTTCACTCTGTCCATTGTTGTCTGGTCATGTGAGGATGCCAGCGGATGTCGTCATCGTGTGGCCTTTGTGAGGAGTAGAGTTTCTATCTATCCATCCATCCATCCATCCATCCATGAACTTCCTCTAGTTATATTTGGAGGTGTTAGAAGGTCTGAAATCTTTTTGATGTCTGCCACTTAATGTGAGTGTCACATTCACAGAACAGAAGCGTACACTGTAAAAAAAAAAAAAGTTGGCTTAACTTAAAAAAGGAAGTTACCTGGTTGCCTTAAAATTTTGAGTTCATTGAAATTAAAAATTTGAGTTAATACAACAAAGGAGATTGGTTTAATAAATAGAAACTCAAAATATTATGCTATCTGACCTACATTAATTATCTAAGTTGATTTGACAAAATATAAAACGTTGTGAAAACAAATCATCAAAATTCATTTTTACAGTGTAGATTCCTACCACAATAGAAAATAATCTCTAATACGCTGACATCCGGTATAAGAATGATGTCACCTTTGGGAAATATGACAGACGGTGTGAACGGCATAGTGAGGGGGAGGGTGGGATGCAGAACTTCACTGGATAGTTTCCCCTTTCCTAATGGAAGCTGGTGACCAGATTACCCATCTCTCTCTCTCTCTCTCTCTCTCTCTCTCTCTCTCTCTCTCTCTCTCTCTCTCTCTCTCTCTCTCTCTCTCTCTCTCTCTCTCTCTCTCTCTCTGAAATTTCAATCCAGCGCTGAGTCCAGCTGATGACATAATCCGGGCTCCTCCTGTGGGAGTGCGCTATAGGCTTGTAAAACAAACACTAAAGCTGCTCTAAGCCAATAGCGTGCGCTTTAGGCTCAGGGTGCGTTGAAGACGGGTCAGTGCGCTGGAGCTGGACAGGAGACTATGTCCACTAGCCTTGGCTACTGCATTACACAAACCTGCTGCTCCTGCCTGAAGGAGTCCAAGAGAGGACGAGGTTCGTCCAGCTGGTATGTGTAGTGTTTTCTGTCCTTGTGTTTAATCTTCTGTAGGCTTAGGCTTTCGCATTACCAGTGGTTTTTGTAGTCTGTTCTGAACAAATATTACCTGGAGCGGATGAAAGCCAGAGAGAGTATCTGTGCTCATTAGTGAAACAGATGCGATGACCTTGTGACTGATAAATAATGAGTCTATGTTAATGAAACACTTCAATGCTTCATCCTTGGAATAATTCTGCTATTGTTTTCCCAGAAATGTAATTATTGATTTCTTTTTGGATTAGTGATGCTATTAGTTTATTTTAGGTCATTAAAGGCAATAGAGGATGTTATAAATATGGAGGGATTTGTATGAATTTGTTGTATAAGTATATATATAAGCTTCTTAATTTAAGTTACATGAGTAAGCACCATAACAACCGAGTAACCCCACTAACTTGGTAGAGATAGAGATTTCAATAGCACTTTTTTGGCAGAAGGAGGATCCCCCATGTCTACATATCACCCCATTCAAATGACCTTACAAGGAGAAAATACCAAATTTTGCATTCCTAGTGTATAGCAACTGAGGCTTTGCTAAACTGAGTGTCCTGTGCATGACTGTGTGTCCGGATGTTTGATGATGATTCTAGATGACAAGTTATTAGTGCTGCTTGAGTTGTCATTCACTAATGCAAGCCAACGTGTTATTATATATGCTGTAAATGTATACAGTACCAGTCAAAGGTTTGGACACATTTTTGACTGAGAAAAGCTGTATTATTATTACTACACAGTTTTTCTTAGTCGCTTTGGTGCATTTCACACATCACACCAACAGTTAGTTCAACCTCCACAACATTTAGTCATTTGTGCACATCATAGCAGTAGCAGTTTCTCATTCCTTCCAACAAATTGCTAACGCTTTTGGACATGCATCAACTGCTTTCATTCAACTCTCTGCTGTTTTAAAACATTATTATTTGCTTATGTCATGTCAGTCAAAATTAACTATACTTGTGAATGCTGAATAGTCATTCATTCCATATACAACGAGTCCTCATTTTATTGCTTGAGTCATCACATACAACAATGTTGAACTAGTTGTCAAAATCTGTCAAGCAAGCTTTTTTTCATGAAAATGTCTCCTAAATTGAACAATCTCTCTCAGGTGAACTTATGTGGCCAGACAGAGAGGAACGTCTGGATCTGCATGAATGATTTACAGTACTATGTATGTTGTATGTTCAGTTCCAATATGTACTGCAATATTGTTTACAGTTGTGCACAGCTCTTCCCAAAGGGAGTTTATGTTTGTTGTAAATAAGGGTGTATTTTTTTCTTTTCCACAATACTGTGAACAAATTAGAATTGCAAAGAGCATATGTAGTAAAAATGTGAAACATACATATTCAGTGTCTTACTCAGTTACCTCACTAAATACAGTAATGTGTAACTTTACTGTAGTTTTAAAATGGCTGTTCAAATGGTATATAGTGCTGTCTTGAGCATTTTCAGGTAGTGTCACCAAGATCTGACTTTTTTGCATTGGAAAACATTTACAGAGTAAACTGTCATAATGAAAACATGACAAAGCCATTTGACTATCTTGTTCATAAACAATGGTGTCAGGACTTTTCATCTTGATGACACTTTCATTGAAATGAATACTTGCATTTGAGAAATGATCTGTCCATTTTGAGCAAGTGACACGCTTTTGCAGTTTATCAACTAGGTTTTGCAGTTTGTACTAATTATTTTGAGAACTGCATTAACTGTTGTGCAAATGTAAATAGTGATGTGAGAAATGCACCAAAGTGACTGAGAAAAACTGTAATACTTTTATTTAATACTGTTAATTCAATATATTGATTTAATAATATTAATAAATATTATACTATTATTCAAAATAGTAATAATGAAGAATTAGAATTGTGTTCAAACTTTTTACTGGTACTGTTCAGCATTATATGCCATCTGTGAGTTTTTGGCATGCTCAGAAAGATGTGCTGTTTGTCCATTAAGCCTGAGATTACTCACTTTCCCCCCACAGAGAATCTAAATTGTGAGCAGTTTGGTATTTTGATCCTCTTAAGGTTTTTTAGGTGTAATTTGAGTTACAGCACGCTACACTGTGTCCTTGCATTCATTTTGTTGGATAAATGTCCTTGATGATATTTTTAAATGCGACATTGCTTCTTGATAAAATCTCATAACAAGGTTACGTCAGTGGTGGAATTATGTGTGCCTGTATGGTGACTTAAAGTATGCATTCTCAAAGTTTTTTATTTGTCTCACAAAACATGTCAATAGCAGGTAATATTTTACCCAATGTAGTAATAATAATTACAGACAATAAACAAATACAATTATTTATTTGACATAAAAATAAGCCTAGTTTTAGTGATATTTAATCTTTTTTTATTATTATTTACTTTATTTACTTTTTTTTTATCTTAAGTTGTAAAGTATTTACAGTACTGTTCAAAAGACGTTAAAGTTAAAGGAGTTAAAGAAAAACCATCAAACAGATGATGGTAAAAAAAAATCGGAAAAAAACTTTTAGTTCTAAGTGGTCCTAAAAGTCTTTTTCCCCTTTACAATTATTTATGTCAAAAACTGTCGTGCTGCTCAATGTTATCTTAAAAGGTTAGTTCACCCAAAAATGAAAATTCTGTAATCATTTACTCACCCTCATGTTGTTCCAAACCCAAAAGACTTTCGCTCATCTTCGGAACACAAATGAAGATCTGTTTGATGAAATTTGAGAGCTTTCTGTCCCTCCGTTGACAATCTATGCAACTACCACTTTGACGCTTCAAAAAGTTCATACAGAGATCGTAAAACTAATCCATATGAATTGAGCGGTTTAGTCCAACATTTTCTGAAGTGACTCAATCACTTTATATGATGAATAGATTTAATATAGGCTTTTATTCAGACATAAACATTATGTCATTATCATTAAACATTATCAGCGAACATAAACAGAAGCTCAACTGAACCTGCTTGACTTGCGAGAACAAACCTCATTGGCTCTTGCTGAAGCTCAAACGTGCTGCGTAACACGAGAATGAACCTCATTGGCTCTTGCAGAAGATCAAACGTGCTGCGTAACACAAGAATGAACCTCATTGGCTCTTGCTGAAGCTCAAACGTGCTGCGTAACACAAGAATGAACCTCATTGGCTCTTGCTGAAGCTCAAACGTGCTGCGTAACACGAGAATGAACCTCATTGGCTCTTGCAGAAGATCAAACGTGCTGCGTAACACGAGAATGAACCTCATTGGCTCTTGCAGAAGATCAAACGTGCTGCGTAACACGAGAATGAACCTCATTGGCTCTTGCTGAAGCTCAAACGTGCTGCGTAACACGAGAATGAACCTCATTGGTTCTTGCACGTCAAGAGAAACATGCTTGAGCTTCCGTTTACCACAACTAATGTGTGAGTTGAATGTTTATATGTGAATAAAAGCCTAAATTAAATCTGTTGATCAATTGTTTTTTCAGAAAATTTGAACCACTCTGACAGCCTGTCCACTCTGACAGCCTGGTGGAAATTTCACCAAATCACAAATTCTACATTAGCTCCATCTAACCTCACCCCACTATGGAACAACCGTGACTTTATAAGCAATAAAAAAACATTGAATTTTCACACATGGGTGGAAAGGGGTATCACCCACATTAAGCATATTTTCAAATCTAACACATTTACACCATTTCCGCAACTGGCCCAGGAGTATGGCATCGGGAGCAACGAATTCTTAAAATACCTACAAATCAAATCTTCTGTTCTGACAAAAATAAACATCAGAGACACAAATTTAGAACTTCCACCGGCAATATCAGACTTGGTCAACATTTCCTCCCCAAAGAAACTTCTCTCTAAAATATACAAAATGATTTCAAACCAACTTCAGACCATATACTTACCAACAATAAAATGGGAAACCGATCTTTCAATAGCTCCTGATGCCAACTTCTGGACCCAAATCTGTAAAAACATCTATCTCATGTCCAAAAATGCGAATCTTCAGTTAATACAATACAAAATACTTCACAGAACACATTACACGGGCAATAGATTAGCTAAAATGGGTTTCACATCAGAAGTTTGCACACATTGCAATCAAAACTCTACAGATACATACATCCATGCAACCTGGCATTGCACTCCAATCAAACACTTTTGGGAAGAGGTCACACAGTCACTATCCACTATAGTCGGCTGCCACATCCCACTGTCGCCTTCTCTTTGCTTACTGGGGGACCTCACAATAATCACTGATAAAACTATAAACTCTAAAATACTCCTCATAGCTCTAACCATCGCCAAGAAAACTATCCTCATGAACTGGAAAACTAGAAATAAATTACACATTAACATTTGGAAAAATCTTATTACAGACTTTATTACAATGGAATATACATCTCCCCTTCATAATTACACATCTGAAACTGACCTCTGCCATCCAACACTTTCTGACCTCTTACAGCTATGAATCCTTTCTCTGTTTTCAACTCCGACTCCACCCACTTTCTGAACCAACCCACGAATATTAATGCATTTTAGTTGTTTGAACTTGTTTATGTCATCATTGATATTGCTATCTTTACTGTTATTTTTATGATTACTATTTTCACTTTTATTTCTTCATTGTTGTAATTGCTGTTGTTGCTGTCTTTTGCTTTCGCCATGGCTTTCGCCATTGCGGTCGCCACTGCCATCATCATTGTCATTTATTATTAATATTATTATTATCATTATTATTATAATCATCAATATTGCCATTGTCAATACTGTATTGGAATTAAGTGTCATTGTAATCACTACTGCAATAATTCCCCCCCTTATCTCTTCATGGGTTTTTAATGCACCACAACATAGAATAGAAAAAAAAAGGAATATGTATATGGAAAACCTCACAAACACGAAGGCAGGCAAGACAGGCGAGAAGTGGTTTCAACGGGACAGCATCTCTGTCCCAATTTGAGACACTCTCGCACTGTACTCCCTCTTTTAATGCACCTTAGACATTGCACATAACACACAAAAAAATAAATAAATAAATAAATAAATAAAATAAAATAAAAATAAAAATAAATCTTAGGAAAAGATAGGGACTGATGAGATGTGGGGGAAGGTTATCTTATATCATCTTATTATATCATCTTTTATTTTATATGGGATTGACAATGGCAATTGTTACTTAGGAGGAAGGATGGAAATAAAAATCGACCAACACAATATTGGCAGTATGGTGGTAGTGGGGAGTGGGGTGGTGATGGTAATGACAATGGTAATAAATAATAAATGGTTACTTTGTTTACGCATACACACACATACACATACACATACACATACCCACACCCGCTCACATACACACTTAGATCGAACACTTAAATCACTTTTATGTCACTTCTGGAATTATGGATTTACAAGATTGCTCACTACTGCACTATGTTGGTTTGTATATATGTCTGACTGTTAAATAAAAAATAAATAAATAAATAAATAAAAAAAAATAAATAAAAAAAATTAGTGGATTGGGATTGAGGGGATGTGTAAAAAAAACAAAATAAAAAAAAACTTGCATCACAATAAAAAAAAAGAAAATAAAAAAAGAAAAGAAAATTTGAACTAAACTGCTCAATTCATATGGATTAGTTTTACGATTTCTTTATGAACCTTTTGAAGCGTCAAAGTGTCAGTTGCTTAGCTGTCAATGGAGGGACAGAAATCTCTCAGATTTCATCAAAATATCTTAATTTGTGTTCCAAAGATGAACAAAAGTCTTAAGGGTTTGGAACAACATGAGGGTAAGTAACTAAAGGAATAGTTCACCCAAAAATTACATTTCTGTCATTAAGTATATGGTATATTCCTTTGAAGTTTGTAGTTTAATGTCCCGGCATGTTTTCTTGTTAATGAATATAAATGCCTTTATTGTGTTACTGTAGCTGTGTGGGTGTGTAAAGAGAGCTGAGCTGCTCTACATTAACATCTCACAGCTATACTGGAAAATGAACAGACCAATAAACCGTATTTTCTTGCATCTCAGACCCTCTGGTAGTGAATCGGAATTGTGAATTCCTTGTGAAATGAAACTAACAAGTAACACCGGTTACACTTTATTTTAAGGTGTCCTTGTTACAGTAATTATATATTTAAGTGCAGAGTAATATTAAGTAACTACATGTGCTTACTATAGGGATAGGATTAGGATTAGGTTGATGGTTAGTTGCATGTAATTATGCATTATTGACTGTTATTACTATGGTAAGTATATGTAACAAGGACACCGTAAAATAAAGTGTTACCGTAACAAGTGTTTGCCTTTTCATTTTGTAGTTGAAAGCATCAAAGTTCTCCACGAGTAATTCTCAGCTGAGATAATACTGTAGCAGTGAGACAGTAGCGGGTGTCAGAGCGCTCCTCCCTAACGTAGGCGAGCTCTTGTTATCTTGAGTCTTTGTACTGAGAACGCATAGTGCGGGCGAGAGATAAAACGAGAAATGATTCAGCGCTGGGAGCTACACTATAAGGGTCTGCCTATGAATCATTCATTCAGAAGCTCTCTGGTGGTTGAGAAGAGCTCGCTCATCCATAACGCTCCATCTGAAGAGACACAGGAGGACGTCTCCCTTATGGTGCCTTCATCTCTCTTTCTACGCTGTGTGTTTGCACACCGGTTTTAGCTGACTGGGCAAGTAACGTGTCTGTGTACTGCTCCCACAGCCATTCTCTGTCTTTTTCTCTCTCTTTCTTTTAAGTTCATTCATTCCCGTCTCCCTGTAGAGCTGGAGTGAATGAACAGGGCCGTCTCGGCGCCAGGGTTTAGGGTTAGTGTTCCGATAGCTAAACCTCCTCAATTCATACGTCTAGTTTACTGTACCAGACACATTTTTAGGGCCTAAAAAAGGGCCGCATTTTTTTTCTCCAACAATTGGTCAGTGAAAGAATGCGCTGAACATTCAGGAAATTGTCAGAGTCAAATTTGGGAGGTCAAACATTATTGGGTATAAACGATACATCGAATATAGAGGTTTGTATTTTATTAATTTTTTTGCAACCCTGTTACTGAATTTATTATTCACTGAAGTGATTGGCAATTGACAAACTTGTATTTCCCATAAAACCACTTACATGAAACTTATTATTATTTGATCATTTTATCTTACAATAACTGTGATGACAGGGTTGAATGTTGACCTTGCTGAATACGGTCAACAGAGAGTTTTAACCATTCTGTATAGAAAGAGTCCAAATGATGTCACTTCCTGGGTGTCACACAATTTAAAAATATATATATATATATTTGTTGTAGTCGAAAGAAATCATGCAGTAACAGAATTGAATGCAAAAATGTGGGACTTAAAAACAATCATTTATTTGATAATTATAGGGTAAATAATTGTACTACAATATAAATGTAATATATTATAACAAAATTATGATATTGTGGTATGCTTGATTGTCGGGTCGAGGTTAGAAGAACTTTGGAGGTCGGACAAGCTAAAATCGCTGAATTAAGGGTGGGGATGCAGACATGTGTTATGTTTAAAATTAGGTCATTTTAATGCTAAATTAATCTGATGTTAG
The DNA here is from genome assembly GCA_031834385.1 of Semotilus atromaculatus. Classification (NCBI taxonomy): domain Eukaryota; kingdom Metazoa; phylum Chordata; class Actinopteri; order Cypriniformes; family Leuciscidae; genus Semotilus; species Semotilus atromaculatus. Next base: position 6,853,555 of record JAULUF010000014.1, read on the forward strand.
GTATTTGTTTATCAAAGTTTATCAACGTATTGTTTTTGAGCCTAATGGTTTTAAAAATGTCACCAAGAAAATTTTTTTTCTTGATGTATGGCAACATATACTGTCAGGTTACCTTCTGTGTGTTTTTTATGTGTTCATAGATTGGTAGGGAGATCATTTTTTAAATCAAACACGAAATGATCTCTAGTTATGTTTATTTATATATTTTATAATCATAAATAATTATATATTTTTGCCAGAAATATCTATATAAATTTGTCATTATGTGGTGTAACAGTTCTGAAATGTCCAATATTTCTTTTTTCATACAAACAATTTCAAGTGAAATATGAAAATGGGATTAAACATACATTATTTATTATTTTATTAATATTTTAGCAGAATAAGTTGCTAGTTCGACATTTAACATGCAGTAAACTGTAAATCTGTGCTTGGTTTTATCTTGCAAAATGTCAGCATAATGCAATATCCATAGATATTATATATAATATTGGTTTGCACTTTATTTAACAGTATGTGCACTTTCCTAGGAAACTACATGGGTCACAGTTAGGTTTAGTTATTATTACCCAGTAGTACAGTATATGTGGAACAGGACTGTAAATTAAACTGCTACCGAATATTGAAGTCTTTTTTTAATATGCTGTAATTGACATGTTTCATGACATTGTTTGTTGGTCATTTTTCCCATCTGTGGACTGAAGAGGCTAGAGACAGAATGCTAGTTATGCTAGTTTTCATTTAGGGCTGAAAGCTGTTTCGCTGATTCAATCTTCTACGGGTCTCAATGATGACTGTGTTTTCTTCTGCTTAATTTCAGAGATGAAAGAGAAATGATTTGAGGTGGGCTTGATAGTGCAGTGTGTTGATTACATGAAAAAAAGCAACACAGAATGAAAAGATGGTGATTGCAATTTGTAGTCTACTAAATTTGAAAGCAACCGGAACAATTGCAAATCCAGTCAAGCACAGTTGATGATTAAACAAATCAAAACAACAAAAACGTACTTACTTAATCCTAGGGTCTAAGCGTCTGTGATCAGACTTTAAATTTTTATGTGGCAGACAATAAATCAGAAGGAGACCCGGTCTCAACATGCCCGGTCAGCTCTCGAGGGGGCTGATTGTGTGCATTGCGAGCGTTTTCCAATAAGAACGCTCTGCTCCCGCCGATCACTCTTTGAGGAGAGTGGTTCGGCTCGCGCTCCCCGCGGCTCGGGTCCCGCGTCTGTCGAGGCAGCGCGGCGGCGCGTGTCGTGGGGATCGCGGGTGAATCTGACAGCGGGGTTTGAGACGGGCCTCGCCCTATCTCAGCCTTTAACTGTTAGATTCAGTGCCTCAGTTTGGGTTGGAAGCACGCTCTGCGGTTTCTTCTGCCCAGGCTGTGGCATTAATATTGCAACTATCCAGTTCTGAGGAGCTGAATGTTGTTGGTATTAAAAATATAATATTATATAAATCATTATAAAATAAGGGGATAATGAGGACTCATTCCCTTGAACAGAAATAAATTAGGAGCTTATGGAGGTGCTTACTCATGCTGTAGAAAAATTAAACATTGAGTGGTCAGCAGTTTGGCAGGAGTTTTTTTATATAAAAATATTGTATAAACTATGTTTGCCTTCCCGAGTGCAAACTCCACGACGGTGCCTGCCGTTTTTCCGGATCTCCACACCGAGGTGTCGAAAGTCTGGGAAGAAAACGATTTCATACTGTATTTTTAGCCCTCAGATCTCTACAAAAAAATATTTTAATATTGCTGAGGCTTATTTACGGTTATGAGGCGATGCCTAGAAAAACTGGAGAGACGCATACTGCCATCTCTCCGCTGAAACGAATTCGTCTTTTAAGGCACCGGCGTTTAAAGACAGGGACTGATGGGCGGGTCAGTCCTGGCTGTCGATAAGCTCCTCGCATGGGCGCAATAAAATCAGAGCGTCGCGTCTTGTGCTCCCCCTGCAAAATAGTGGAACCAGACGCGACACTCTCAGATGAAGTTTTCGGGGGTTAAACTGATCTGAGGACAGTCATTATAGCCAAGTGGCTTCATCTAAAAAGTAGTTCTGACGCCACCGGTGTCAGGGTGCTGAGGGTGGTCCCCACCGTGAGAGAAAGGTGTTCACTGCATCTGACGGTGCCCATTCTCTCACGGTGCCCTCAGGGGTCCCTTCTGCCAACCCCGCCTTCGCGTTGGGGCGTAGACGGGCCCAGCGAGCGCTTCCCGAGGGACGCTCGCCCCTCTACAGAGTGTCGCGTCTCGTGCTCCCCCTGCAGTGGGACCAAGCGTGACACTCTCAACCGAGGTCTTCTGGCCATAAGGCTGATCTGAGGACAGTCATTATGGCCAAGAAGGCTTCGTCTAAGAAGTCCTGACGCCACTGGCGTCAGGATGCTGAGGGTGGTCCCTACCGTGAGAGAAAGGTGTTCACCGCATCAGACGGTGCCCATTCTCTCCCAGTACCCTCAGGGGTCCCTTCTGCCAACCCCGCCTTCGTGTCGGGGCGTAGACGGGCCCAGCGAGCGCTTCCCGAGGGACGCTTGCCCCCTCTGAGGAGGGGTTTAGAGCAGTCAAACCAGTTGTTTCCTGCCGGTGCGCCGTTACAGGGCGCTGTGTCTGCTGCTCAAAATATTCCAGAGGCCAGCCTCGAGAGGCTGGTACCCTTAGTAGAATTTCTGGCAGAGTGGAAAAGTCTTCCAAAAGTATCTCAGTGGGTTCTGCAGTCGATAGAGAGGGGTTATGCCATTCAGTTCAGATCTCCTCCTCCTCGATTCAACGGGGTCCTGCCCACCGTGGTGGGCCCCGAGCAGGCTCTGGTAATGGAACAAGAGGTGAAAACACTCCTTCAAAAGGAGGCTATAGAACGGGTTCCTCCTCCCAGCAAGGAGTCAGGTTATTACAGCCGATATTTCATCGTTCCAAAGAAGGATGGGGGGTTGCGTCCCATTTTAGATCTGCGCCTGTTAAATCATGCTGTAGCCAAGCTCAAGTTCAAGATGCTCACGCTAAAGCAAATCGTGTCACAAATCAGATCCGAGGACTGGTTTGTCACGATAGATCTGAAGGACGCATACTTCCACATTTCCATCCTTCCGCAACACAGGAAGTTCCTGAGGTTTGCTTTCGGGGGCGAAGCGTACCAATATCGTGTTCTTCCATTCGGTCTAGCTCTATCTCCCCGCACGTTCACGAAGTGCATGGACGCAGCGCTAGTTCCACTGCGACTCCAGGGCATTCGTATATTGAACTACATAGACGATTGGGTGATTCTGGCTCAATCGCAACAATAAGCGGTTCGGCATCGAGATGTCGTCCTCGCGCACATAAAGAAATTGGGGTTGAGGCTGAATGCCAAGAAGAGTGTTCTATCTCCATCACAGAAGACATCTTTTCTGGGGGTATTATGGGATTCAGTAGCAATGCGGGCTCGCCTGTCGCCTGCCCGCATCACTTCGATTCTCTCAGCTGTAAAACGAGTAAAGCTAGGCCAGTTGCTTACTGTAAAGCAGTTCCAGAGATTGCTGGGTCTCATGGCAGCAGCGTCTAAGGTTATACCTTGCAGCCTGCTGTACACGAGACTATTACAGTGGTGGCTCAGAACCAAGGGGTTCTCCCCGAGGGGAAACCCCCTCCGCATGATCAAAGTTACATGGCGTTGCCTCCGTGCTCTGGTCATGTGGAGGGATCCTTGGTTTCTGTCCCAGGGACCTGTGCTGGGAGCTCTTTGTCGTCGTGTAACGCTAACGACAGATGCTTCCCTCACAGGTTGGGGGGCGATCATGAGTGGTCGCCCAGCCCAGGGTCTGTGGCAGGACCATCATTGATTATGGCATATAAATTGTCTAGAGATGTTGGCAGTGTTTCAGGCTCTGAAACACTTCCTACCAGACCTGAGAGGTCATCATGTTCTTGTCTGGTCCGACAACACATCGGTGGTCTCTTACATAACCATCAGGGGGGTCTGCGCTCTCGCCCGTTATACAATCTGGCTCGCCAGATCCTTCTATGGTCCCAGGGGAAGCTCCTCTCTTTGAGGGCGATTTATCTCCCGGGGTATTTAAATCAGGGAGCGGACATCCTGTCGAGGCAGGGGCCGAGGCCCGGGGAATGGCGACTCCACCCCGAGGTGGTGGAGCTCCTTCGGATGCAGTACGGTCGTGCCGAGGTAGACCTATTTGCGTCCAGGGAGACATCACACTGTCCACTGTGGTTCTCTCTCAGTCATCCAGCCCCGCGGGGTTGGACGCTATGGTACAGCCGTGGCCAAGGTCACGTCTGTACTCCTTTCCCCCGATTGCTCTGCTCCCAGGAGTTCTGGAGAGGGTTCGCCGGGACGGGGTCAGTCTACTATTGGTAGCCCCGTACTGGCCGGCCCGAGTATGGTTTGCGGACCTAATATTTCTCCTAGACGGCTCTCCTCTGGAGATTCCGATCAGGAGGGACCTTCTCTCTCAGTCGAGCGGGTTGATTCATCACCCCCGCCCAGAGTTGTGGAAGCTATGGGCTTGGCCTCTGAGGGGGCCCAGCTCGTAGGTGCTGGTCTCTCAACCGAGGTTGTTGAGACCATCCTTCACTCCAGAGCTCCTTCCACGAGGAAGTTATACGCCTTGAAGTGGAGGCTCTTCACTTCTTGGTGTGGAGAACACCTGTTAGACCCAGTTAACTGCCCAGTGGGTGCAGTGCTGGAGTTCCTGCAGGAGCGTTTCTCCTCAGGGTTATCCCCCTCCACACTAAAGGTGTATGTGGCGGCACTTGCTGCTTACCATGTCCCTGTCAGTGGAGTCTCTTTGGGGAGACACCCGTTTATAACTCACTTTCTTCGTGGTACTTTGAGGCTGAGGCCTGTAGTCCGCACGAGGGTGCCAGCATGGGACTTGGCCATCGTTCTAGAAGGTCTTTCCCTAGCTCCTTTTGAGCCTATTGAAGAAGTTTCTGAAAAGTTTGTTACTTTAAAGACTATTTTTCTCCTTGCCATTTCTTCTCTTAAGAGAATCGGAGATATTCAGGCTCTCTCGGTTGCTCCTTCGTGTTTGGAATTTTCGCCTGGGATGGTGAAGGCCTTTCTCCACCGCAGGCCAGGTTATGTCCCTAAGGTTCCTACCAATGTGGCCAGACCTATAGTTCTGCAGGCCTTCTGTCCTCCTCCCTTTACATCGTCTGATCAGGAAAAACTCAATCTGCTTTGCCCTGTTCGGGCTCTAGATGCTTATGTCCACAGAGCTGCCCTGTGGAGGAAATCAGAACAGTTGTTCGTTTGCTTTGGACCACCTAGAAGGGGTCTCCAGTGTCTAAGCAGAGGATGAGCAAGTGGGTGGTCGAGGCCATCTCTCTTGCCTATGAGTCGGCTGGTCAGCCTTCACCTTTGGCTGTCCGAGCTCACTCTACCAGGAGTATGGCGGCTTCCAAAGCCTTATTGTCAGGAGTTTCTCTTCATGACGTTTGTGATGCGGCAGGCTGGTCCTCACCGCATACTTTCGTCAGGTTTTATGACCTATACCTTAGCTCCACCCCTGGGGCGCAGGTGCTTTCGGCTGAATTTAATCCTTGATTCACACAGTCGGTCACTTGCTCTTATGGCGACGTGGGTATTAGCGTTCCCGCAGCGTTTTCACGCAGCTCGACGTTCCTGATAGGGAACGTCCCGGGTTACGTATGTAACCCTAGTTCCCTGAAGGAACGAGACGCTGCGTGTCGTTGCCATACTCCCGGCATTCCCTTGATCGACTTGCTTCAGACTTTTCCAGAAGCTGTCGCCATTGTGTTCATGGGTGTGCTTTATAGTTTCCTGGTCGATGACGTCACTCGTGACGTTCCGTCTCGCCTTTGGCTGATTCCATACTGAGCTTCAAGACGCACAACGCTGGAAGCGTTCCCGCAGCGTTTTCACGCAGCGTCTCGTTCCTTCAGGGAACTAGGGTTACATACGTAACCCGGGACGTTCTATTTGATAGATGACATTAGATAAAATGACCTAACAATAAACAATAATTTGTTTAGTTTATAATGTATAATATATTGTAGCAATTATTCTCCTTGGGGTTAATTTAAAAATGTACTAATACATTTTTAAAATCAAAAGTTTTATCTGTTAACATCATTTAATGCACAATGAATGAAGTGAAAAAACATGAACAATCAAATGTGTGTATTAAATAACATTCACAAACATTAAACTTGTAGAAATATATTGTTCACTCAATGTGTTGATGTTAGATAATGCATTAATGTTAATGAATAGTATCTTATTGTAGCGTTACCAAACTATACAGGAGATAAAGCATGTTGTATTTGACTTAACTGTAGCCTACTTTTATTTAATCCAAAACTGCCAAAAATGTCACTCTTTCTGTCTTCAAAACGTGAGAACCCTATAGCTGATTTCTAATGCAAGGGCTAGAAATCAATCAATTATTTGCTGATACTTCCTCGTCATCACGGAGAGTGCAGTTCGCCTTGCTTTCTCCTTCTTTCCACAAGCACTCGCTCTCGCGTGTCTCCGCTAATCAACCATGAACAGTGGCGCGCCTGGAATACAAGCTCGCACGTCGCTTCTATTATGAGCGCGTTTGCCGCGCGCCTACATTTGAAATTTGCACGCGCAAAAAACGCGCTATGTGTGTGTGTGAACGGCCCTTTGTGGCAACGTGACATTAGCCTAATTCAAAATATGTCCATATGTGGCTCTTTCCTCCTTTCGTGTCAACAAGTGGATTCAGAGCCGCCGCATTAGCAGCGCTGGTCGCCATGTTTCAGTGTTTTTATGAAGAGAACGCAACTGTGACATCATTAACCCGGTACTCGGTACCTAGAAAAGCTGGTACCGTAACCGTTTAATTTTTTTAGTACCGACTTGGTACCGAAGTACCGAGTTTTTTGACAACACTAATTCCACACCTACCGAATCATACTTCCATTGCACTCATCACGGATGAAATAACCCAGTTGTCTAAAAAAGCCCTTCGCCGCTTCGCCCTGCGGCACATCCTGCAAGTCAATAGTGGCAGTGTTTGCTATTAGTGTGGTAAAGTTCAGTATTGACCTGGATAAAGGGCGGACTGGGAATTTCCTCTTGAAAACATCTTAGTGTTAACATGTTTGACCTTTGCTTTACATTCATCTGTAGTCACTGCTAGAATCACACAACTTTTTTCCAAATATTGAATAAATTAGGTAAATTAGGGAATGAATTGGGGCTCCAGGGGCGGTTCAGCGAAAAGAGGGGGACTGTTCCGGCACAAACTTTCTATTCTTCAGAAAACAATTCTGCCACAGACCAGGAAAAACCTAGTCTAAAGTCAGTGGTGTGTTATTCAGATGCCATTTTAAGGGGGCATGCTTGGCCATAATGTAGCGTGTGCACAACGCGCATACACTTTGCTTCTCTCATTTACACAGACACAGCAGTTCCCATTTTTGCAAACCATACATAATTACAAGGGAAAATATTACCACACGAGGGAAATCATTGTGGTGTCCGTGTCCATGAAAATGTGAAAAAATAGTTTACACAAATCTAGTTTACACATTTACCCAAATTAATATACGTCTGTTTAACCGAAGCTAATTTGGGTGGGTTTCTCCATCCACATACAATGTCACTTCTCTGTCTTTTACGGGCCTGACGAGAACATCGTCACAGCTGTCTCCTCAGCTGTGAACCGTGCAAATCCGCCATCATAATAGCAATCCGCCATGGAACAAGCGCGCCTGCTTTTAAAGGGAATGTGAGATGACGCTCTTATTGGTTTATTGCACGTTACGCCCCAAACCACACCTATGAGTAATGTAGCCACTTCAGACCAACCCCTTTTAGATTTCCGCCCACAAAGTTACTTGCGTTTCGCGTTTGTATATTGCGTTTCAGGTAGTTCAAATAGGGCTCTATGACTTTAAAGCACTGTTTTCTTTTCTGTCTACATCAACAATGCCTTGCTACTTCACCTGTGAAAAAAAAATATTGTAGTTTTAATAGTAAACAACTGTAAAAATGCTACAGTAAAAACCTGATTATTGGTTAACAGTAAGTTCCTTTACTACATACAGTGAAAAACGAATAGATTGAATTGGACATTTCATGTAATCTTACTTTAAAATACTGTTAATGTACACATTTGAAAAAGACATCTTATCATTTATACAGTGAAAAAACTAAATGACATTCCCAGAATTCTCTGTGTGACATTTCACGTTTTTTATTTATTTTTAATAACGTTTTACATCAGTTATGTACATTAGGGTTTTATTCTACTTTAACATCATTTAATTTAGAGTCATGTGAGTTACCATGATGGTGTTTTGCATTTGTGAGCATTACAATTTATAGATTATGATTAGTATTTACCTCAGTTTATGGAAAAGTTCTTGTGATGAATTTAGATTTGTCAAATGCCATCTGCTTTATCTTTGCCATCTGTATTTTAAAGTGGTTGTCAGTATTTTATAAAGGTTAAAAAAAAAGATAGTAATATAATATATTAACATTATTTAACTTAATTTTTTAATGTCAATTCAAGGTCAATCTGTACATCTTAAAATATTGCTAGTTCTGGCAACCACAGATTCTGTTTTTTGTTGTAAATTTCACAGATTTGTTTACAGTGTAGCCAGAGGAAGGTGGTATTATTTGAGTATTTGATTGTACAGAAATGTGCATACACCCCTGAATGCAAGATGAGTCATCAATATTTTTGTTTTAAATGTGTTTCAGGTTGACAAAATAAGTCAAATAGTTATCCGTTTCTGTTCTTATTGTGTCTCTCAGGAAATAAGTCCCTGGACAGTGGCATTGCCGAGATGGAGGAACTTCCAGTTCCCCAGAACATCAAAATCAGCAACATCACATGTGACTCCTTTAAGATCTGCTGGGATATGGACTCCAGGTCCAAGGAACGCATCACACACTACTTCATCGACCTCAACAAGAAAGAAAACAAGAATGCTAACAAGTTCAAACACAAGGTGTGTGTCTGCAGACACTATATTTACCTGTCCCTTCACAACCTGGCCTGTTGTATGCAAAAGCTGACCTTCAATAACATGTGTTTGCATAAATAGAACTGCAAGAACATGACTGTCCAGTCTCATTCATTATCTGTCTTCTCTAGGACGTCCCAACTAAACTGGTAGCGAAAGCAGTTCCTCTGCCCATGACAGTGCGAGGACACTGGTTTCTGAGTCCACGCACCGAGTACACTGTGGCCGTTCAGACCGCGTCCAAACAGGGCGATGGAGACTACGCCGTGTCGGACTGGAGCGAGATCATTGAATTCTGTACAGCCGGTGAGATGCACATTAAAGCACGGTTTCCCAAACGGGGTTTCATGAGTTGATGAAAAGCTACCCAGACAGCAACATAGTGTCGGCCCAGATCCGGGCCACATCTGGTACATGCGGATTCAACTCGTACCAGACGTGGGCCGGATCTGGGTAATAATTAATTATATTGAATGTAAAATTAAAATAAATAATGGGACAGCACAATACATCCAGGCATAAAACCTCGGTGCAGATAATTCTTCTGTGATGACCCCTAACAGCCAACAGAGAGAGAGAATGGAGTGATATAGCTTAGGGGGCCAGATTATATAACTGATATATATCTGATTTAACCAGATTCCTGATTGATCAAAACAGAAAAAATTAAGGAATTGTTGATTTGTTACTCTAATTGATAGATTGACCAATGCTGCACGGTAAAATGCAAAGGCAGTTTTCAAACGTATTGGTTTGGTTAACGTGTTGTGTGTAGCCTGCGCTGTATTTGTCTTTGCGCTTAGGAGTTCATTAACATGCGGTGTCAATGGCAGATGCTCAAAGTTTAATGTTACACTTTTTTAAGAAATCATGGAATGTTGAGCGAAAGGGAGAAAAAGTGACATCTACATCTAAGCCTACTTCACCTTTCCATGAGGAGACAGCGAGTAAAGCAGCATCTGCAGCTTCCCATTTCCAGGACACGCATATTTCATCACTGGACTGTAGTAATGAGAGTACACACGACACAAATCAGCACAATGCCAAATGATTTTCACTCATTATAACAGCGTAAACAGCTTAAAATACTCTGTCATTTATGCTCATACAGATAAGAGTAAATCATCATTCAAAACCTGGGCTATTTTTATTTGTGTACACTCATCAAAACATTGTGCTTTTGTAAAAATAAAGAAAACAAAAAGGATGTTGCTTTCTGCTGTCCCAGTTTCCATTCTGTGAAGTTTGTGGAGCACGTCACAAAAAAACAATCAAAACTCAGCATATAGGCTACTACTTGTCGCACAGTTTTTGCTTTGTTTTGTTAATCTGTATTTAAGTTGAATATATTTCGCTTATATTTAGCCTATTCCTTATATATATATTATTCCATTTACAGAAGAGCTTCATGTGCGTGATGTTTAAGCTGCTATTTGCGTATGTAAAACTGAACAAAACAAATGTATGTATTTATAATGGGTTACAGACATTTCTACATTCTAATTTAATTTAATTGAACATAATTTTGTCGGTTAACAGTCAATGATTGGTTAACGTCGGTTGTCAGGAAAGCCCCCCTTAAAATGAACTATTTTGTAACCTACAAAAATGCGAATATGTGCCTGAAAACTGACGCCATGAGAATGCGTATTACGTGTTCAGTCTATAGGTGCGTAGTGTTTCTTTACCATGTGACATCGCCAGCTACTGGCCTGGCAGCATCACACAGCGTTTTTAGTCGTTTCCGTGGATTAGCGTGAACAGGGATTGTTTTGACAACGTTGTCGTCTGTATGCGAAAGTACATCTATAGTACATCATTGTCGTGTAAACGTACACTTAGTGTGATTATCAAATGCTGTAATTTAATTCAACTGTATAGTAGGGCGGTGTGATTAATCAAAATCGTATTAAAATTCTAAACCGCAGAAAGTAGAATTTTTCCGCCAGCCTCATCAGAGTGCAGTCTGAATACAGCACGCCTAAACCTAGCGAGAGAACAGAGCGGGTTTACTGTTATGACATGGAAGAAAGCACAGATCTAAGCAGAGAGTTTAGATGGTGCCTGAGGGGCTTGATGTTTACGCATTTGGGGGAGATAAGCCCATGAAGGACATTCTAATATTAGTCAATGAATAATAAAATGGGTTAAGAGAATGTATTTTCCAAAAAAATCTTACATACTTCACCTTTAATGTATTGTTGATATGGCCTCCACAAATCTATTTAGGCTGTTATTGGTTAATATTGACTCATATTGACTACTCCAATACATTTTATTATTATTTTTTCCTTTCTTTTTTGTACCTACAGATTATTCCACTGTTCATCTCACACAGTTGATGGAGAAAGCTGAGGTCATCGCCGGCAGAATGCTGCGGTTCTCGGTCTTTTATCGAAACCAGAACAAGGAGTACTTTGACCATGCAAGGTGCGTGCTTCTACCGGGGTAACAATACTACATTACTAAAGAAACAGACACGTGCATTTCGTTCAAAACCTTCCTTTCTTCTGTGGAACACCAAAAGATTAAATTCTGAAGAATATCCTGGCTGCTCTTTTCCATAAAATGAAAGTGGTCTGTAAAATATACAGCTTCAGGTTTGATGTCAGTGATTTGCGTTCATGAGACGTGAGAATAAATGGCATTTGGCTTCATTGGTATCAGACCATTCCCTATTCACTTTTATTAATAAAAATAGGGGACAATATATTCTTCAAAATGATCCTTTGGGTTCCACGGAAGAAAGTCACACATGAGTGTGAGTAAATGATGACGGAATTTTTTTTTTCATATGAATATTCATTTTCACCATACATTTATTTATTTTTTAATTAAAAACTTAGTTCTCTCTATGCGAATCATCTTTCTTTCTATCATTAAATGTTCTTTTACGGAACCCCAGTGATTTAAATGTCTTCTGTACTAATCTAATCTAATACTGTCCTGTATAGTATAATTTGATAAAAATAGCCATTACATCAGTCTTTATAGCAGAAACCCAATTTGTTCTGTTGAATTTGATGCATCTAAGGTGATATAATAAGTCTATAATGAGCTTTTCCATGAATAAAATGAATACGATTTTAGATGTAAGAGGCACCTTGGAATCAAATTAAATCCTTCTGAAAAGGCTCATTACAGTCAAAAGTAGTAAAAGGGAAGGTTTTTCTTTTCCCTTCAGAAATCGTTTTTTATATTTAACACTAATTCTGAATGTAACACTTCATCTTACTTCATTGAGATATACAGTATCCATTGCCTTGCTTTATGAAAGTCATTAAATCCAGTTTCACATGAGTGAGTGAGTGAAAGTCTATCGATGCTGTGCATGCATAACTCAATTGGAGTTTAGTAGATATCAGTATTATAAGTGATCAACCTGTTTATATCACTTCAGCTTTATTTGCCACATTGACAAAGAGCAGGTCTGAACCCTCAGTTGATAGTAGGGAGGAAAAAGCTCTCTGAGAATTAATCAGAAGACATTTCACACAAAAGGCTATTTGTTATGGAAGCCTATTTCTGAACAAGAGGATATGTTTAGCTTAATGTTCGAGCTGCTTTTTATCCATAATAAAAGTAAATGGCAACTGGGACTGTCAAGCACCAAAAAGAAATACATCATACCAATACCATGAAAGTGGCCAATGAGATGTTCTCTTTTTAAAGTCTTTTGAAGCCAAATGCTATTAACTTTTCAGTTTTGCCAGTTTCCATAAAAAAAAATCTACTACTGGTTACTGGTTTAAGGTGGTTAAGGTGTGGTCTCATTAGCAAAATTTCACGTCCATTGTCTATCGTCAGTAGTGTCGCGGTAAATCCACGTGACCAAATTGAACCTGTTGCGAAATCTGTGTGGCGAAATCTTTCACCCACACGTGAAATTCCCTGTAGTGTGAATTCCTATTAAAATGACTGCAACTGAACCACATTAAATGTGAACGCACCGCACCATTAGTCACTGGCAGTAAAGTTTAGTGCAAAAGGCAGGAGAAAATGGTTTATGTAACATCTGATCTCACCTCATGTCATTTACAGTGAAGTTTCTTGTTACAGGGAGGACCAAAACAACAAGATGTTGCCGTCAGTGAAGGACAACAGTGGCAGCCATGGTTCGCCCATCAGCGGGAAGCTAGAGGGCGTCTTCTTCAGCTGTAATACCGAGTTCAACACGGGCAAACCCCCTCAGGACTCACCATACGGCCGTTACCGTTTCCAGCTGCCAGCCGAGACGCTCTTCAGTCCCAAGACAAACCTGTACTTCGCCGACTTCTACTGCATGTACACGGCATATCACTTCGTCATTTTGGTGGTCGCGCCGAAAGGCTCACCTGGAGACGAATTCTGCAAGCAGCGCCTACCAGCGCTGGATATCGGCGACAACCGTTTTATGACGTGCTCGGAGGATGAAGATGGCCAACTGGTGTTCCACCACGCGCAGGACCTTAACCTGGAGGTCATCTACACCGATCCCGTGGACCTGAGCCTGGGCACGGTAGCTGAGATCAGTGGCCACCAGCTTATGAGTATGTCCACAGTCAACGCCAAGAAGGATCCCAGCTGCAAGACCTGCAACATCAGCGTGGGACGCTAACCTATGAAACTGAACCCTTCTGCTGCCTTGAACGGCACAGAAAAATCGCCTTCTCCTTTAGCCGTCCTCCTTACCCATTATCCTACCATCAAACTTATCCATAATCCATTCTTAGACAGCAACATAGTGTCTGCCCAGATCTGGGCCACATCTGGTACTTGTGGATTCAACGCGTACCAAATGTGGGCCGGATCTGGGCCGACACTATGTTGCTGTCTGGGTAAGGATCCTTCAAAGCATGTGTCTCACAGCTTTTGACAAAATGCTCTTTTTCTTTTACTAGCTTATGGATCTCGACCCGGGGTCAGGTTAGATACGTCGTGCTCCTATTTTTGTGTTGGGATGTTGACCTGTCAATCAAACTGCTTCTTTAACCCCATTGGCTTTCAGACCCTCCCATTAGAACGTGGCATTGTAACAGTTTACCAAAGTCTACACAAATTTAACACAAATTGCTCATTAAGTCACAGCAGTCAGTCGATGGACAGCCATTCTAATGAAGCATTATGAATGTGATGATCAGGTGAGATCTCAAAAACCATGATTGGACGCATCTGTAGCATGATTGAAAACATTGACATTAGCACTTCCATAACTCTTCTTCGGCAGTGTTTCATGTTATCTATTCCAACCCATTCAGTATACTGCGATTCATTTAACATATAATAAATGTGATACGACGTGTAGATAGAAAAATATTTATTTTTTAACTGGTGAATAGAAAATGGACAGAACCAGAAGTGCACAATACAGAGGACTTTGGTGATGGAAAAGAATAGGTACACCATGAAGCAAATATATATAGATAATTATATATATTTACTGTATAAACCAATGTAGAATTACGTGCACTATAGCTAACATTCAAAAGCTACATATGTCATAGTGGATGTGTACAGCAAATAAAGTCTGGGACAACGATAACATGACAGAATAACCACACCTGATTGTAGCACAATTCAACAGTTTACGCTGGTTGGCATGCAAAGACACTACACAAAGATTGTAATAGTTCATTGCAGTAGAGCTGTCGGAAAGGAAAGATATTGATTGTTTTGTTTCCAGAGTAGCTACTTGAGCAGAATTGCACTTAAAGCGCACATCCGCTTTTCATGAACATATCCCCTGCTTTGGGCTTCAGTATTGTTTGTAGCGTACAATGTGACTAGTCAGTATTCATTTTAACCACTGGCTTAATATGTCACGATTTGTTATTTATGTATAGGAGGAAAACTGTGCTCTGTGATGGCCACGTACCGTACTTTACCATGTTTTTGAACAAAATAGGTCATTAAAAATACAGTTCTTAGCTTATTTTTTCCTGGGAGAACCTTTTTAATTCTGGGTCATAAGTCTCGTTTTGTGCTCCCTTTTTTCATGCGAGAGACAAATATATGAGAAATAAACTTCATACTTCATACAATGTGTACAATTATGGTCGGTTGTTGCTGTATTTATATGCTAGGGAACTCACTGAAATTTGCATAAAACCATCATTTTAAGTGCTCTTGAGTTGTTTTCTATCTAGAGCGTTGCATTATTTGACAGACTAGATATCCAGTCTAGCCAGAGAGAATCATGGAACCTCATTAGTGTGCATAATGTCACCATGTTCCTAATTAGAATCATAAACTAGCTACTAACGAGAGCAAGAGAACGTGAAAATTGCATATGATTCGACTTTGGTTAAAAAAATAAAGTGCCATATTCCATAAACAGATACTCTAGATTTCCTTTTGCCCTTTGAAATCTGAATGAGGTTTGTATCGATCCGTCTTGCACTGTACACAGCACAGAGACCGCACACTGCGTTTATGTGAAAGGCCTTGATCGGTTCGGCCCAACCAATTGAGTCTAGGACTTCCAATGTGGTCAGAAATTATATTAAAGTGCATTTTAGCATCATTATGGCACAATTATGTCAAATGTAAAAACTCCATTTGGTCCAAACATTGGGTTCATTACTGAAAGGCAGAAAGAATCTCTTTAACTCATATAGTCTATGTGGTTTCCTGTTTGCTGAGCAACACTTCCAGTAAGCGTATTTTGGCTTTGAGACTTTTGTACTCCTGGTATTCCTCGGCCATGGGGATTCGGTCATCTTTTTGTGCGGTTCTTCATTATTTTGGTGGAGAGGGAAAGAAAAAGAAAACAGATACCGCATTAAACGGATGAGTCTGTGAGATTACACTACCATTAAAACACATTTAACCCTTGAGTTGCCTTACTGAAGCAGTTTTGTACATCAGTGGATAGCAGATAAATGGAAAAGTATTTTATTTAAAAAAAACAAAAACAAATTCATATACTGTGTACAGAAACATTGTTTGTTTTTCGTATTGTTTTGTGTATCATTGATTAGATGTGCGTTACGCTAACTATGCTGATCTATTTTGATCTTTATTTTCCTGTTTCCTTCCTGTCCATGTTCATGAAGACAAGAGTAACATAAAATACCAATAAAATATGTTATTGCCACAAGAACGCATCTGTGTTTTACCTTCCCATCTGTCTGAAGAACTGCTCTTCGAACTCTCTGATGGCTTTACGTCGTCTTCTCTTCTCGGCTCGAGTCTCACGCAAACAATCCAGCAACTCAGACCTGCCATTAAAAAAGTTTATTAAGGAATATTTAATCCTAATAAATGATTTCATTCAAAAAATAATATATACTGCAGAATGTAGAGAGGGCTCTACCACAGGATTGCCAAGCCTGAGGTTTTCTTGTGGAATTGAGCTACTTTTAAATTGTTGCATGGGTTTAAGATTTGACATACTTTATACTTGACAGAAATGCTTCTAATGAAAAACTTTATTCTACCCAATCTGTTCTAAATGATGAGACAAAGTCAGGAGATTTTTGTGAGAGAGGATCACTAATAACCTGTGTGAACAGATTGGCAGGACTGTTGCTAGTAAATGAAGTTTTCCAAACTTATTAGCAGTATCTAGAAATAGTTCTCCAGTATTTAGAGTACCTGCAAATATTCTCCTTATGTTTTACTCGCATGTTTGGAATGATATTCTGTCATAGGCCTATGTGATGGCCTGTGTACCTGGAGGCCTCGTGGAGGTTGCACATGGTTATGGCTGGCTGTCTCACTGTTTTGATCTCATCCAGTGGAGATACAAAGGCTGTGTCGCTGTCTCCCTCCTCCTCCCCACAACCTCTCTTATCAGAGAGGCACATGGGCGGGGGTGTGTACCGAACCGAATCATCATCATCTGACCCTTCTTCTTCTTCCTGTGATACGTCCAAAACAAACAGAGTCTCTCAATAGTAGTACGAGAAAATAATGGAAAAAAGAATGCTATTTTTTTAATTGTATTTAAACATTACAAGTGGACCACAGGGGAAAAATTATATATATATTTTTATATGACACCTGTGGACATACAATGGAGACATTTCATTTATGTATGTTGAAGCAGAAGTTGTATCTGAGCTAATGAATCATACACTACCAGTCAAATTTTTATGTTTTTGAAATATGTCTCTTATGCTCAGCAAGGCTGGATTTCTTTGATCCAAAATACAGTAAGAACGGTAATGTGAATTATTATTACAATTTAAAATAACTGTTTACTATTTCAATATATTTGAAAATATAATTTATTCCTGTGATGGCAAAGCTGAATTTTCAGCATCATTACACTCCTCGTCTTCAGTCACATGATCATTCAGAAATCATTTTAATATGCCGATTTGGTGCCCTAGAAACATTTCCTATTATTATCATTATTAATGTTGAAAACAGTTGTGCTGCTTAATATTTCTTTATGGAAAATGTGATTTTTTTTTTATGATTCTTTGATGAATGGAAAGTTCAATGAAACGCATTTATTTAAAACATTAAAAAAGTATTTACTGTCACTTTTGATCAATTTAATGCATCCTTGCTGAACTTAAGTATTCATTTAATTTTATATCTTACTTAACACAAACTTTTGAATGGTAGTGTATCCAATTTCCACCCAAAAAAATATTTCTGGAGGAAATTAAGATAAGGAATACATTAGATTTTTAAATATATCAAAATAGAAAACAGATATTTTAAGTTTTAAAATGATTTCACAACATTACTGTATTTTTGATTAAATACATGCAGCCTTTGTGAGCAAAAGAGGCTTCTTTAAAAAAAAAACATTACAAATCTTCTTTATATCAACCTTTTGACCTGCAGTGTGTGTGTATATAATCACACTTACTATAGTTGTGATGGTGGGAATTGCACACAGGAGATGTTTCACCATCTGGTATCTATCGTAAAGAGGTTTCACCAGGTTTCTCTCTTGTTTGGTGCCCTACGGTCACAATAGCACATTACATTTATTTCTTTCAAATATTAATGCCATAATCCTAATCCGTGCTTAATTAACTAGAACATTTCTGTATTTAAATGTTAAAAAACCTCTTACAGGGCGGCCGTGCAAGCTTTCAAAATACAGCAGACATTTTTGCAGAGTGATCTTCTCCAGGGCCATCTGTCTTTGGGTCATCTCCTGTGGACAGAAGAGTGCGTGTTGAGTTAATCACCGCAAACTCTGGTCGCACAAGCACACAATCAAATCCCCACCCACCCGAACAGAATGCATCCACAGATGGCCTCACCTTCATGTTGTCTGGGAGGCCGAGGGCCTGGCGTTTCTCCCGTAGTCGCTTCAGGAGCCCGTCCACAGTCTCCTCCAGAGAGGGCTTGTGCTGCTGCTCTGGCGCCTCCTGCTGGCCGTTACTGTACCTGCAGATATCTGTGGACTGGCCGTTCTCATGTCTCCGGGATTCCACAAATGACTGTCTAAGCTTCAAATCTGGGGAGGAGGGTGAACAAGTTCATGAGTAGAATTTTGAGGATAGAATGACAGGATGTGGTATTTGCTGAATTAAAAGCAATTCAACTGCCACACAATGGAGGAATTCCATTAGTCCAGCATTTGCTTTTACAATCTTTCCATCAAGGATTTGGAGTAATTATGATACATGTACTTTCTCTATTGATTAAATATATTTATCTACATTAAATGCTGCCAAAATTATTACACAACCATCAAAACATTGATTTTGTCACACAACACCACAAAATGTCTACCACCAAAGATTTTTTTTAATAACTATTGACAAAATGTGAATCTACTTATTATCAGTGTTGGGGAAAGTTACTTTTAAGAGTAATGCATTACAATATTGTGTAACTCCCAAAAAGTAACTAATCGTGTTAGTTACTTTTTATGGAAAGTAATGCAATACGTGAAGGGGGCAGTTGTCCAACTGGTAACCCAAAGGTTTCTGGGTCGATTCCAGTACCAGCAGGAAATGACCAATCACTCCACCGGGCACCACAGTATAATGGCTGCCCACTGCTCCGGGTGCACTAACTTGGATGGGTTAAATGCAGAGGACAAATCCTGAGTATGGGTTACCATATTTGGCCTTCACATGTCATTTTCACTTTTGCATTACTTTTTCTCGGCTGGGCTGGGCTGGGCTTGCTTGTTTGTTTAAATAAAATATATCTTTTTGGCAAATGTAAAGGCCAGGTGAAAAGTGACATGAATAAGTCTCAGCGAAGTATACTTTCTGTATTAAATTGAATAATTTAATTTTAAAAGTACCCTCTACTGTACAGACCTAAATATGGATTTTCTTCAGACTTAGGCATATGGTGCGTTCAAGTCCTCCTCAGGCAGTTCGTACGTACGAGGTGGGAAGTCGTGTTTACGACGGCAGTGCGTTCAAGCAAATCTCTGGTTCAAGTCACTTTCGTCGGAGTAAGATGGCGGAGTACTTTCTCTTAATTAATTACACAAAAAGGTACTTTTTAAGGTTCTTAAACTCTTGTTAGAAAATGAAGAACAAAGAAATGTGCATCGGATGTACTTTGTTTTTTTATGTTATAAATTAATTTATGAAGCCACTGCCAACTTTATCGTTACATGTTGCATTGTTATATTTTAATGCCATCATATTCTGTGCAGGCAATTCGCTTAACTGCGCTGTAAATAGAAAACCTTGACAATATCACTGCATAATATTTAAGTATTGTGGTATTCCGCCATGTTTCTCAGTGACACGCCCACAACTCGGACAGATCGGGGCTTAGAGATAATCCCGAGCTCCCCACTGGTATTTACGACATTGTGGTGGCGTTCAAGTGCGTTCAACTCGTAAATACGATCTATAGCCTACGAGATGACTTGAACGCACCATTATTCATTTCACTTTTGGTGTGAGAAGGCCTTAACATTAGCCAAAAATATAACTTTTTTTGTGGTTATTAAAAAACATACAAGCAAGCCCAGGTGAGAAAAAGTCATTTTCATAAAAAGTAACTTAATTTCATGGGTAGCCGATGAAGGAAGATGTGGAATACTGAATATAGTTAAGGAGTTTACTGGTGTCTGACAAGCATGACATTGAACTATAACCGACAAAGGGTAGAACAGAACAGGGAGTATAAATCACAAGCTGAATGAGGGAACTAAACAGGCTCCGGTGGAGGAAGATTAAAGGTGCCCTAGAATGTGAAATTGAATTTATTTTGGCATAGTTAAATAACAAGAGTTCAGTACATGGACATGACATACAGTGAGTCTCAAACACCATTGTTTTCTCCTTCTTACTTAAATCTCGTTTTTGAAAAACACCCCTGAAAAACAGGCGAATCTCCACATAATACCGACTGTGACGCAACAGTCGGGATCATTAATATGTACGACTCCAAAAATGTGCATATGCCAGCCCATGTTCAATGACAGGCGGAACTGCGCAGCCGAAGCATGAAGTTGATCAGTGTTTGGATGTACAAATGAACACAAAGGTATTTAGTTCCTTCATCCGAGCCTCTGAAGAAACAATGGGTTAATTTTATTTTCTCTGGAAATTTCCAAACATTTCACCGACGAGACTGTTTCCTCAACTTGGGCCAATACAGAGCTGGCCTCGATCGATCGAGCTACCAGGCAACTCTTTCTGATGTGTAATTGTTCAAGTTTAGACAGGTAATCTTTCTCTCAAAATCGTTCAATACTGCATTTACATCATCGTGTTTGCATTGGTGAAAGCATTAGAGAGAGTGCAGAAACTGCATTGCAATGATAAGATCTTTATTCTGTCATCTGTTCATCACGGCAACATTTTATGTGATGGGAATAGATCTAAATACTTTAAAAACATCTCACGATTCGTTAATCTCGATAGCTGTAATAGTAAAAACGTATAATATCTGTAGTAAAAGTATTCGAGAGAGTTTCACATGTAATACGTAGCTATTTCATATGCAAGCATGTCAGCCAATCACAGCAGAGGCCGGTTACACACAGCAGACACGCCCCTTCAAACAGAGCGTTTGGGCTCAGGGCTAAAATCAGGCTAGGAAAAATGCCTTTTTATTTCTAAATTATGACTATTTTTGATCTAAAAACATACTAACATTATAAGGGCAATCCAGAAAACATTATACAATAAAAATAAAAAACATTCTAGGGCACCTTTAAACTAATTAGGACTAACAAGAACAGGTGCAGACAGAACGAACATAACTCAATATTGTAATGCATTACTTTTAAAAGTAACTTTCCCCAACACTGGATAGTGGTACATCAGAAAATTTGTTCATGAAATTATGATTAAGAAATGCCAATTAAATTAAATGTATAACAACGTCACAGGCACCATGTAACAATAAATCTAACCGATTAACAGTTTTAAATATAAGCCCATAAAAAAATAAGCCCATAAATCACATTATGATTATCATTATGTGGACTGGCAGTCTTACCTTTGAGCTGCTTGCGAGACTTGGCTAGTTCACTCATGAGATTGAACATCTCTGGATTGGCTGATTTATCATTATGTGAAGGCTGTAGGTGAGAACAGACACAGCTCAATTCAGAAGCTATAACTTTTGATTTAGATTAAGTCTTAAGCACATTCTCCCGAGTCCTGATCCTCTGATCCTATTTCATCTTAATGAAACCGTTATCATTCGAGTCAGGCAGCAGAGAGATGCAGTATTATCATTCTCCAGTAGAGGGCATTACTAAACAGCAATGTTGAATGTTAAATTGAGGAGATAGTTTCATGTTTTTGACTTTTAAAATAATCTGACCTTATAGTTCATGTCTTGCTCAAAGCGCTCCTCAAACTTGCGTATTTTCCTTTTGAGTGTTTGGATGTGTTTGGTGAGGAGCGGGATGGAAGTAGATTCCTTAGCGTCTCCATGAACCTCTGTTCTAACAACCCCACGAGCCCTAAAGTGAAGAAAACACAGATATAAACACAGTGTCATACAACTACAGGGATAGTGTAGAACAGGCTACATTGACAGGCTGATTAATCAACTGATATTTGGTATTAAAATTGCAGTCTTGACAGTGATGCATATTTTCTGTTTTCAGAACTACCGTTTGTGAATTCTGAACAAATATTGTGTACAAAAAAGTGTGTTAACATACATGATACTGCACTGTATCAGTAATGTACTGTAATATACACTACACTACACTACTTTTCAAAAGTTTGGGGTCAGGAAAATATTTTAATGTTTTTGAAAGAAAACACATTTATAATTTAAATGACAATTTAATAGTCTTCTATTTAAATATATTTTAAAATGTAATTTATTTGTGTGATGTAAAGCTGAATTTTCAGCATCATTACTCCAGTCTTCAGTGTCACGTGATCCTTCAGAAATCATTATAATATGCTGAATTGTTGCTCAAGAGACATTTATTATTATCATTGTGGAAAACAGTTGTGCTACATATTTTTGTGATACTTTTTTCAGTATTCTTTGATGAAAACGGTTAACAAAAAAACTGCATTTATTTAAAAAGGACAGCATTTATTTATAACATTATAAATGTCTTCACTGTAAGTTTTGATCAATTTAATGCATCTGTGATGAATAAAAGTATTCATTTCTTTAAAAAAAAAAAATCTTACTGACCCCAAACTTTTGAACGGTAGTGTATGTACAGTACATACTAGAGCAAATACTGCATACTGTGCACATTAAATAAAATGGCTCTCTGGAATACTTAATTCTGATTGGTCATAAGCATTTGACAGTCATTTGCATAATGACGTTAGTTCATTAACTGATCATTTCATGTCACCTGTAAAATCATCGTGAAGGAGATTCTAGGTCTAATTAATAGGGAAATACTCATTTTGAACTATTTGTAAATAATATTTGCATTAAAAATATGCACATATATACTTCTATTTGTATGCCTTTGTAAGGACTGGGCGAAGGTGAATCTGAATAACTAAATACCCCCATGCTAAAATCCCAAAGCCTTTAGCCCCAAAAGGCCTGGAACTTGGAAAAACACACACACACACACACACACTCTCTCCCACACACACACCAAGAACGGGGTGTTCTATTACAAGACTGAGCTTTATTACCCCTTGGAATGTCCCAGAGAGTGTGATTCCTCCTTATTCTTGCTGAGAAGAATAAACGAACCCTGGTTTAAACCTATATTTTCTATGTATATATATATATGTATATATAACCATGTGATACATGCATCCAATGTTCCATCTCATGATTTGTCCTTTATGTTGTTTGGTCTGTGTGGCCTTGTAAACTCTAATGGGTTAATGTTTGAGACATGACTTGCATACTATGAGAAACAGAAATCACTGTGTAGCATGTTTAGTCTCGATAAACTCCAATCCTCGTTCCCCATTTGTTGATTTACATTACATCTCGCTAACTTTGTGACACAGGGGTGTTATAAGAAATCTTGAGGGTTCTCTCTCTTAAACACCCAATGAACTGACATATTCAAATGTCCTGCGAGATTCACCAGAACACTTCATGACTGTGGCTCGAGCTTCAAGCAGACCTTATCAAACCAACCCCCCTCCTTTCTGCAGAGAAAGGAATGCCATGCGGTCAAAGAGTCCCCTCTGAAAACGCACATACACAAAGCTTTAATTCACTCATTTAAAGACTTTACGGAGATATATTTGATATGTTATGTTTGTCGATTTGTCCAGGCCCTATGAAGGGATCTGGGAGTGTATGGTAGTTCTAAACGTACTACAAGGGCATTTAATTATGCTTTTAATGTAACTCTGCAATATAACTCTCCTTATACGTCTTTCTTCCTATTTTCCGAACCTTTGTGATCTAACGAGGTCATCTATGTAATTGAACAAGCCGTAAAATGTATTTTACTATGTTTAATCATCTTTGGAATGATTCTGACCAAATTCTGACTGCTTGTAAAACCTGTGAATGCGGCCATAAATCGAACGCGGACAAGACAAAGCCGAGGTTGCCGCCAAAGTTTCGTTGAATGCCATTGGCCAGTTCGCACCTCAGAAGGTTCCTTTAAAGAAGAACTGAACCTCCCTCCGAGTCAGATCTTACTGAGCTCTTCCGTGCTCGTCCTGGTTTCAGAATGTAACGTCTCGTCTCGAGGCGAGTCTTTCGCCTTTCTTTTATGCGTTCTAGTTAGTTTGTGTTTTTCAGTCTTAAGATAAGTCCCTGTGTTTTAATTCCACGAGTGAAAAGAACACCGCGGGACATATCTCTTCAGCAAAGCCGGCTACGAGGGACATTTAAACCACCGCGCGCTCTCTCTGAACCAGAAGCACGCGCACGTGACCACGTGACGCTTCCTCCCACACAAAGGACACCGCTCACGGTGCAGGACCGACGCGACACAGAGTGCATGACCAAGATTACATTTGCGCAAGTATCTCTTGTTACAGAGCTTCTAAGAAGCCTTAAGATGATGTTTTCGTGTTGTTACAGAAAAGGTGAAGTCCAGGATAATGCTGCTAATGCTCTCTCTCTCTCTTTCTCTCTCTCTCCGTTCTCTCTCTCTCTCACACCCTCACTCTCCCACACGTGTCTCCATTTGTCCAAACGCAATGCCTTTCTCGTTCATCGATGCCTTATCGTGTTTTGTTTGTTTATTATGTTTGTAAATATATATGTATATATATATTCCATGGCAACTGTAGTAAATATATAAGTAGACATGCCTTTATTAAATCCATTATATTCATTTGATTGATTCATTTACTTTGCTCATTTTCAAGTCCCTTAAGTGCAAACAGGTCCTACTCGCTTTATCAATTAAAGATACTTTAAAGAGTATGTGTTTATAGGGCAGCAAACCCAATTCTTCTGGCCAGAGAATTGCGTTTCCTGAAATCCTATAAAGTAAGATGATATTGTGGATCCCCACAATATTATTCTGGCAATTGAGCTAATTAATTTTGCCTGTTTTGTAAGACGTGATCAGTGTAATTAACTGTAATCAACTTGTAGTTAAAATGCAAGGATACACAGTCAAATATGCAGGTAAAAGGACATCCTCCCTTAGAGGGAGATTTATTAACATGTAAGACTGATCTAATCCAAACATGTATGAATAATTATTAATTATGAATTATTAATTATGATATGCAAATTCCCCACGGATTAGATCCGCCCATAGTCTTTACACCTTATATGTCGAAAATGTTAAACGTTTCCCATCACACTTAGGAATTACATGAATCACGTAAATCTTTTTAATTCAAAACCACCATATTTGAGAAAAAAGTTGAGTAGTTTGCATAACTGGATGTTACTGTCAGTCGTTTAACATTTCTATCGCAAAACAGCACTATTTATATCTTCGCTATTACCTATCTTTCAACGTTAAACTGACGCTTCAGACTGCCTGGAATTCACGCTCTGCTTCTGTGAACAGTAAAATCCTCCTACTTTGGTTTGATTGGCCATCTCAATTATTAGGACATTAATAACCGCTGAGGCAGACCAGACTAAAAATGTAACTTCCTAACAACATACAGTTCAAGAATTTCAAATATTGTGCGTGTGTGTGTGTGTGACTTCAATGTCCCTGAATTGTACAGACACAGTGGGTCAGAGGGAGGGACATCATTTCGGAAAGGTCAGTGCATATATCACATCTCAGCATACAGTATGGGCTGTCTCAGATGTCACAGATGTCTGTTCCCATCACCCAGCATTAGTCAGCAGGAAAGTCATGTAAATAATGAGAAATTAAATTGAGGTTTAAAGTGGGTCACTGTGCAACTAGCGGCAGCTGGATGATTCAGAGACTTGCTCTTTAGGAAAGGAAAAAGGCGGTATTGCGACTGAACAGGCCAACCAAAAGAGCGGTGTGTGTGTGTTCGTACATGATCAGATGCTGTGCGCAGGGTGGAGATGGGGCAGATTCGGGGTCTGTGTTGAAGCGTTGGCTCTGGCTGAGGCTGGAGCAGCGTGGGGAGGGCAGGGGACTGTTGTCGTCTGTGATGTGCTGGATGAGTCGACTGGGCCCCGGGCTCTGCTGGAGATCACTGCTACAGTCACCCTCTGCCAGCCTACAGTCTGAACACAGACACACAGATCAGATAAAAGCAGTGCCTCCTACAGTTGCTAAGTCTGAGACAACAATTCGCAGAATCTGATTTCACCAAAATCCAACATGTTGGGCAACATTCCAATCAACTCATCAGATATGAGGGATAAGTTTACAGTTTATGTCAAGTTTAGGCTCACAAACTGAGTTAGGTGCTTCTACATCAGTGTTATTCACCATATTATCATTTCACTCTGATTTTAGGGATAAGTTAGGGGCAGGGTTAGGGATCAACAAAATATGTTGACCCAGGAACGCATCTAACTCTGTAAAATCAGGACGTGCCTACAATTGTGTGCCTACAAAAATATTTTTTCATACTTTTTTAGAAGATCAGTTAGAAAAGTAAAAGCACACATGACTCCTAAACGAGCTGCATAATTTGAGAGAACATAGTATTAAGAATGTGGGGCAAGTTACTGTACGTGATCATGATGATGTTTAAAACTTAGCATTTGTGTTGTTCAATTCACTAACACTAAACAGTAGTCTTAGGAAACAATCATTTATAAATGGCCGATGTTATAATTATCAGTCCTAGTATTTAAAGAGATAGTACATTTTTAGAGATAAAAATAAATATTCTGACTTGTTCTATACCTCTAAGTTTCTTTCTTCTGCTGAACACAAAATAATATATTTTAAGAATGTTGGTAATCGAAAACTTGCTGGCCCCCATTGACTTCCATATTATGAAATACACTCACCTAAAGGATTATTAGGAACACCTGTTCAATTTCTCATTAATGCAATTATCTAATCAACCAATCACATGGCAGTTTGCTTCAATGCATTTAGGGGTGTGGTCCTGGTCAAGACAATCTCCTGAACTCCAAACTGAATGTCAGAATGGGAAAGAAAGGAGATTTAAGCAATTTTGAGCGTGGCATGGTTGTTGGTGCCAGACGGGCCGGTCTGAGTATTTCACAATCTGCTCAGTTACCGGGATTTTCATGCACAACCATTTCTAGGGTTTACAAAGAATGGTGTGAAAAGGGAAAAACATCCAGTATGCGGCAGTCCTGTGGGCGAAAATGCCTTGATGCTAGAGGTCAGAGGAGAATGGGCCGACTGATTCAAGCTGATAGAAGAGCAACTTTGACTGAAATAACCACTCGTTACAACCGAGGTATGCAGCAAAGCATTTGTAGCAGAAGACCCCACCGGGTACCACTAATCTCCACTACAAATAGGAAAAAGAGGCTACAATTTGCAAGAGCTCACCAAAATTGGACAGTTGAAGACTGGAAAAATGTTGCCTGGTCTGATGAGTCTCGATTTCTGTTGAGACATTCAGATGGTAGAGTTAGAATTTGGCGTAAACAGAATGAGAACATGGATCCATTATGCCTTGTTACCACTGTGCAGGCTGGTGGTGGTGGTGTAATGGTGTGGGAGATGTTTTCTTGGCACACTTTAGGCCCCTTAGTGCCAATTGGGCATCGTTTGAATGCTACGGCCTACCTGAGCATTGTTTCTGACCATGTCCATCCCTTTATGGCCACCATGTACCCATCCTCTGACGGCTACTTCCAGCAGGATAATGCACCATGTCACAAAGCTCGAATCATTTAAAATTGGTTTCTTGAACATGACAATGAGTTCACTGTACTAAAATGGCCCCCACAGTCATCAGATCTTAACCCAATAGAGCATCTTTGGGATGTGGTGGAATGGGAGCTTCGTGCCCTGGATGTGTATCTCACAAATCTCCATCAACTGCAAGATGCTATCCTATCAATATAGGCCAACATTTCTAAAGAATGCTTTCAGCACCTTGTTGAATCAATACCACGTAGAATTAAGGCAGTTCTGAAGGCGAAAGGGGGTCAAACACAGTATTAGTATGGTGTTAGTAATAATCCTTTAGGTGAGTGTATATACTATGGAAGTCAATGGCTACCGTCAACTGTTTGGTTACCAACATTCTTTAAAATATCTTCTTTTGTGTTTAACAGAAGACAGAAACTAATACACGTTTGGAACAACTTGAGGGTGAGTAAATGATTTATTTTTGGATAGAGTAGTATCCCTTTAAGATAAATTGCTTAAATTCATAGGCCCCCAGAAAGAGCAATTTTGGGGATGGGCATCTTAATTACTGAAAATGCAGAAGCGTTATTAGATCATGATTAATAAAGCAAATACATTATTCATCCTGACTCAAGCAAACTTCCATTCCACACTTTTTAAAAAATATATAAATATAGCCAACACAAATGAAAACAAATATGTAAGAGACAGCGGAAATTTTGATTAATGGACTGAACAAACTGCTGAGCTTAACACACACACACACACACACACACACACACACACAAAAACTGAGTCACAGTAAACTCTCTGACCCACTGAAACCATAAGAAAATCATAAGACAATCCAGAGACAGAGACAAAGTGAGTGTGATCCAAAAGAAAAAAGGGGTTACCAGGTCGCTATAAGTAGTTTACATGAACTAAATGTGCACTACTGTACAAAAGGTTTCAGTCAGTTGTTTGTTTTTTTTTCAGCAATGATGCATTAAATTGACCAAATGTTACAGTAAAAACATTTTAAATGTTACAAGAAATATTTCTATTTGAAAACAAAATGTTCTTTTGAACTTTCTATTGTTCAAATTATCCTTAAAATCAAGGTTTCCACAAAAATATTAAGCAGCACAACTGTTTTTAGCATTGATAATAAGAAATGATTCTTGAGCACCAAATCTGCATATTAGAATGATTTCTGAAGACTCATGTGACGCTGAAGACGATGCTGACAATCAGCTTTTCCATCACAGGAATAAATTACGTTATAAAATATATTCAAATAGACAACAGTTATTTAGAATTGCGATGATATTCCACAATATTACAGTTTTTACTGTATTTTTGATCAAATAAGCAGTCACTTCTTTCAAAAACATGAAAAAAATCTTACATACCCCTTACTGACATTACTACAACTATATTGTATAAATAAATATCACTTCATTAGCTGACTTTAGTTAATTATTTAAAATATATATATATATTTTACAGTATGGTTGTCAAAGTCACCTGTAGTTCCGCTGCTAGGACACCTGTGTGAACTTGAGGAGAACTGACTTCATACAACTGCCAAATATTACCAGCTGTTTAAAAGAACCTGCTCAGAAGAATTAAGTTTCCTCTGAGAAAATCTCCAGCATCATTTGTTCGATTTTGGGGCAGAGGGAAAAAAAAATTCTAAATGGCATATGTAAGAGGTAGTGCATAAAAAAATCTCGCCAAGATGTGGGATGAAGGTGTGTGTTAAAGTCGTGCTGTGCGGAGGTGCTTGCGATCTCAGTGCCTCTCCATCAACCTGCGTTATTAATAGATGCCAGTGTGAAGCGGCTCGGCCAAGTGACTCACATGTGCCCAAAAAACAAGAGCCATCTTCACAAAACCCATAAACAAACAAGTCCAGCTCTGCCATCAGTCCTGTTAAATCAGTCAGTGGGTTTTCATATCAGCAGACCACATTCATTCATTCACGCACACACAATGTAGCAGCTCACCATTCGGTTTGCATCAATACTCACATGCTACTGTAAAAGAAGGGCTTCAATAAAGCTGTCAGCTCTCATACCTGGTAGGCTGTGCTCTTTCCCAACGCCATTGCATGAAGGAAGCAGGATTTCGTCTTTGAATCCCAGGCTGGGTGGACATTCTTCAGGAGAGAGGTCTGAAGAAGGGCTGGAGTCTCCCTCCAGAGCATGGAGCTTCAGCAGAGAGCCCTGCAGGCAGAAGCAGAACATGCCCGCTTCAGCTTTTGGAGCGTAAGAGGAAGATCGTACTGCACGCGTCAAACGGAAAGGAAGGATGCCACTGCAGTCTCACACGCCCCTCTGCTCTGCCTCCATCAGCCCTGCTTGTGATACACGCGTGTGTGTCCGAGGGTGTTCTTACGTGCACGAGCAGGGCTTGTGATCACGTCTCTCTCTGCTGCAGTTCTTTATCTGGCATGGATTATTCATGCCACTCTTTTAGTGGTGGAAAAAAAGGGAGCGTGCAAAAGAGAGAGAGAGAGAGGGTGTGGGGGGGTCTTCTGGCGTCAGCAAGCCCCTTTAGCAGACTGGCTGAAGCTGGTTTCTCTGATAGGAGAACAGGTGTGGTTGGAGGAAGAGAGGAGGCGAGTGCATTCTGAAGGATGCGTGGGATACGTGGAGGAGGGAGGTGTGTGTGTGTGTGTGTGTGGGGGGGGGGGTTCTCAGATTTAGCTTGGCGGTTATGAAGGCTTTTCCTGCATCTGACGGTGTGTGTGTGTGTGTGTGGGGGGGGCGTTCTCACTAAGAATATTGACATCATGGCCCCTCCCAGCATCCATTCATAAAATAGAAAACGTAGCTGCAGGATCGTGCAGCTCTGCGATGTTGCGTTTGCATATGCGCACATATACCGATCTCAGAAATGTGACCTCTCAGTTATTCATTTTCAAGCCCATTTGAACCTTTTTGAGGACACTTTTTGTCTTTAACAAATAACACTGTGCCCATTTATTTTATAAATCAATTCATTTAAACCAATAACGTTTTTTTTTTTATTGGTATCTGTGGCTCCAAAAATAACCATTAATATACATGTAACCTTCCCACTTCACAAAATGTTCTTTATAGTGGGAAAATGATCCATAGATTATTAAAATGTTCCTCAAACTAAAAAAAACTGTTCACTGAAAGGTTCTTTGGGAAAGCCAATTGGTTCATCACCGTGAAAATCCCCTTTTCTGACCTTTTTCTTTTTTTTTTAAGAGTGTGCACGTACACCGATATCAGAAATGTACCATCCAAATTTTTACATGGTTTTCTAACATATAATGTCCATTTATGTCAAATAAATTAATTTAAATAATTTAATTTGTCAAAATCCACGATTATGAAATACATTTTTAGCCCTCACAATTCTGTGGCATAAATGCCCTGAGCCCTCCCATCTTTCCATTTTCCTTTTTTTTCCCTCTTTTCACGGTTCATTTGTCAGTATTGTGAGATGACTGTAAATGCAAGTCTGTGGGTTAAGACATTGATGCACTGCTCCTCTCACAGAGGATGAGTCATCCCCCTCTCCCACCCTCCCCTTTCCTCTCCTCATCCATCTTTTCCCCGCTCTTCCCCTCTTTCCGGGGGGAATAGATTGCGTGATTGCGTGGTTGTGTGGAAAGGGTAACGCCCCCTCAAGCACCACTGACGCTCATCAAAGCGACAGTGTTGGTGTGTGTGTGAGAGAGAAGGACTTATGTAAAGATCAAGCATGCTGATATCATGCACTGACCAATAAGGAGATCATAATCAAAAGTACCAATATCCCTGGAATGCAATCAGTCATCAAAAAGGACATCATTGCCGTATTCTGATGTTGCACCGGAGCATGATAAAACAGCAACTGCCCTTTTTGCAGCATCCTAAGTATTTTTCCATTTTTCTTTTTTTCATTAAAATAGGCATTAAAATAGTTCAATAAAGATTTAAATAAAATAAAGATTTTAATCAAACCAAACAGGAAGAACTCATTATAAAATTTGATTGAAGAAAATTGACCAAATTCATCACAATTAATCGTTATTATCAATATTTGCTGGTCTTAAAAAGTACTTAAAGAGAGTGCATTTCAAGTTTCTTAACCAAGTACACAAAAGTGCACTTTGTAATAATGTCAAATTAAAAGTAACTTTCAAGTACATTTTAAATGTTTTCATATACAGTTGTAATCAAAATTATTCAACCCCCATTGCAAATCAGATTTATTGGCAAAATGTACAAACTTTCAGCTGTTTGCAGTGAACAAATCAAACAAAAGTAATTGAAATAGCTCAACACAACAAATGTGGTTTCCACAAATTCAACTGAAAATGCAAGTATTATTGACTTATGCAGTGTCAAAACTATTCAACCCCTTCATGGCAGAACAAGTAGAACACCCTTTTGCTGTAATTACCTGCTGCAAACGAAACGTATAAACAGATACCAGCTTCTGGCAGCGTTTCTGAGGAATCTTTTAGCCCATTCCTCATGAGCAATGGCCTCCAGTTCAATAATTGGAGAAAAAAAATTGGAGGCGACTTTTCTTGGGTTTGCGTGCTGCAACCGCCTTCTTCGAATCCCACCAGAGATTTTCTATGGGGTTCAAGTGTGACTGTGCAACCAAGCCTTGGTGGAATTTGAGGTATGCTTGGGATCATTGTCCTGTTGGAAGGTCTAATGTCGCCCAAGCTTCAGCTTCCTCACTGATGACATGGCACTTTCTCCTAGGATTTCCTGATACTTTAATAAATCAATTTTGCCTTCCAGTGCCAGAGGATGCAAAGCAGCCACAGAGCATTACCGAGCCCCACCATGCTTAACTGTAGGCAGAGTGTTCTTTTCATTCTTCTTCCTCCAGATGATCTACAGGGCAGAAAAATTGGAGCAAATTGGAGCCAGCTTTTCTTGTGCTTTTGGGTCAGTAGTGGTGTACATCTTGGAGTTCTGGCATGATTTAAAAAAGCTGAAACCTCAGTGCCTGTTGCCGTCTTGCTGCAGGTCTTTTGCAGTCACTCTAGAGTTTTTTCTGAACCTGGCTTCTCAAAAATCTGGTTGGAACCGTTGATAGCTTCCTTTTTCTGCCCCGTCCAGGTATTGTAACCACTTGAACTTGCGAACTATGCTTCCAACGGTGTCTCAAGGAACATTTAGTGCCTTCGCTTAGGGTTACCGCATTACCGCAATACCGCGGTCACGTGACCCCTACCGCGGGTCTGAGCTCGTCACCGTCATAACCGCAAAAAAAAAAAAAAAAGTGCCTGCACATGTGCACGTTTTGTCTAGACATCATTCCATTTCTGTTCTAAATGTTCCTGTTCTAAATGTGAAATAATACATGTTAAATAAACATGTTCCTTATTAAGTTCAATTGCCTAAAGCCTTGTTTATACTCGACGCGTCCACACGAGCGCGAAGGTGCGCGCGGCAAAAATGACGTCATTGCGGTGTGGGCGGTCGCGCGCGTTGGGTGCGCAAGACTCTTTGTAACATCGCGGACGGCCCCGCATCCGAAGATGAACAACTTCGAGCCGAATCTGGCTGAGCAAGCATGTTTTACTGCACCGGCACCCAGTTTGTGCGTCTTAAATTAGTTTCTTACATTTACAAAATGAGCCTATAGCAGACATAAGCCATTTTAATAAAAATAAAGTTCCATGTTTTATAAAATGTCCATGAAACTTAATTGTTTAGTGAAATAAGAAATATTTAAGAGATCGTTAATTGAGTTGTATGAAATACATAGGCCTACATGTTTTTATATCCACATATTTTCTTCTAATATCACTGAGGTAATAATCTCAGGGTTTACTGGATTTTACTCGATTCTTTTTGTAGTGTTACTGGTGATGTACTAAAATAAACATTGTCACGTGTGGACCTTTCTTCTTCTCACGTTGATGATGGTTAAGAGGACAATTACTTCAGTCGCCGCTGTCGTTTCACAGAATAGCACAACTGCGAGCGCGTCAAGTATAAACGCCTGGTCCTTCTGGGGAGCTACGCACGCAGTCAACGGAGACTCGCGCTCATGCGGACGCGTCAAGTATAAACAAGGCTAGCCTTTTGTGTGTGCGCTTGTGTGCACACGGGATGTATTGCGCGCGCGCACGGGGCTCAGTTTTTCACGGGATGGTGCTAATAGCGGTTTACCGCAATACCGCGGGAATTTCTTGCTTTTCAACCGCGGTAAGAAAAAATCCATACCGCCCCAGTCCTACCTTCGGTATCTTTTTGTTTCCCGTTCCTTGTTTGTGAAGGGCGATGATATTATCTACTCTTTTTGGACCAACAAACCCAGCCAGTTCAGATGTTTCATGTGTTCTAGCTCAAGCCCACCTGGTTCTACTAATGAAGACATTGATTAGAAGTTGTGCTGTTGTGAGGGGGTTGAATAATTTTGAGACTGGAGATGTTATTAAAAGTTGCATTTATTTGGAGAAACCACTTGAAACGTGTTGTGTTGAGGTATTTCAATTACTTTTTTTTTATTTGTTCATTGCAAACAGCTGAAAGTCTGTCAGTTTTGCCTTTAATACCTGATTTGCAATGGGGGTTGAATCATTTAGATTACAACTGTACGTTGCCGTGCTTTAAGGAAATACATATATCTTTGTTGACTAACAAACTGAAGCACATGTAAAGAACTTGATTATAATTTAAACTAGTTTGTTATTCAATATTAAATCAATACAAATCACATTAAACTACATTAGACAGTGTCCTTTTTCAAAGTAATTATGAAATTACATATTAAGATGATTAATAAGCATTTTAGTGTCCTAGTGTCCAATAATCAATCTTAAAAGCATCTTGGCATTTAGTTGATATCTTTGAGGCATCTTTTCCCATGGGTAAGGTTATATTTCTGGGTTTGATTTTTTCTGTGGCGTCAGTGGTGACCTGATGGTGTTCCTTGCCATTTATCATGCAAACTCAGAATGACATCACAGGAAAGTGGGTGGTCTAGATGTTTTTCTGTGGACCCATGGACCATTCACAGGACTAAATGTTTTTATACTGGCAGATGCTCACAACTTTACATAAATACATCTTTGGACCTCTACTTATGATTGTGGTACAAATTGACAAACTTGAATGTTTTCTTGAACGTTTTGAAAAGTAAATTAAACACACCCATGTTGAAAACGCGAATTTTTAACGTACGTTTCTAATAAGTAACTAGATTATAAGACGTTTGGGCTGTGTGTGCAGTTTACATTGTAGAACAAAATCTCCAAGTAACGTCAAGTTATGTTTACCACAGACCTTATTCTTATAATATTCTTCTAATCATTTTTGTGATACAGGTTTGGACCAACATGAGGGGGAGGAAATCATTTCAATTTTTAGCAGAAATTTTGCTTTAATAGATGAAGATTACATTTAAAGCCAAATTAAAATAATAGCTTCATGACATTTAAAATTAAGATATGAGCAGATGATGTGCTGTTTTAGAAGTAACTCACAGAGTGTTTGACCTCAGGCATTTGAGGTCTGTCTTCCTCTGTCAGTAAGAATGTCAAGCTACAGGATGAGAGAAGAAAGGAGACCTGGTAAATGGATATAAGCAGGTCTGAGAAATGTTATATAACCTTTATTGCATCTTTATCTATTCACTAACATTTTAATTATCCTGTGATTGTATTTGGCTGTAAAAAAAAACGGTTGACTTGATCCAGTAGATAATGAATTCATCTTTGTTTCAGCATTGGCATTGCTTCTTACCTTGTATTTGGTGGGGTGAGGCAGAACCGGTTCCTCCAATCAGCACACACAGCTCCCACAAACCCGTGCAAACCAAAAGCAAAAACAACAACTAGACAGAGTTACAATCAGATCAGCAGCTGTAAACAAAATGTATTTGCCGGTTTCATATTAAAATGCATGACTGTGATCATTTTATTTAATTGTCAAAATACATACTTTCATAATCTCATACATTCCAAGAAGCACAACCCTTTTTAAAAAAACATGCTTTTACGATATTGTAGGAAAAGCTTTTGTGTGTGTGAAAGTGAGAATCATGATCAGCATGCCGATGTGGGAAAATCCCGCAGATTTCCTCCTTGGAATGCTCCTCACATCTCATCTCAGGACTCTCCCATAAGAACCAGAAAGGAATCACAGTACATACTCACACAGTACACACTCCTGTCACGTACAATGGATCACTTTATTAGGTACACCTTTTCAACTGTTTGTTAACGTAAATATCTAATCAGCCAATAACATGGCAGCAACTCAATGTATTTAGTCATGTAGTTCGTTCACCCAAAAATAAACATTTTGTCATCTCTCGTTGATGTCATACACCAACATACACCATCAGTCTACACAGCACCGCTTCATATTGAGATTTTATCAGATATATTAGAGATTTCTGTCCCTCCATAGACAGACTATGCAACTACTACTTTGATGCTTCAAAAAGTACATAAAGAGATCGTAAAACTAATCCATATGAATTGAACGGTCCAAATTTTCTGAAGAGACAACCTTTTTATGATGAACAAATTTAATTAACATTCATCAACACACACATCATATATGGTAAACGGAAGCTCAAGCATGCTTGCCTGATGTGCAAGAACCAATGAGGTTCATTCTTATGAATCAAGCAAGTACGGTTGAGCTTCTGTTTATGTTCGCTGATCAATGTGTGAATAAAAGCCTAAATTCAATCTGCTCATCATTTAAAAAGTGATTGAGTCTCTTCAGAAAAATTGGACCAAACCACTCAATTAATTTACATGGATTAGTTTTACGATCTCTTTATGAACTTTTTGAAGCATCAAATTGGTAGTTGCGTGGACTGTCAAGAAATCTCTCAGATTTCAATAAAATGTCTTCATTTTTGTTCCGAAGATGAACAAAAGTCTTACGGGTTTGGAACAACATGACAGTGAGTAATTGATGACAGGATTTGATATTTTTGGGACTTTTTGGGATTGAACTATCCCTTTAAGTTCAAACTGAGTATCAGAAAAGTGATGAAAGTAAGATGTAGGATGAAATTCTGATAGCTTGTAATGTAAATCAAAAATCAATGAGATCTTTGTAACTGTAGAACGGACTCGTATATCAGTTGTCACTCTATATTTCCCAATAAAATGTCTTAGTAAAATTATATTTAAATGCTTAGTTTTATGATCAAAGTACTGTTAGTAGTTTTCATTGTGGAGGCAAAACATTAAATTATTATATATATATATATACACACATGCACACACATGTATATATATATATATATATTGTACTATATACCTACTATATATATAGTAGGATAATCAAGTAAACCTTAGTTGCTATAGTCCAGTAAGTGTAATCATAAATAATCTTGAAATATTACAAAAATATAAAAGTTATTCTCATGCTTACTTCTTAAAAATCAGAAAAGATCTCACAGCAAAGATATGTTGGGCAGTTTTAGAATTACACTGAAAGGCCTTTTGCTTGCTAAAAAAAAAAAGTATAAACTATTAATAACACAATAGAAGGCAAGCCATATAGTAGATTGTGTACAACAGGTTTTGTACACCCTTTGTACAACCCCTAAGCAATTCATTTTGGGAAAGGTCTTACCTTAGTAAAAGATTAAAGATTTCAGCATCACTGGATTGTTCATTTGGTGTTGTTGTTTGTAAATCCCCACAGATTGCCCTTAAATCGCTTTCATTTGCATGGTGAGGATGTCCCAGGCTTGACTTGGCAGGAACTGAAAAACATCTACAAAAACTGGTCTTTATCAGTCCCACATATCCAGTGTGTAGGAGAGAGAGAGAGAGAGATTTCAATAATGTGTGATGTGTTTAGACAGATCTGGTGCACTAGGGCTCACATGTAGAAATGGTGACCCACGCCTACTGGCAGAATCAGGGTATCTGTGGGACTCTGTCTGGATGCATCAGAAATTGCATACTTCCCTAGTAGGCAAAAAAAAAAAGAATGTGACAAAAGTAGTATGTCTGAATTCACACTTTCACAGTACTCATAAGAAAGTAGGCAAAAAGTACCCGGGACCCGGATGGCAAGATTATGAATTGTGCATACGATGGACACTTTACCATCCCATGAAGCCACAGGAGAGCTTTGTGAATGGCAGTGAAGCGACACAACTGATGCTGGTAGGTCACGTGATCAAAACAACATGGTGAATGTAATATTGGTGTTCAAGTCATCTCGTATAGATCGTATTTACGAGTTGAACGTAATGGGAAACTCTGGATTTTATTAAGCCCCTAAATCGAGTTGGGGGAGTGTCAGTGAGAAACATAGGGTGGAATACAACTTAATACTAGCAGTAGGCTAATATTGTCAGGCTTTTCTATTTACAGCAAAGTAAGCTAATTGCCTGAAACAAATATGATGGCATTATAATATAAATATATAACTATAAAGTTTGCAGTGGCTTCGTAAATTAATTAAAATCATTAAAAAAACAAAGTAGGCTACACCAGATACACATTTCTTTGTTCAAAATTTTCTAGAAAAAGAGTTTAGAACCTTGCTGTAATTTTGTGTAATTAATTAAGAGAAAGTAGCTACACCGCCATCTAACTCCAACGAAAGTGACTTGAACGCACCTGCCGTCGTTTACACGACTTCGTAAGTAGGCCTACGTTAAGTATAGGCTACAAATTTACCAGGACATGAACACACACAATGTCCAGATTACATTTATACTACACACATACTATATAGAACATACTTTTTAATGGTAACAAAGTAATTATTTATTCAAAATAAGTACCTACTCAAGAGAGTATGCGATTTCGGTCGCATGCAGCCCTTGTCTGGCCAGATCGTGGAACAGGATAAACGTGTGAGCGTCACAGCGTGTGACCAGCAGGTATGACGTCACTTTAGGCCAACCTGCAGTTCGCATCACCCTGGTTCCCTCGGCAAAAACCCAAAAGGATTTTTCCATAGGCATTTGGATTATCGCAACAACAAAAAAAACAAGCCTTGTGATCAACTAATGTTTATGGTATATTTTGTCCATCAAGATCATTTTCAAAGATGAACACAACTTTTATGAATTTTGACCCCTAAAGGCAGTCGCCAGAAGTAAAAAGCTTGTTTCCAAAAGATTGCGTTTTCCACTGGCCGCCAAAACGGCGTTTTCGTGTAAATAATCGACCAAAACACAAAAACTATAGGCTACTGTTTTTAGTTGAAAACGTCTGCGCGCGGCGTAAGCCATTGAAATAAATGGGTTTCGTAGCGCAGCGCATTCCGCGTCCTGTGAAAGGCCCATTAGGCTGAACATAATCAAACCCTGATTCTGTGACGTAATAATATCCATCTGTTACTTAATTTCACATCAACAAGTGAAGTCCATATACTTGACATTAAACTTATAGAATAACAGAGCCAAAACACAAGTTTCAGTGATAGGGCCTAGCCTAGCCTATACTGGAAAGAGTCTCTCTTTTTTTATCAACGTTAAACTGTTTGCAGCAAAAAAAAATCTGTAAAGTGATAAATAGCCTATTCTGAGTAAGAAATAATATTCTAATATGAGTTTTATTAGGAATTGATTAGATTGTTTAAAGTGTCTTTATATTAGATTATAGACCTATTGTCCCAATGCATGGGATTTTTGTTGTTGTTCAGCACTCGAGTTACAAAAAGCAAAAACAGCAAAAATGTAGCCTAATACAGTTCATACTACTTGACAGCCAGTTATAGGGAAGGGTTGACAAATATAGGGCTTGCATGGTGGGTTGAGGGTTCAGCCGAGAAAAAAAAGAAAAGACATTTCAGAGGCAAAGCAGCTTGCACCACTTAAAAATATAGCCTAGGCTATATATATTTTTTTATGAATAATGATAAATTGTGCACAATAAACAGTCATTTATATTCGCCTTGGTGTCGAGTACTGTGTAGTACTGGAAACAAGCAACGAATGTGTACACACATATGCAACAGTTAGCTATTCAAAGCAATTATATTGCGTTCAGTTTAACAAACAATGAGTTATTGAGTAGGCTAACTTACTTTCTAGACTCTGGCAGTTAAAGTTGTTTGTCTTTTTTGCTCCGCCAGCAAAAATAACTCCAACGACGCCACAGCAGAACCATTTCCACAAAGCAGTTGTATGCTGTTCGTCCTGATTGAATCAGTGTTGTGAATGAATTATTCAATGACACACTCATAAAGACTGTAATTTTGTCGCCACATGCTGGTGAAATGTGTGACATTGTAGGACTTGAAGAAAGAGTCACTGACAGTCTGTCTGGAACACATGAAACACAAATTGAAACGGTTTAAAATGTTTAAAGCTACACTGTGTGATTTTTACCCCCATCTAGCGGTGAAAAGGTATATGACCATCCAGGGAATATTAGTTTCTGTTCCTCTCAATTCCGATTTCGTTTTAACTCCTACGGTGGCCAATGTAGTCCAAGATTAACATGGCTTCCAGTTCGACCTCCTCGACACGGTGCCATTGAGTGTTAAAACGCGAAAGGCGAAGCTTGATGTCCCTCTTTGGCTAATGTACTTTCAAGATGGAGGGGCAACATGGCGGCCGACATTAGAACCCCTCACCCGTATGTATTTTCAATGGCATATTATACACTCACGAGAATACTTTATTACTTGAACGAAGTAAATATACATTAATGAGCACATATATTTTTGAAAGAACTAAGTGTTTTTAGCTAAGAATAAACTAAAAAAGTTACACAGTGTAGCTTTAAAAATAATTATAATTTAAAAAATAATTATAATTGAAAACTATGATAATTGTTTTCTAATGTACAAAAAAAACAGTTTTGCAGGAGTTTGTTGAACAATGGTTTGTTGCTTTTCCTTCACTATCCAGTCCAACTCATCTGTAAAAATTAGTTTGGTAAAAAAATTAATCCATAGACACAATTTATATTTGACTATTTGAAACTCATTAAAAAAATTCCAAGCATAGGCCTACACCTAGATCAAAAGGTTCATGAGAAACGACAATTCAGTCATGCATGTCCAAACTTTTCATGTCAACATTTTAGGTCTAAGTGAACTTTATACCTTCTATTTTGGGAACGCACTTATGGTGCGCTCCATATCTTTCCCATCCTTTTAGGGTCTTTAATGGCCGAACACAAGAAACATGATAATTTAGGTGCATTTTAATGTGCCGTCATCACCAGCAGGCCATATTAGTTCTGCCGAGTGGACACAACGGATGAATAATGTATATCTAGAGGAAGAGAGAGACAAAACAAGAAGAGAGATTGCCCAGCTTATGGTGAAGAGAGTGTCTGGTCAGGACAAAAGAATAAGGTCATGGAAAACAGCTGCCCGACCAAAGCCAAATAAGTGGGGGAAAAATGCCTCAGGTAAAAATACAAAGATTACTTTAGATGCTAGAAATTGAGGTTGGAAGTTCATCCAGAAGAGGTCAAGAAATGGCTGGTTAACACAGTCCAATTAGCCCCTGCTGGATACACAACCTGGCAAAAAAAATATTTGAATTGAATTTTCAGCTTTTAAAAATGATCTATTCTGACAAAATGTTTGCAAAAATCACATAAATCACTTTTTTTTTTCATAATACTGTGGTATACTATAGTGTATAACACTGTATAATTATACAATTCTTACTATGTTCCTGTCATTAAATTGGACTTCTCACAGTTTGTCTCTTTCTGTCTATTGGGGATTTGTTAGGGAGTCTTTCTGCAGGTTACGTTGGTTATGCCAGCAGGGCAGGGCAGTGCAGGGCAGTGCAGGGCAGGGTAGTGCAGGGCAGGGTAGGGCAGGGCAGGGCAGGACAGGGCAGGGCAGGGCAGGACAGGACAGGGCAGGGCAGGGCAGGGCAGGACAGGGCAGGGCAGGGCAGTGCAGGGCAGGGCAGGGCAGGGCAGGGTAGGGCAGTGCAGGGCAGGGCAGGGCAGGACAGGGCAGGGTAGGGCAGGGTAGGGCAGGGCAGGGTAGGGCAGTGCAGTGCATGGCAGTGGATGGCAGGGCAGGGCAGGGTAGGGCAGTGCATGGCAGGGCAGGGCAGGGCAGGGCAGGGCAGGGTAGGGCAGGGCAGGGCAGGGTAGGGCAGTGCAGGGCAGGGCAGGGCAGGGCAGGGCAGGGCAGGGCAGGGCAGGGGAAAGTTCAGGGGGAGGAGTCATAGACCAGCAACCAAATATCAACAAGCAACCATTCTCTCCTTCATATTGTTCTTTTTTTTTCATCCCAGGTGCACTGGGATGATGAGACTCAAGTACATCTTTTGGAGCAGAATGGACAGTCTATATGCATTGTTAAGGAGGACCACCTTCCATTCATTGAGTTCATTACGCCCTGCGGGTGTGTGGATCCTCCTTCAAAGTGGGAGTCAATGAGGATGATGGCATTAACTCCAACTCTCCAGAGCCCATACCATCACTCGCAGTAATTTCCCTGCCCACAGGAATCCTCATCTTCCCAGCCCGTAAGGACTGGATGGAGAAAGGTTTCTGGTCGGTGCTTCATTTAGTCGACACCAGAGGATGTTTTATATCACATCAGAGTTTCTGTCTCAAGTGTGTTACTACCTGTAGTCAGAACACATTCAATTCTATGATTAAAGTTATCCCCAATTCTTTCAAATGTTTAATTCAAGGATATCCTTCAACTCTGAATCCCCCCACCATGTGTCATGTTAAAGAAACTGAACTTCCAAACAAAATTATCAGAAATATGTTTGATAACATCTCATTCCCAATATCATCCTATAGAAACTTGATTTCACAGTTCTTCTCAAAAAAATAAATAATTCACAGGTTACGAACAACTTATTTAAAATTCCCATTAACTCCCAAAGCTAAGAAAATCCATTTTAAAAGTATAAATGGTGT
This sequence comes from Semotilus atromaculatus, assembly GCA_031834385.1. Taxonomy (NCBI): domain Eukaryota; kingdom Metazoa; phylum Chordata; class Actinopteri; order Cypriniformes; family Leuciscidae; genus Semotilus; species Semotilus atromaculatus. The sequence goes on from JAULUF010000014.1 coordinate 6,895,876, forward strand.
TTATCCATCCAGTGAAATTGTACAATGAAGATTTGGATTTGAAAATAGTAATTTTATATAAACAAATCTAAATATCTCAAAGTGAAACCTAAGGTCTTTGTATTTCACAATGAGTTTCTTTCCTATACAAATGCCCTTAAAATGATGAAAAGGATAGAATATGAATTGAAAAGTAAACCCTAGCCACCCCCCCCCCCCCCCTCCTTCTTTTTTTATTATAATTTTTTTTCTTCTTCTCTGTAATGCACTTTTGCTCCTGATCCTACTGTCATAGTGTAATTTATGTTGCCATGTTGTTTGTACATGACATTGTTAAAAAAAAGAAAAGAAAAAAATCTTCCCAGCCCGGAAAGTCCCGGAACTAAAGGAAGATTTCTGCCCCGTCTCCCTCCGGTGTCGCCCCTTTTTTGTGTTTTATTTATTTATTTATTTATTTTTTAAAATATTGAAAATAATATGATAGCTCATTTGAGCTCTAGCAAAATATAGAGAGCAGTTTTATATTTAGTTGTTGCTTTAGTGCCGGCTTTGGGATTGATTGATCTGTTACAGTGCTGAATTATTGCACTTGACATTGACCGATGCTATACTATCTTTGATGCATACAGATATTGCATGCATATATTGATGCATATATAGCCCCCATGTAAAATGAAATGTCCGGTACTGGAGAGCCTCCCATGGGCTTTCACAAAATTAAAAGACAGGATACACAAGTCTCATAGTGCTGTTAAACAGAAGCTGTTTCACTTTAATATTATTACATGATGTGAATCTGGTTACACTGTGCAATATATGGAATTAGAGAGTGACTCAGCTAATGGATATTTTGTCAATGGCCAAAAGCCAGAAATAGAGTTCTTATGCTCATTTACTGTAGAGATGATTGATTTCTTGAACTGAGATGTGTTAGTCAGAGTCCTTTGGATCAAAATAAACCCAGCTCTTGTTTTGCCATGTGATGGTGAACTGAGACACTGGCAAAAATGGATCAAATACAGAAATACAGAAATAAAATGTGCTGCAAATTTTTTTTCCTATAAAGTGTTAACAACTCAAAGCACATGGAATCTGATATTTCAAGACTAAATTGAAGATTAATGCAAAAACACTGGGCTACGGGGGCTATTTATAAGTTCATCAGACATGGCAATATGAGCAGCGGATGACAACAGCATCCGTTTCAGCCGTTACCACGGTCACCAATTGGCCACTTATTGTGATCCAGTCTGCGTTTGCAGCTGACAAATGTGTGTTTCAGTGTTTCTGACTATTAGAATAGCTCGCAATGCTCTAATCAGCCCTATGCCATTTTCTATGCATGTCACAAAAATGATGGCATATTAATATTAAACAACTAATCCAAACATTTTAATGTTTGATCCATTTTATTGGTTTATTAACATGCTGACTAAATGATGTCAAAATTTTAATTAGGCTGAAGTTGCTTATAAGGACCGTGATGCCCTCTGGTGGCTGCAGGTTACCGTATGTGTGGTTTGTTTTTGTATAAAATAACTTTTATTCCAGATACAGTACAAGCAGATGCACTACATTTTATTAAGAAATTATAATTACTTGTGTTAAGAATCACTTATTTTAACTCTGAATGCAGGAGACCGTTCATCATTTATAGAGGAAGCGAGTGGCTGGCCTTAGTCTCCCTCCTCTTCCTCTCTGGACATTTAGCCAAAAACAGCCTGGCGATGGATTACACTCTTTCCTCTTAGTCAGCTGTTATATTATTTCCAACAGGCAGAAAAGTACCTACTATTCAAGGCTGCTCAAGTCCAAAAAAAAAAAACTAGTTAAAAAACTAAACTAAAATAAATAATATTTTATTATAAAAGATTAGTTTGCCATGATTACGCAGTTTCAATATCTTACCCTTGTGTATAAAAATACCTTACTTTAGTTTACTTTTACACTGCACTATTCAATAGAGAAACAGTCTTGCATTCTCTGTATAATATTCAATTGAACCAGAATTAACACGTAAATACAGTATCAATATAGAAGCAATAAGCTGTAGAAGTGTCACATTTATGACTGTTTAAATGTTAATATGTTCTGCACTGTGGCTGAGGATCTTTTTTTTTGTTGTTGAAAAAATAAAATCTCCCTATTTACTTTTGTGAAACTTAGAGATGTTTTAGAAATATAGATAAATCTGGGAATCAGTCTAGTGTTTGGTTTCAATTTGTGTTCTATTCTAGGTTATGTAGAGTAATATCTATCACAGCTTCGATTTGATTACATATATCAGCATCAAAAACTATTTGTATCATCATTTTACAACCTTTATCAAAACCTGCAGGTAAACAAACACTGGTGACTGCATAAATGGACCTCTGATTGCATTCACTATGGTGACTGTATCCATGGAGATGACAAGGCCACAAGCCCAGTGCAAATCTTCTAGGCCAAGTCTGGCATCGGTTTGCGTGAACAGGCCATGACTAGTGTTGAAAAAATAAGCTGTTAAAAAAGAAACCTGGAAATAAACCAAGAAACAATTATATCATCAATACTTTAATAATAAAAAAAACATACAAATGCAAATAAAACAATAAAAGAAACATAAATAATAAAGGCACTACATCTAAAGGTGCCATAACCAGAAAGATTCCTGTAATAGTTTTTTACAATAAAAACAGTGGTGGAGCAAATATATACCCATGTGTCCTATTACATTTTTCACTGTTCCTTGAATATTAAAAACATATTCCAAGTAACAATGTCTTTCCACGATAAAAACAACAACAAACCCCCCCCCCCCCAGAAAGCAATACAAATACAAACATACACAGCCTATTGCAAAACACGTAAAACAGTCAATAAGCGATGGTATTTAAAAAAAAGTATACAAATAAAGAAATTAAAAGATGGCTAAACTGCTATAAAACAACCTGACATAATTTTCACAGATACATATTCCTTAATAGCATGTGGTTTGAAATCAACTACAGACAATAGTCTGTCACTAAGAAATCCAATGTTTTTTTTTAATATATATAAAAAACAAGGCATAAACATAAAAGCATCTAGCGTTGCATGTCTGACACGTATGAACAGACACACAAATCAAACACAATAAATAACTCAACAACAATCATAACTTTGGTACAGCACAAGACATCGATTATCACCCGTCCAAATACTGAAGAATGTTTTTTCAGATTGTGGAATATAAATCAAATACAAAAATGACATTAATTTGCTGTTTAGTATAGTGAAGTCTTGAAAAAAACAGTCATCTCATGAAACTTGAGATGGTTGAAAACATTGTTTCTCTAAGATCGGTGACACTTGGTACTGAAAACTCCCATCTTTACTTACTCCGACCCGTACAGTAAACAAAACAAATCTAAAAGAAAGTCTAAAAGAGTGTTCTGACTGCAGGACCAGAGCCTCCTAAAACAAGGCCACAAGTCTAAGCACAGTCCTTTTTTCATTTTCGAGAATTCTTCAGTAAAACATACTGAGTAAAACCATCCAGCTGACATATTCAGAGGCTTCAGCTTTTTTGTTATTACAGAGTGTACAGCAGTTAATCTTGTATTCATGATTTAGGCCACTGTTGCCACTTTGTCATAGTCATTAGTGTATTCTGTGTCTGGCGTGTTGGTTTCATCCTGGTTCTTGTTCCAACAGGACAAAGCAGAGAGAAAAAGGCCAGCTCCTCCCAGCAGCACGAAGCTCCCGCTGAAGTAGAACGCCAGGTCGTAGGAGTGCATCCAGTCGTAAATCCAGCCTGGAGTGAGGAGCCAAAACAAGTGGCAGAGTTACATACTGTATCTCACTCTGTACTCTCAGCACATTTACAACTTCATCAAGAATTCAATTCCTGACTTTGAATTGATATAGAAAACAGAATGCAGCATTATCATTTTAATTTATGGAAGTATTATTATATGGAATCAAATTCAAACAGCTAATCATAAAAGTGTTTGAATGTCACCTGTGTCAGTGAAAAAAAAAAAGTGTCCAAAATAATGGAAAATAATCTTTTAAAAATCTAGTTTAAAACACACTTTGGAAATGTACTCTTTGTATTTATGTCGATTTCATGTGTTCAAGTGTTTCGTTAAAAAACAAACAAAAAAAAACTTACATTTAATGACAAATCCATTTAAATCATTATTTTTTAAAAGGTTATATATTACATGACTAGAGAAGAGAAAACAAAACAAAGAAAAAGCGCTGTGGCGTTCCCTTTTGCCAAGAACGTCAACATTCATAATGCGCTTTGATTTTGGTGCCGCTCCAAATCTTGATCTGACCGTCCAACGGCGGGGATACAAAAATGCGAAAGTTTGATCTTAAGTTTTAACAGAGTCTTCAAAAGTCCGCCGGAAGACACACAATCATGCACTCTAAAATGTCATGTGGTGTAACCATCATTTTAAAATAAGTTATTAAATGATGCATGTTTTGCTGACAAATAAACAGACATATCTCTGTGTAATAAGTAACAGAGAAGTTGTTCATTTACATATACTGCTGAAATCGTAACAATAAGAAGGTGAAACTCGAAAAATTTTAATATCGTGCAAATGTTATCATTTTGATGATTATGGCTTAACCCCCAATTCAAAATCTCAGAAAATTTGAATATTACATGAAATAAAAATAAAAAAAGGATTTTAAATACAGAAATGTCGGCCCTCTGAAAAGAATAATCATGCATATGTATATAGTTATATATACTAAATATATTAGTTTCACCTTTTAATTTGAATTCCTGAAATACACAAACTTTTGCACGATATTGAAATTTTTCTTCATTGAAATTGTATTGCATATTTGAATTACAATTTTCATGTATTTTTGGATAAACAATAGAACCTTGCAAAAAAGGAATGTCATTGACCCACCTATATAAATGTATTCATATATATATTTAATTAATTAACTTTAATTTTACGTAGTATAGTGAAAAAACACATCATGTCCCAAACCGGTGGTTATTGTGACCCAATCACTGATGAATTGAAAAGTGGCTGATTCTTAAATTGTATTTTTTCCAACTTCTGGTCTGTACTAATTCATTTGTGAATTAAGTTTTGAAGGCTTGCATAGCGTCTGAACTAAAATCATGGCAACGAGTAAAAAAAAAAAATTACCTGCGACAGGTGGTCCGAGCATTATACTAAATCCACCAAAGAACATCAAGATCCCATAAGCCTCAGTCAGACGATCCATTCCCACAACCTTAGTGGTCATGTAGGGTACAACGGACCAGTTTCCAGAAAAGAAGCCCAGCACCGCTGAGATGACCTGCAGCCCAGTGTAGTTCTTGGTGACGGGGATAATGAGAAGAGCCACCCCTGAGCCCAGCAGGGTGAAGGTGTACAGAAAGATGCTGTTCATCCAGCGGATGTCCATCGTGATGCCCAGCAGCAGCTTCCCCACTCCTCCAGCAATGGACATGATGGAGACCAGCGGGATGGTGCTGATGCCGTCGACCAGACCCTCGTTCTGGGCCAAATCCTCCAGGAAGAGAAGAGGAGTGTACGCACCCAGGCAATACGCAAACAAAGACACGCACATGGCCGAGAAGACCCTGTTCTGAAGCAGTTCCCCTGTCGACTTCAAGTATTCTAAGTACTCCTTCTGTTTCTTCTTCATAAGCCGCACCAACGCCACATAACTCAGGAGGCTCTTCTCGTACGGTGGAGGCTCTTTCGTCTCTCCGGTAAGGAGAACGTTGACGGACTGTTTTATCTTGATGGGGTCCACCACGACAGGGCTCTTTTCCAGAACCTTCTCCTCTGCCTTCTCGACCAGCGCTGCTCTCTGCTTCAGGTAGTAGGCCGGCAGGTGCAGTGGTCTCATGAGTCCAGCACAGGCGATGATGTTTAGTGCAAAACAGCCAATTAGCAAAAGGCAGCCGTCGAGTCCAAAGAGTGCAATAAACTCATTCTGCGCCGTAGCGTAGAGAAACCCTCCAATACTTGTACCTGGAAACATGAGAAGGATTAAATTGGATATGAATGTTATTAGTGCTATGGCTGCATGATAAATCGAAGTAAAAATTGTGATATGGTTTAGTGCGATTATCAAATTGCAAAGGCTGCGATTTAATTAATCCTTCTAGTGCTCTTCGGTCATTTTTTAATGGAAAATTTTACTTTTTTTTTTTTTTTACTTCATTGGAATGGTACAAAACGTTTGGCTCGTTTTGGCTCTTGCTATGTGAACACACACAAAAAAATCATGAACATGATTGGAAAAGGTTAAATGGTCCTGTAAAAAATAGTCACACTTGTGCTCCTCGTGGTCAAAAATGGCCGCATTGGAAATGAATGAGAGACAAATTTTATCTAGTGGAAACTTTTGGTACTGCGGCCAAACAAAATCTTACTGAAAGCTAATTTTTTTTTGAGATATCAAGCTCAAATTTCAAACACAACTTGTTTAGATTCATGGCTTTGATTTTCTTGCAGTTTAAGAGTAAAACGTGATTTTAAAATGCTTTGTGCATTTTTCATAACAATACACGTACAATTCTGTTACTTTTTTTAAATTCACTTTTTTCACTTTCAGTGTCGTCTTTGAAAATAGATCGTACTCTTCTGTGCCCTAAAGCATTCAAGATTTACGACAGTTTCAGTTGGAAATGTAATGCTCAAAAAGTTAATAAATGGATTATAAATAATGGAGTATAAAAAAATCCCCTAAAAATACTAAATAAAAAACATTATCAAACTAAAATATAGTGCAAACGGTAATTTTTCACCGAGATGCGATGTGCACCAGAGGGTTAAAGTTTCCTAATTTTGTTTTGAAGGTCTCCTAAAATGGGTTTACATGCAAACTGGGTAAAAAAAAAACAGTTTCTCATAATAAACATGGCATCATCACCTCTTTTCACAGGAGAAAACCCCCTCTAAACCCCACCTTTCTGAGAGCCTACGCTGCTCTGATTGGTCAGATGGCCCAGTCTGTTATGATTGGTCTACAGCTCACAGCATGTGCACTTGGAACACAGTGATACAAATAGTAACAATGATGTCGGTTTTGCGAGCCCGAGTTCTCATCCTTTGGAAGTGCACGCAAAGTGGATTTCCTTTCGCACGCAGCTCAGAAAATATCGTCTTCTCGAATTATAGACGACATGAACGAAACTCTTCCAGGCCTCAGCTACAACTACAGTGTTTGAGGGCGGGTCAGAGTAGATGTTTCTTGTGAGCAGCCAATGAAGCTAGGCTGGCATTACAAACTTCAGTAGGTTCGTGCTGGAAGCCAGACTGAAATTACAGATGACTTGTTTCAGGCAGTTCAGAATAGGTTCTTTCTTTTGGGAGAAAATGACTCCATTTATCGTTCACTTTGATCTTAGAAAGCAGGGCACTGTGTTCTTGCATTATTCACAGAAACTGCTGCCCTTTGCATTTGGGAAGGCAACATTGTAATGAGAAGTGCTTATTGACAATAGAGAATATATGGCCAAATTGTGCAGCCCTACAAACAATCACAGCAAACCTGGAATATTTTTCACATTTTATATCATAATCGCAATTTTTATTAGAAAAATCACAATAAGATTTTCCCCCCAAATCATGCAGCCCTAATAGAAAAATAGTAGTCATGAAAACATAAATTTAGTCAAGTGTGTCTAAACATTGGACTAGTTAGTGTATTATTTTCAACTGATCATATATTTAGCCTACCTGTTGTAACAATGCCGAGAGCAAGGCCGCGTCTCTTGTCAAAATACTGGCAAACGATGGTTACAGTAGCAGCATAAACAAGTCCACAGCCTAATCCTGTATAATAAAAAAAATTATTATAATCTTATAATCAACTATAATAAAGGTAAACAGATTTGTGTTGCTGTCCAAGAAAAGGGGGCTTGAGCACAAGACCATACTCAAACTCTAAATATCCCCCTAAACTACTGAATAATTGAAGGGATAGTTGACCCAAAAATGAAAATTCTGTCATTAGTTACTCACCTTCATGTCATTCCAAACCCATAACACTTTTGTTCATCTTCAGAAGACAAATGAAGATCTTTTTGATGAAATCTGAGAGCTTGGTTTTGAAATTGGTTCTCGCACGTCAAGGGAACATTTGAGCTTCCGTTTACCACAACTGATGTGTGAGTTGATGAATACGTGAATAAAAAGCCTAAATTCAATCTATTCATCATATAAAGCGATCGAGTCTCTTCAGAAAATTTGGACTAAACCGCTCAATTCATATGGACTAGTTTTACGATCAGCGTCAAAGTGGCAGTTGCGTGGACTGTCAATGGAGGGACAGAAAACTCTCAAATTTCATCAAAAAGATCTTCATTTGTGTTCCCAAGATGAACAAAAGTCATACGGGTTTGAAACGACATGACGGTGAGTAATTAATGACAGAATTTTCATTTTATACATTTTATAGATATAATAGATATTTATATTGTGACTTTTTAATGTTTTAATACAGTTTGAGCAGATATTGTGAAAATAAGTGCATTTAATATTAGCAACATTTTCAGCATTGTATCGTCCATCAGCCCACATTCAGACTTTGAACATGTTAGATACTTACCAACAACTATCCCATAGGAAAATATGAGAAACTGAACATTGGGTGCAAAAGCGCTAAGCATAAGCCCTCCGGAGACCATGACCCCGCTGAAGATGGTTACGGGTCTGGCCCCGAAGTTCACAACACAGGCACTGCAGATGGGACCTGTGCAAAAAGGACAAAAGCATCACTTTATTAGAGTACAAAATAAAAACAATCAAAACCTGCTTAGAATAATCTGATGTTAGCCGAGGCATTTAACTAGGCTGATTTGAAGTGCAGATTTTGATTGACTTATGAAAGCATCAAATGACCCACTGACACAAACAGAAAATCATTAGTCACAATTGTAGCCCCATTGATTTGACATGCTACTCTTTATTTTATTGGTAAACAAGTTTCATAATGAAAAACAAGGTCAAGACTTTTCATTTAATAATTGCTCAGTATTTATAGTTTGAAGTTGAATTATGATCATATGGAGTTGGAAAGCATGTAGTTATGTTTATGTTTACAATGGTATATTTACCCGGAACAAAGGGGGGAAATGTAATGCATATCTTTATGCAGGGTTGATTAATTAAGCATAAAGTATCTCATTATTTTCAATGTTGAAAACTTACTAGCGATGAGTCCGACCCCAGACACGAGAGAGCCGACCCACGCTGTTGTGCCTTTTCCATCCTGGAAGGTGTTCAGCCATTCCGGGTAAAGCACCCCCACAGACTGAGGCGAGCCGTAGGCCAGGAGCTGACCCATGAAAGAGGCGACCACAATAACCCAACCCCATCCACCATCCGGGGCTTGCTTTGTGTTCCCTGCGCTCATGTTCACACACTTCCTGTGGAGTAAAACACATTTAAAGAAATTGTTCAGCCCAAAAAAATGACATTTAATCTCTTTCACACACATACGCACGCACACACGTTATCATGTTTTATGGGGACTTTCCATAGACACGATTTGTAAATTATTTGTTTATTAGTTTCTGTATATAAACTGTACATTCTATCCCCTTACACTAACCTTCACATCACAGAAAACTTTCTGCAGTTTTACATTTTCAAAAAATATAATTTAGTATTATAAGCTCATGGGGACCAAAGAAAATCAGCACAAGGATTTCGGATATTGCCATCTTCCCCATAATGGCGGGTTTACCAGGCAACACGATTATTACTTTATCAGATTTTATTCGTAGAGGAAAACATCTTGCATTTCAACCTCAACTTAACTTCTTACATAAAGAACAACACCTACGGCAAGGTGTGCGGATTGCGCGTAAAAGCGGCGCACAGACGCTGAGTTCAGGAGCGCGCACGGTTGCAGCTGTGCGCTCATCCGTGCTCCCGAACTCGTCAAGTCAAGTCACCTTTATTTATAGCGCTTTTTACAAACAACTTTATAGCGATAGCAGGGAAATTATGCATTTCGGCTGATCCAGTTCCGTTAAAGATCATCAGTAATTAAAGTCAATTTAATAATGCGCAATTCTGCAAAAAAATTATACAATCGTCCAACTCAGTTCAGTTCATAGAACAGTACAGTAATATTGTTGATTAGGTCTGCTCAAATACTTCTTACTGCTTTATTTTCAACATTTTTTGTTTCACACAAATACAACAAACTGTTGTTATCAACGTAAAAACAAACAAACTGAAAACAACAATGAAAAACGTAGGCAATGTTTCATTTAAAGCTGAAAACCTGTTTGCTTTTTGTGCTGTGAATATCCAATATATTAAAGAATAGTACTATTAAAAACATTATAACGTCTCACTAAAGATAATGGAAGTAAATGCATTACCTCCCGAACAGGGAAATGATGACGATTTCCGTGGTAAATTCAGTTCAGGATGTTGAACTGGCTCTTTGGACAATCCGGTGTTATGATTTTAAATGTCATATCTCATAGTGTCATAATGTGAGATGACCGCGGTGATCGATATGGATGATTGTGGATGTGTCTGTCTTCAACATCCCGGTCTGTCTTCATCATTGTGCGGTGTCTTCTGCACGAGCTCCAGCTTTTGTTGCCAGGCGTTTAAACCGGTTTGAAGCTGTTCTCGCTGGCCCAGTTTCACATTTCGATAGTCTAACTTCCTTTCTTATTCTGTGATAATAAACACAGCATGGCTGCAGTCAACCCAACATTGACCAATTTCCGTTAACACTTAAACGATTACTTTTCGCCACTGTTGAAATGATAAATGCCCATATAAACAGAAGCATCCACTGTGTGACACCGAAGATAGAATGGGCAACGTTGGTTTTCCTGACATGGACAATGTATATAGACTGCGTTCATGAAATTTGCTCAATTTGACAAGTTTAATTTGAATACTTACAGTATATTAAATTGTAAACACATAACACGTGCATCTTTATGTATGCGTGATGCAGTTCCAGTCCGAACCGGTTGATGATGACAATACAGCCGTGACACGTGTTACCGGGATCGTCTGCCTCCACACATCTTAAAGGGACCATAGTCTACACTTCACAAGCGTATTTTATAACTACACTTATATCGTGCCATTAAAAAAAGCATTGCACCCAAAACTGACCTTAAAAAATAGTTCACCCAAAAATGATTGTGAAATAAAACAAAATGTATTCACTCTAAACCAGTGCTTCTCAAATAGTGGGGCGCGCCCCCCTGGGGGGGCTCTGAGCGATGCCAGGGGGGGCGCGCGCGATCCCGGGTAATATTTTTTTTTGCCGCAGGAAGTAGGTTTTTTTTTCACCTAAAGAGCACACAGGAGATATGAAGTGCAGATAACAAACCCTTAAGAGACACCATTTAAAAAAATTAACAGGGATGAAAAGAAAGGCGGAGAGAGACGAAGATAATGAGACAAACGTAACGGCCGTTTCACTCCGCAAGCATGAGTGGCGCGTGAGCAGCGCGTGAGCAGCGCGTCAGCGCAACTACTGGAAGCGTTTGTACAGCGTCACAACAGCGGCGCCCAGGCGACATATAAGCAAGCATTTCTTTACAAAGACTTTTGTTAAATTTGTTTTTAGAAGTTGGTCATAAACTTGATAGACTTGAAGTTTGTTCAAAGCCCAAACTGAATAAATAATTAAACAAGTTTAATGGGTGGGTACATTTTCTATAAAATTTGAGTCTTCATTTTCTTTTCTGACATACTGCAGTTCTTGTTAAAACACACCAGACATGCAAATTCTGTGCGCTTTAGACACTTTTTGTGTGAAATCATATAAATTTTGTCCATCAAAAGTGTGCTTTCACTTTAATTGAGCGTGAGCAGTGCAGCAAAAATAGACTCGCCGCCGAAACCCCCGCTGCACTGCTGCTTTAGGGCCGATTCACATATCGCGTCTTTTGCGCGCTCAAGTTAGTTATTTCAAATGTAGGCGCGCGGTATGCGCGCTCATAATGGAAGCGACGTGGTCGCGGTGCGACGCGCTCGTTTTTTCCAAGCGCGTCCGCGCCGCATCGAGATAAAAACATCTCGACTTTTCAGAATGCCGCAAGCGCACCGTAGGTCACGTGACAAGAACCTTAACAACAACAAGCTTAGCAACGACAGACGCCTCCGGAGCGCAACCGCCCTAGTGCTTTGGTAAAATGAGAACGCGGCGCGCCTAGCGTTGTCTACGCGTTTAGGCGCTATATGTGAATCGGCCCTTGCGCGACGCTCCTGCTCGCGGTGTAAACCAGCGAGCACTGTCATATAAGGTGGGATACCAAATTGCTCAGTGCAAAAAAAAAAAAAACACTCTAAGTCTTTTCTGTTACTGAATAAAAAACAATGTTAATAAAGGTATTCTTTGTTGTAAGTTGATCTATATTTCTTTTTTTTCTTCGTTTTCTTTAATGTTAATAAGGATACAATGTAATGCAGAGGTGTACTTATAACAACTTTATAGAAAAAATGATACCATTTACAGTCGCGGTGGAGAGTTGGGGGGCGCAAAATGTTTACTTCTTTCTAGGGGGGGCGTAACAGAAAATAATTGAGAAGCACTGCTCTAAACCAACACGATTTAGAAGTCTCTATGCTCATTACGCCTGCATTTATTTGATTAAAAATACAGAAAAAACATTGTGAAATATTATTAGAATTGAAAATAATGGTTTCCTCTTTTAATATACTTTAAACTATAATTTATTTGTGATGCAAAGGCGAATTTTCATCAGCCATAAGTTCCATAACTCATTCTAGATTTCAGAAATCATTCTAAGATGCTTTGATACTTTCATTGATAAATAAAAACTTTAAAAGAACAGCATTTATCACTTTTTTAAAATCGATTTAACACATCCTTGCTGGATAAAAGTTTTTTTTTTTTTTTTAATGACTGAACCAAACTTTAGAACGGTAGTGTATTTTGTTACAAAATATTAATATTTTAAATAAATGCTGTTTTTTTTCAAACTTTTTATTCATCAAAGAAAAAATATTATAATAAAAAAATATTAAGCAGCACAACTGTTCCAACATTGATAATAAATCTACTATTAGAATGATTTCTAATATGATCTATCTATCTATATGAAGAGAGAGAAAGTTGATGGTGATTTACATTTATAGGTAATAGAATAAGTGACAAAAGAACGACAAGTACTTTTTCCATATGGTTAGGAAAACTGCATTTAAAGCAATACAATGCCTTAATGGAATAGTTACTGCAGTGCGAGTGTGGACGGCATTGTTGCAGAGTTCAAGCTATTCTCATGCAATGTCCAGCTCTTTACTATTTCAACATCACACACCGTACATAAATGTCAAAATGCACAATTTTAAATCACACATCTTTATCAAATCAGTGAGATTCTGCCAGTGGGACAGACACTCATGCTAAATTTCTCACAGTATCAGAGCAAGGTCTTTTGTACAGAGGGAATGCACTCTAAAGATAAAGAATCATAAGAGATAAAAAAAAAAACAAGACCAAAAGCTGCCAGAAAAGTTCTCACAGTACACTCAAAATATCTCTAATACCTTTAGGAAAACATTACTACTCGAATATGTTATGAGACCTCCAGTTTATGCTGAAACATTTACTAAGAAAAAAAAAAAGGTGAGATTGAAGATGTGTAACAATGTCACATGTTTACAACCAACACAGTGAAGAGGTGGTAATTTCACAGCGCAAATTCAACCAGCAGAACAATGTCAAAGCATTCATATTTAAGGCATTTAGCAGATGCTTTTATCCAAACTGACATAAAAAAAGTGATTTATCTTCACATAAGAAAGAATATATCCTGCAAATAGTTAAAAAGACAGTGCAGAGGGTCATACCATTTTGAGACTTTGTTATAATCATCATCGTTTTAATAAACAAAATAATCATTACATAATGTACCGGTTGCTAGTTTTTATTTTACAAATGATGCAATGCAGACCAGAATTAGTATGTCTGTTGTGACAAAAAAAAAAAAAAAAAAAAAAACACTGAACCACATATTAAGGCATTAATAGTCTGATGTGGGGATAAGCTAGAGCAATACCACAGCGAGTTAAGGCTCAAAGGTGTCCTGTTAATGATAGCAGTAAAATGAGCAAACGTTACATTCAGTCGTCAACAGTCTTAAAATAAAAGGTGGGTGAGGATGGAAATTACAAAAACTGAAGTCAAATGACCAAAGTATTATTTTTCTATACAAAGATATTTACAGAGACAACAGTAAAAAAAAAAACTTAAGGTAAACAAAAGTGTAACATTAAATTAAATACATTCCTGGCTCTACTAAATCTAATGAATTGTGCTCTAAAAAGAATACATGGTGAACAAAAAAAAGAAAAGAAGACAAAACTGTATAGACACACCCTGTATTGAGGATGAAAAGCGCTGATGTCATGCTTCAGCAAACACAGTGTGTTTTTGTAAGAGGTTGTACACTTTCAGCATTCACCTGGCCACAGTAACCAACCGAGCAGGAGTGTGTTTTTCCAGAAGCATCATTAGCCAACTATGGTCGCAAGTTTTCTTGAACTCCGATGGAAACGACAGAACTTACGACCACAGTTGGCTTTGGGAAATGAATGATTGGTTTGACCTTCCGTAAATCAGCATGAAACATCTCAAACACTTTTCAAAAGGGACCCCCATAAGAATTTTGGTATTGGGGAAATTTGCAAAGCATACAAAAAGTCTATTTACACATGCTTTAATCCACCTCCAATTATTTTATACTCAGTATATTTATACGTAAGAAAACAAATATCACAGTGGTACCAGACACCGTTAAGCAGAAAAGAGCTGCAGGTGTGTTTGTAAAAAGAAACGAGACGATCACTACACAAAAGCACACTTTTTCTAATCTACAGCATTTAATGATTCAAGTGTCTTGCTGAAATGTAAAAAAGCTTTTAGATCCTACCAGGAGGACAAAAGCAGATGCCAACAACGCATTACATCTGCAGCGGCTCCACAACACTAAGTCATCTACTGCAGAATCTTCTCATTCCAACACGGCTAAAAGTCACTTACTGTCCAGGTCAGAAAAGAATTAAATTAATCATTTAGCATAAAGAAAATGAAGCCATTATGCGGAATTAGATTTTATTTTTCGCATGAGCATTTGTCAGGAAAATGTGCTTGTCATTAAAATAATGCCACAATGTTTTATACAGTGTATATATGCGTTTATAATAAATTATATATATATAAAATGGAAATTGGGTCTCATTTTCTTTATGCACATTTTTCTCCTCTAATTTGAGATATATGACCTGGACATTTCTTTGTGAGCTGTCTTCATCACTAATGCTAAGTATTTTCAGCACGATTAACATTTGCGGTCTTGCTTTTCGAATAGGTTTATGAGGCAACTATCAAATGCATGTATTTAGTATTGCTGTATAAACAGGATGATTTTTTCCCCCACCACTTTCTGAGACACTAATGATTTATTTAACTGATAATTTAATAGTAATATTAGGGCCAGAGTATTATCAATAAAAGGCCATTAGATGCTTTGTCCATGATTCCATCTGAAGTACTGAACCTACCTGTGACTTTCTGGAACGCCCTAATGGTCTACTCTGGCTGACACTTTTAAAGTGTCTAAACATGAAAAAAAAATATGAAACCATCTACGAACAAGCAATTTCTAAAAGATTGCTATGGGCGTAGATCGCTTGACACACACCGATGTCAAAGCTCTAAGTACTTGCTAAAACTGTGCTATACACCAAAGACATGTTCATTCCCTCTGAGCTGGAAATGCCTTTGCCCCTTGTCTCAAGTAGACACATTCTTCCAAACAGAAAACTATGAACAAGACAAATGAATGGTTTCAGTGCGAGACGATGAAGATAAGGAGGATTTTGAATCCTTTGGCTTGAAGGATGTTACAGTGAAGCAGCTCTGTTTGGAGTCCTCTCCGATGGCGCACTGACCTATGGCTGCATGGACTGCTGGGATGATGTCGGGTGTCCGGTGGGTGGCGGGGGAGGTGGTGGTTGCACACCAGCATGCGTGTTGGGGGAAGGTGGAGGCGTGGGCCGCTTGAATTTATCAGGACTGTTGCTTCTTCTTGGGGAGGGTCTCTGTGAGGGGAGAAAGGACAGTAAATCATCTATAACTTTCCATGTTTAGAACAGCTGAAGATTCACACCAGCTCCATCTAGAACCATTAAGACCCTCTTCAAGCAAAACAGAAGAACGAACTGGTGTGATGTCACTTTGAACAAAATCAGGACAAAATTATTTGGAGTTTGTTTCTGGAGTTCAAGACCGTATGTTCAGGCTGGTAAATCCCTTCAACCTACTGTACCTGTTTGTCATGTTTAATACTGTAAAGCTGCTTGCTTTAAAGCAATCTTTTGTATAAAGTGGTATATAAATAAACGTGACTGGAGTGCTGAGTCAAAGGGTTTAAGGCTTTTTAAGACCTGCACAAATAACAGTAATACCATATGGGTGGGTAGAGCAAGGTCTAAGGTAGCATCCAAACCATAAAAAAGTAAAATATATATATTTTTTAAAAAACATGTGTAATGATCCCTTTAACACTTGGATGTGATGAGCTACCAGTATTTTTTAATGTTGGTTCAATGTTTGAAATGTAATCCAAATTACCTTTAGCACATAAACACATTACAACAATATAAAGTAAAGACAACAGGCCCACATTGAAACTGTGCTAAATGATTGGAGCTATTTGCAGAAAACTGTACTGAATAAACTTCTGTGAATTGTGCATTACAGGGTATCTGCAGTAAAAAAAAAAAAAAAAAAAAAAAACACCTTACACAGGGTGGGGAAAACATTCAACAAGGATAATTAGTAAAACAGGGTAACTGCTAATTTAAAATACTCAAAACTGGAGTTCCACGGTTTTCAACTGAGAATCACAATTTTTTGGGGTTTAAAATATGTCAGGATTTTTTTTGGGGTTTAAAATATGTCAGGATAGGTCAGGATTGGCCCACAATTCCAAAATGGACAACTAAATAAAATAACGTAATTTAGAGGTTCTGTCAAAATGTTAATTGCTGCAGTCTATTTAAAAATAATAATTCGATTTTAAATCGAATGAATGATTCAATAACTCACTCATAAAGACTTCACACGTTTGACTTTTTGAACGAATCTCATGAATAAATCAATAAAATGACTGGTTTGCACTTGTCGACACCTACTGGTGTAACGACGTAATTGATACAATCTCATTTGAAGCTAATGCGGATTTAAATGTTCCGCTGTGATCGTACTTGTCAAAGGTTTAATAGAAATGGCCATATTGTCATTTAGGAATAAAATTGCGCGGGTGTTTGAATCAAGATAATCTTTTAACGATTAATCGTGCAGCTCTAGTACATGGGTATTGAAATCGGTACATGTACCAATACATAAGAATTGGAGGTTAACCATAATAATGTTTTTTTATTATTATTCTGCCAAATGTGTTAAATAATGTTCTTTCCTTAGTGAAAAATAAGTTAAACATTTGGATAAGTCAGGCTGCACGATAGTACGCATATACTATACAGGTAGGTTAAGGTCCATGTGACTGTCAGCAGCTAAGGCTATTGGCAATACTGTAGCTACGTTGTTAAAAGTTGATTGTAATTAGACGTTTGCAGAAGTATCTGGACTTCGATCGAGGCAGGTCTGGATCAGAGTTCTCGGTTAGATAGAATAAATCTATTTCCCTTTGCAGTAGACTATGAGCTTTATAACTTTGCAGATCTTACACATGCACAAACAGATAAATTACACACTTAAGGAAAGTGAAAACATTAAAAAGCATCATATGACCCCTTTAAACAAGTACTTAGAGCCAAGTAAAATTGTTGCCTAATTGCATTAAAAGCAGAGCAGTCTAACAAGGTCTGTTTAAGAGAAAGGGGGGGGGATGAAATGTCCCAAACAACATCTGTTGTCCACCACTTGATCAAATCGTTTGGAAACGGAATAAAAGTCTGAGATTTTAGGATGGATTTCTAAGCTGATGAAAATTGTTTTTTTTTTGTGTCCATAGGGTTGTACACAGTCAAAGTATACTTTGCGCATATTAGGAATGGAAAACCCCCAGACAGTCATGATGGTGCAGGCCAGAAGGGACTCACTGCAATGCCGTGCGAGGCTCCTACATGGACATGCAGGCCGGGTGTGTTGTAGTAGGACATGCCTGCTCTGGTCAGTGTAGTTGGCGGGGTGAAGCCCACTGTGTGACTCGCAAAAGACAACCCTGCAAAAACAAACATAATGAGGTATACAATGTCAGCAAGGCTTTAGCAAATTCACTGAAGTGTGTTATTATACAGAGTTAATGAACTGGGGGCTGTTCCATAAATGAAGCTTAGAAAAGCGGGGATTAAACTCCAAAACTGGACTTGAATGAGCCTAACAAATAAGTTGGGGCTAAAGTGGTTCCATAAAAGGTAATTGAAGTTCACGCAATCTCACTAATTTGATCCAGGTTTATCTAGTCTAGATAATTGCGTGTGCACGCGTTTCTGAAGCAGCCCTAGAGGTCGATCGTTGATCAAATCGATCCACCATCATACAGCGTATATTTTGTGCTGTTTTATGCGTGTGTGACATGTTTTTTTTCCCCCTCAGTGCAAAAATTACATTTTACAGTTATATTCTCCATCTGTAAATGTTAGAAAGTCGTGCAAATGTATCCATTTTGCTGCTAATCTTCATATTGAACGAGCGCTGCTGCGCGCATGCGCGCCAAATAGGAGCGCATTAATTCTGACTAAAATATACATTTTGCTTGGAAAATTAATATGCGATATTTTATAACACTAGAAATATCTTCTAATTATAATAATTTCTCTTTAGGATGTTGGATAAGTTGCAGTGAACTTCTAGCTCATTACACTCTTACATTACACTCATTACTCTTACATTACACTTACAATATATTTTATACTTCTAATAAAAAAAAGAAATTGAACAGAAGTAGCCTAATTCAGGGAAGATTTTTTTAAAGAAACTAAATATATAAAGATACAAAATATAGTTTTGGGTATAGGACCTATGCTACTTTATAAAGATGATATATACTTATTTAGAATGCTGAGAATTACAGCTTTTAATGCAATCATTTTTTTGAGAAAGCAAGAATCCCTAGTTTTAAATGAGTGGTTAGATTTAGTTTCTAAAGTACATTATGGAGAGGATAACATTAAATTAAGAACAAATGTATACATTTTGAAAAGATATGTGCAACTCTAAAATCAAAGAATATTCCATAAAATAAAGGAATATATATTAACCTACATAACTATACATTTTTATGTAACCTTCCCTTTTATTTCTTGTGTCATTCATTATAAGAGTTTGATATATGGGAATGTTATATTTTTATTCATATTTATTTATTGTTTTATTTATATGTATGTGTTGGTATTATCACAAAAGAAAAAAAAGTAGAAGGAAAAATAAGGAATATTTATTGGGGGAAAATATGATGTCTTTAAAGGAACTGTCCATTTGTATAATTGTGTTAAATGTGTTTGAATTGAAAGACATAATAAAGTACATAAAATATATATATATATATATATATATATATATATATATATATATATATATATATATATATATATATATATATATATATATATATATATATATAAAAGAGACAGTGTAGAGAAAGAATTCTCTGATAGCCGAGGCATTCCTTAATTAAAATGTCTTTATTACAAAAATGACATGTCCTAAACGGGCAACTTTAAAACGCCTTATATATGTGTCTATATTGTAGCCTTATTTAAGTTGATTTTCTGTATACTGTGTATTTATAAAGTCCAATAATGGTATTAGAGACTGTCAGTGGTAATATCATTGTGTTCTTGTCGGTCAGTGTTGAGGATCTGTGTAACAACTGAAGCTTAGCCTGACAGTTAGCCTGCCCTGGACCAGGCTAGTTTCCCAGCATAAGTTGCCAGGGTAACTGAGTTTGAACTTTAAGTTTGATTTATGAAACCGAATCTACCAAAAATAAGCTTGACTAACCGAAATAAGCCTGGCTTATACTCTAATTTTGGTTTATGGAACAGCCCCCTGGTCACTCTTTTCCACACAATAACAATAAATAGAGATTGAAGGGTTCAAGATTAAAAAAACAAAACAAAAGCAACATAAATGCAATTTTAATTATCCAATTCACTGAAAGGATTTGATCTCTCTCTCTCTCTATATATATATATATATATATAAAAATAACTAATAATAAAAAAAAAGAAATTCTCAAATAGGCCAATGAACACTAAGGAACAGACCAAAATTTATCAAAGTTATACAAAGCACTTTTATCATACTTTACTGCATTTGTTTTTTTTTTGTGGAACTTTACAGACCCAATCCTCATTTACGTTTATTATGTTGAAAAGTGCAGCCAGGTAACTAAACCTTTAATACAATACATTTAGATTAATTTGCCTTTCAATCTTTGTGAAAATTCTCATTAAACTCATTTTCATTTGGCTTATCCATGAAGGTTACATGCTTTGATTCCAGTTCAAATATGGCATATTATTTTAGCTGCCTATTGTTTAGGACAGTCTATGTGATGTAAACACCCATAATGTGCAGTTCACTTTGTGGTAAAACGGCTATCTTTTCAGATCTATTTGCTTGCATGTGTCTGAACGTTCTGTTCTGCCAAGGAATGTTGAACAGACCTGCCCCTAAAGACAGGTGTAGACTCAAACTGACTACAATCACAAGGTCAGAATCAGTTTATGAAGACTTTAAAAATTGCGTGTTCCTGGAATTAACATAAATGAACCAGAACAAGAAATTATTTTTATTCTCTTATTATCTTTGTGTAAATGGAAAACAGATGAATTGCTTTTACACACACAATAGAAACTATGGGACCCATATTCAAAAACAACTTTCTATAGTATATTCCAATGATCAGGTGAGTTAGGAAAGCTGTATGAAGTACTATTTCAAGTAAATATGGTGTACCTGGTGAAATGGGTCTGCTGGAAGACGGGGATGGGCTGTAGGGAATGGGGCTGGATACGGTACGGGGACGTAGGCCTTGAGCGGACATCTCATTGAAGTATCTGCAGAACAATAGGTGGATGTTAAAATGTGAAATTAACTGGTAAAATAGAGCATCTAAGTGAAGCAGTAGGTGTTACATAAGGGTGTGCGATATTGGCAAAAAAAGTATCTCTCAATATTTTCTTGGATTTTGTGGATTACGTGAGTTTTTGTGCAAGTACATTGGTTGGTTGAGGCCTGTCATTGACAGCTGACTCCCAACTGACAGCGCCCCACTGCGAAAATGTGTCACTCGCCAGTTGTAACATTTTTATGAATTCTAACAATGCATGAACGTGAACAACACTGGGGACAGTTAATGAGGCAGCGTTTAATCGTAATGAAAGTTTAAGCTTTGACAAGAAGACTGGAAAGGGAGCTCATTACGTTACTCGCGCACTGTGGAAAGTTTTGTGTACGCACATCTCGTGAAACCGCGAGAAACTAAACTGAGCTCTCTTTCATCTCTTCTTGCAATGGAATGCACAAATTCACACAAAATTGTCACAAAATAGCGAGTACCTTGTCGGACATGTCTTAAGTGAACGTTAACGGTTAATAAGTGAACAGTGTACATTATCAGTATATTAGATCCATGCATTCGGTCTTAAAGTGACAGCAGCCTAATATCCCTGCTGCTGTCTGTTTTTAAATGTTAATCAGCAACACAGGACAAAGAAAAAAATCATTCACTGCTCTTGACTAATCCTTTATAAAGTTACGAAAGTTATTCAATCAATGAGGATGTTTAATTTAAACAGTGAAGACTATGAAGTGTTATATTACATTTGCTTAATGAAATTTCTGTCCCTGAAAGACTGTCAGACCTAGCCTGACTACGTCAGACTTCCTACTTCCGCTAATTTCATTTCGCTCCTGTAGTCAGTCTGAGATAGCAGCCTATCTTTCAGTTTTCCTCCGGCCTGAAAACAGCCAGGCCAATCAACGAACAGAGGGCGGGCTGAAAGCCGTGACGTAGTCGCTAAGCGCCGAGTTTAAGATTAGGTCAGGGAAATCGAAAACGACCGCGGATATGGAGACGCGGATGCAATTCGCTCTGTTGTGGAGAATATTCCCGGCATTAGCAAACTGAAGCCAGAACAAGAAGAGTGTGTATTAAACATTTTGAATGGAGGTGATGTTGTGGCCCAACTCCCTTTGGGAAAAGTTTAATTTATCAACTATTACCGATCGTCAGCGAGAAACTGGGGAGCCTTTTGACAGGTCAGTGTCTCCTTTCTTTTCCAGGTCTTAAATACTGTAAAACTTCAAATAATAGTCCGGGCTTTTATTTGCCCAAATCGTCGAACTGCACCGGTGTGTATTTGAGACAGGCCTTTATAATGTAGTGTTGAGATGTTGTTCATTGAGATGTTGTTCCTAGAGTCTCTAATCTGTAAAAATCTCCAAATGCTCCACGTGAAACCGCGGTCTTCCAACCTTTTACTAACATGTCGATTGATTTTGATTAATATGCGCGAGGGAGAGAGAGTAAGACAGCGCTCGAGTAAGAGTGCGCGCGGGCACGGCCTGTCTCTGCAGTCATTCTATTACATCACTCACCGATCAAAAAAGTCGTTTACAGCTAGGGTTGGGAACCGAGAACCGGTTCTTATCCAGAACCGGTAGTGTTTTTTCAAAAATACCGGAACCGTGCGAAATTCCTGAGTTTCGGTTCCGAAAACGGTTCTGGTGTGACGTGTGGACGAAGTGCTGGGAGCTTATCCTGTAATAGCGACGTCTCACCACGTGAATATTAAAATTGTAATGAATGCACTGTCCCTCGCGCTATTCGTATACGTTTTTTTTTGCGTCAGATATCAACGCAGAGAGAGAGAGCGCACGCGAGAGAGAATAAAGACAGTAGAGCTGCACCATTAATCTTTAAACGATCTCGATTCAAACGCCCACGCGATCTTATTCCTAAATGACAAAAACTTCACACCGGGACATTCAAATCTGTTTGCGCTGTCAGAGAGAGCAGTTCTACATGAAACAGCTTTACTTTCAGTCTTTTCAACAACACAGTATCGATATTTCTGTGTTAAAAATATTCAAATGATCACAGAAGTACTGAGATAAAAGTTTATAGTTCGAGAATAAACACTGATGTCTACTACGGTACAGCAACTAAAACAGAGTTAATCACCTTTTGAAAGTCGCTTCAAAATTTACAAAATGTAGCTATATAATGAGCGATTACATCATGAATGCCTTTTTTCAAACCGTGTTTTTGTCTTATCCTGAATCACTTCGGTAAGGCTGTACCGGTAATAAGCGTTTAGACTCGGACTACTTTACACTGGTTGGTTCGGCACCACTGCGGAGTAGCCCAGTGTCTGCGTGACTCACCCGCGTCATACACATAAACAGAGAAGTAGCTCCGGCTATAATGTCCTTCCGCAAGACGCATGCATTTCTGTTTATTAACTGCTAGAGCAGTTTAATCCAGTAATGAAACAAGTGAAGTCTTTATGAATCAATCATTCAAACCGATTTTAAAAATATTATGTTTCACTTGTCTGGATCTTACATGTGTGTTCAAGCATATTCTACCCCTTCTGAGAGGGTATTCCACTGCTGGAGATACAATAAGCTATAGGAGATGTCCCAAATTATCCTTGAGAATGCAAAAAATTTTATTTTCCTTCAGAAAAATTTGTTGCTAAATAATATGTTGAATTTGTTGACATTGCCAGTTTGTTAAACTCATTTGACAAGTATCAGAAATAAAACACAAAAAGGATTGTGTATTTTCCCCGTACTACTATTTGTATTAGTTGTTTTAATAATTTTTATTGAATGGGAACCGGAACCGGAATCGTTTGCCGGAAAAGGAATCGTTTGGCGGAACCGGAACCGGAAAATTTCTTACGATTCCCAACCCTATTTACAGCCATGTTCACTACGGTATTTCGCTCGCATCATTAAGTGTTTACAGCAGGTTTACAGTGGAAGTTCGATCATAGATTTGAGTTCGATGCATGATGTCTGTGGTTCGATGCGGCTGTGTCGGCGCATAACATACGTCATAAATAAACTTATCTGATTGGCTTACGGGTAACCAATGATTTTAAACTTCAGAAATCGCCCCCTAGCGAGAGAGAAAACACTTATCTATTATGCTATTCCAGACTCTGTCTACGAAGCAAAGTGAAGTAGCAGAGTCTGGTATTACCAGGCTATGTCAGACCTACCTGAAAAGCATTGTTTATTTCATCTTTGTTGTTAATTGCACTTTTACATATGATTATTTGTTCTTATTTTATTACTGACTGTTTACTTTTCTTTAATAATGTTTTAAATTTAAATTAGTAAGGCTAGTAATTAGTAAAGGCTGTCGTATTGAAGTTGGAATAGAGAATTGTGAACTTTAACTGGTATCCCAAATTTTTATGTCATTACTGCCTGTTTTTGCAATAACAGTTTCATGGCCAGTAAAAAACAAAATATTAATTGCCCGTACATCATTTTCTTAAGTGACCGGCCATTGGCAGGTGTGGCAAAAAGTTAGTTTTAGGCCCCGTTCACTAATATTCATTGCAATATTTTATAGGCAGTAGTGTGTTGTTCAGTGCTAATATACACACGACAAATTTCTATATATATATATATATAGTAATCAACATTTGAAGTGGATCAAAACTTCAAAGTTGAACTAAGACAAGAACGCATTACAGAAAAAAACTTTTTAGAATTCAGTGTATAGTATGTGTACAGTGCAACAGCAAAGAGCTTTTAGACAAGTCACGTAGCAATACCGAACAGAACCACATGTTCGCGCATCAACATAACGGACAAACGCGCTTACTGTACAACTCCTGTTACCTTGACTGCAATCTAGAGGTCGACCGATTTATCGGTCTTGCCGATATATCGGTGCCGATAACTGATTGGTGGAACTATCGTTATCAGCAAAAATCCACACCGATAGTTTTTCTGGGTTGCGTCCGTTGCTCGAGCGGCTGAGAAGAATGTGCTGTCATTACAGTACGAGAGCGCTGAGAAGAGACTGCTGGCATTATACAGAGTGAGTGCGGCCTCTAGAGAGGACAAATAACAAACTATCACTGGCTGAGTTGTTTACGTTAAAGGGGTCATGACATGAGAAACCAAATTTGCCTTGATCTTTTGGTATTTAAGAGGTCTTTGTACCATTAAAACCTCCTGCAAGTTTCATAGCTTAAGACGTCCTCCCCATTATAAACGAACCATTTATTTAATCAAGCTCTAAATACAGCTCGTTCTAGATCCTTTGAACTTAGTGACGTCACGGTACGAAGTGACGTACCAGTCGTTTGCATATGACCGCCTCAAGCGCAGGACAACTACGCCTCATTTCGCATCATCGGCTCGCGCCCACGTGTTCAGTCGACGTGCAGCGAGTGGGTCTGTTTACAGATGACTGTGATGCCACGCAGATGTGCTGTTCCTGGCTGTGGACAAATAACATGTTTGAATACGCTGCCGAACGATCCAGACGTCAGGGAAAGCAGTCGGATGCAGTTTATTTGCAGCATATGCAGCGCGCCAAAGCTTTATTTGATCGGTGAGTGATGTAGATGAGTGTGACAGAGCGCATTTTACTGAAAGAACGAGCAGAGAGAGAGCCACGGCCGTGCACGCGCCTTCAAACTGTCTTGCTCTCTCTCTCTCTCTCTCTCTCTCTCTCTCCCTCCCTCCCTCGCGCATATGAAAATCAAAAATCATGAATGCTATGTTTCTAGGTTAATGCTAAAGAAACACATATATGACCTGTAATATTTTAATGTTTACATTTTCTGTAGAGTTTGTTCTACAGGTGTGCAACCTGTGAACTCCATGCCCAGGAGGATTAAGGCAGTGCTAGATGACAATGGTGCTCACACAAAATATTGACACTTTGGGGACAGTTCACAGCCATACTTTCAAAGCTTAATAATGTCAGCTTCAACATCGTTAAAATAACAGTTACGATAGTATTGTAGATGTTACATATTGCACACCCCTAGTGTTACATGTGATACTTTGGGCTGCTTGTACCTCTCATCATCCATCTCCAGGCTGGACTCACTCTCAGAGAGCTGCCGGCACAGCGCCTCCCTGCGTTCCACCTCCCTCTGGAGCTTCCTCTGCAGCCGGACGTTCTCCTCCCGCATGTGGCGCTCTTCTTCTATGTACTGAGCCCTTTTCTCTGTATCTGTAAACAGCACACACAGTAATGAGCTGAGCTTATCTGAATGGTAAAGTGTTACGATAATATGTGATCCAAGATGTGCGACTTTGGTGTTCTTTGTAGTTTCTTTCGTATTGTTTCTGCCGCACTTTCTCTTTCGCAGGTGACGTGCTGACTGGTTTTCTGCTGTCAATCATCTGAGAGGAGGGTTTTGGCGTGCTAACGTCTGAAAGCGAGATCCAGTCATATGGCTACCAGAAATCCGGGAACTATAAAAGGACACATGAACGCACTAGAGGCGGGCGACTTCAACTTGCGCATTTGGTATTTTCTGTTATGCTTGATTTGGTTTTGCTTGATTTCAATTTTGGTTGGTAACTTATCAAGCTCTGTTAATGCTTAATCTGTCAGTGTCATGAGAGATCACACTATTTTGCCGTCCCATTTTCCTTATTTGAATATTTGAGAGCGGTAACGCTGTGTTTTGAGAGGGATAAAGGAAACAGGGACAGGTAAGATGTCACATGACGTACATTTCACACACTTAGGTTTATCTTTTGTTTAAACACTAGGTTTAGGGGCATGTGCCATTTGTTGTCATTTTTGTTTTGATAGGAAGAGTAGGGAAGTATACAGCGCCTCGGGTGTCGAAGACCTTTTCTTTTCTTTTGGTATTAGTTATACTAGTTGAAAACGGGTTAGAAAGATTATTTTTGTTTTATTCATTTCTTTGAGTTGGCACTGTCCAATTATTCCCTTTTTCCTTCCCAGGTCTGGAATAATAATATAATTTGCTGGTTTGTCTATGATTTCTTTCATTGATTGCAAATAATAATTATTTGTTTCAATTGGGTTTTTTTTCATGTCTATCTATCTATCGATTGATCGATGTTTATATATAGATATATATTTTGGCTAGTTGTTGCACAGAATAAATGTGTTCAAACGTTCTGCTGCTTCCGGGTTTCACTTACTTTCCCAGTGTTCTATTAGTAAATATTGTTGACGGGTGACAATGTTCCCCTTCTAACGTCCTAGACTTTTAAAAACGGGACGTAGTGAAGTGAAGGGACGTAACAAAGTCATACGGTAACAGAGCATTGGTTCACAAACAACCATGAGAAAATCAAATGAGGTCAACATGACAAAAAGCATGTGACCATGTGAGAAAGTTTTAGACCAGGATGGAACTGTTGCTTGCTGACTGTGCTCGGGCCAGAGCATTTGTTCTTACTTTACAACAGTCTGACATTTATTAATCATATACACATAGATGAGGGTATCGTTATCTAATTTTTCTGAAACTATGAAAATGTTTTGTGATAACGTATCAACATAACTTGTGACACCCTTACAGGACTACAGGTGATGGACTGCTGGGTTGAAGACAAGGATTTTATGAACCATAAAAATATAAAGGGGGGGGGGGGGCGGGGGGGGCCTTTGCTCTCAGACTTCACAAACACGCACAAGAGCCATGAGACCACAAGTCCTCATCAAGCGTGTCCTTGAGGACAGGGTGATAGAGTATTTCAGCAGAGTAATGTGTCCTTGTTGTTAATGCACATACTGCCATCTAGTTGTCATGAAAAAAAAAAATATATATCACGTGGTTACAATGGTGAAAACAGAATTTGAGGAGGCTTTTTAATTGGGACGTGGAGGTCAAGTTCACCATATACCAATGGACACATACTTTATTACTTACTCAGACCCGTTCAAAAGTTTGGGGTTGATTAGATTTTTAAAAAAGAATTGTTGAAAGAAGTATTTTATGCTCACCAAAGCAATTTTCAGCAGCCATTATTCCAGTTGTCAGTGTCACATAAACCATTCTAAAATGCCGATTTGGTGCTCAAGAAACATTTCTTATCAGTTGTGCTGCTAAGAAAAGTATCATGGTTTACACAAAAAAAAAAATTCAGGATTCTTTGAGGAATAAAATGAACAACATTTCTTTTTTCCTAGAAATCTTTTGAAAAGTTTATTTCTGTCTTTCCTCTGTCAAGAAGGCACCAAATTTGGAATTTATTTTACATTTCAACTACATATATGGCCCACTTTCAATTAAGATTAATGTTCCCATGGGTGAAATGCTCCTTTAAGTGTTGTCGGTAGTTCTAATGCAGTACTGGAACTTACGCTGTAGTTCTGAAGTGCGGAGGTTCTTCTTCAGACGCTCCACCTCACTCTTGAGGAATGTGATGTGTTGCATCATATTCTCAGGTGAGTCGATCTCCATAGAGATGTCTCTCGGGGATGGAGGAGCAGAAACAGGCTGGTCAAGCTTCTCCTGAAGGATCCTGCAGGGGTGGAACAAAACAGAGCTCTCATTCTCTTTCATTTAATCTAACCATGTACAGATACAACTGTAAATACACAATAAACCCATTTAACACAAAAGCAGGTGTTTCACAAATGAATGTAGGGCACTTTAAATATTCAAAGTGGCTTCACCATGTTCTCAGTTACAAGGTAGTGTTTAAGTAGGTGAGCCATGGCAGTGTTACTGGCAACAGAATAGCACTGACCTTTTTTCTGCTTCCAGTTTGTCCATGCGTTTCCATAGCCGATTCACAAGAGCTTCTTGTTCTTGCTCTAAAGTGTTTTCCAAGTCGATCTTCTCACGTCTGAGCTAAAAGAACACAAAGTTCAATTACATGCAAAAATTGGAAAAGACTATTTTGGGACCACTAAGCAAAATTCTGTGATTACCTGTTCTAAGGTGAGCTGTTTGGAGATTGTGTCGTTCTCCAGCTTCTTGATCTTCTTCATCAGTTTGTTCACTTGAAACTCTTGTTCCTGTTCTAAGTGCTGCTCCAATTCAGCTTTCTCATGTTGTAACTGAGCAAGACATGGAGAAAATAGACTCTTAAACTGATAAAACTATGAAAATAGTGTGTGCCAGACTACAGCTGGTCAAGCCTCATATTTCTCTGTATTATTATTGAAAGGGACATAAAGGCACTTTAATGGTTCTTATTTTCTTTCCGCTTCTGGGTTTTAATTATATTTTGGTAACTTATTTATGTTTTTTAAATACAAATAGTCCTAGTATCATTTGGGTATTGTAAGGAAATTATTTTGTTCAGAAAGGATGCATTAAATTGATCAAGTGACAGTAGAGACATAATAACATTACAAAAGATTACTATTTCACATAAATGCTGCTCTCTATTCATCAATCTTTAAAAATTGTGTCAGTTTCCTCAAAATAAGAGGCAGCACAACGGTTTTCAACGTTGATAAAATGAGAAAATATGCAGTCTCACAGGTGAAAATATGCTTCCCTGCAGCTCACTCTTCCCAACTCCATTTCTGCCTCTTTCTCATATGTTCCACAGGAAATTGAGGACAAACTGAATTCCTGTGACTCTTTAAGCCATAAGAAGTTCCTTAAAAATGGCACTGCTGAAACAGTTCCCCAAAAGGGCATGAATCACTACCTCTAATGCAGATGAACCTTTAAGGTGCCCTAGAATGTGAAATAGAATTTATTTTGGCATAGTTAAATAACAAGAGTTCAGTACATGGACATGACATACAGTGAGTCTCAAACACCATTGTTTTCTCCTTCTTAAATCTCGTTTTTGAAAAACACCCCTGAAAAACAGGCGAATCTCCACATAATACCGACTGTGACGCAACAGTCGGGATCATTAATATGTACGACTCCAAAAATGTGCATATGCCAGCCCATGTTCAATGACAGACGGAGCTGCGCAGCCAAAGCATGAAGTTGATCAGTGTTTGGATGTACAAATGAACACAAAGGTATTTAGTTCCTTCATCCGAGCCTCTGAAGAAACAATGGGTTAATTTTATTTTCTCTGGAAATTTCCAAACATTTCACCGACGAGACTGTTTCCTCAACTTGGGCCAATACAGAGCTGGCCTCGATCGATCGAGCTACCAGGCAACTCTTTCTGATGTGTAATTGTTCAAGTTCAGACAGGTAATCTTTCTCTCGAAAATCGTTCAATACTGTATTTACATCATAAATACTTTAAAAACATCTCACGATTCGTTAATCTCGATAGCTGTAATAGTAAAAACGTATAATATCTGTAGTAAAAGTATTCGAGAGTGTTTCACATGTAATACGTAGCTATTTCATATGCAAGCATGTCAGCCAATCACAGCAGAGGCCGGTTACACACAGCAGACACGCCCCTTCAAACAGAGCGTTTGGGCTCAGGGCTAAAATCAGGCTAGGAAAAATGCCTTTTATTTCTAAATTATGACTATTTTTGATCTAAAAACATACTAACATTATAAGGGCAACCCAGAAAACATTATACAATAAAAACCATTCTAGGGCACCTTTAAGAGTATGGTGAAACTGGAAAGGGCCTTTTGAGGAAGTTATTTTGTAGTTAGGTGAGCTCAGAAACAGCCACTGTTTAAATGATCCCAGAAGGCTTGGTCAAGGGTGCTGATAAAGCAGTTTTCGAACAACACTGAAAAAGACTTACCATAGAGATCTGCACACGATGGTGGAAACCATCTTATTCTACTTATGTGCACTAAATTTGCTATGCAACATGTGCTCTTGAGAAACATGCAATGCTCTGGTAAATGCATCAAATCTAATCGATGTTAGCAGCCATTTCTTCAGTGCTGACCACAGAGAGCAAATCCCAGACACATATCGAACGACAGCCGAACACTTACTTGCATGAGTTTTCGAGAAAGCTCATTGGTTAGAAACTCCTCTTCCTTCTCATAGTTGACTGCTAGGGTTTCTTTCTCTTTCTGCAGGGCCTGAATCTTCTTGAACAGGGTGTTACTGATGAACTCTTCTTCTTGTTCTGCTCTCGCTTGCTAAAAAAATATGGTTTAGAAAGCGCAACAATGTTAGTCTACAGCAACTGAAAATACATCAGTGACTCATAATAGTTTTCATCAAACTTATTAGTTTAGTCAAAAAATGTGATATTTCGATTTGCATCGATACTGAAATCGACTGATCTATATAGGTGGCGTGCACATAAAACCACCTCTCAAACAGCTTGTGAGTACTAAATTGAGTTATTTTTCGTGGCTTATAGCACTTAAAACGGTCAAATACACACACAATTAGGCCTGTCAAAATGTCAGTCCTGGAGAGTATTCAGGTTAACAGTATATATTGGATCCGTGCATAAGCTCTTAAAGTGACAGCAGTCTAATATTCCTGCTGCCGTCTGTCATGTTACTCAAAAAGACAACAAAATATTGTTTTCTTGACAACAAAATAACTTACTGCTCTTGACTGAATAACTTTTGTAACTTTAATGGTAAGCATTATTCTGTATTTAATTTTTAAAACGAAGACTATCCAGTGTATCGAATATCGATATTTTTTAAGGTATCGTATTGAAGTAAGAAATTCCAGTATCTATGACAACACAAAACCTTACATTGCTTAATGTTGGAGACAAACCCATTCCCTTCACTTTGCAAGCATATTATGACACATATATAATGGTATAAACTATTTACCTACTTATAGACAGATTTTCTAAACAGGGCAAATTAGTGTGAGACCACAAACCCATAAAAGTGCAGATGGGAGAGTAAAGTTCTGCGGCTGATCTAGTGAATGCACAAAATAAAGAACACAGATGCAGCAGTCCATTTCCATAATGACAATCTACCAAGAGCAGATTAGCATAGGTTTGCAAACAAGCAGAGCTGATGATAATCAGGTGCAGGTAATCTATGAACAACACAGACGCGTCAGATTAAAAATAATGTGGCTAATATATGTTCAGAAAATCTCTTCCTCTGGCATTCCAAATAAATGAACAGGAGTGGAGAACATTCTCTCTCTTCTATCGCAGCATGTCAAGTGCAAAATGGGTTAAGACATGCTGTTTTGGGCATTAAATAATAGGTTAAATACCAGTAAATTAACTGCCGCAAACCTCAAATCATGTTTTAGGAATGTTGACAAATAAAAATGACATGAAAATATGTCTTTCAAAATATGACTAGAAAAAATATTTGCAAATAATTCACAACATTCTATAGTGTTATCATGGTAAAACAATTTAGAGTGTCCTTAAGAGTAGTACTAGCTATAATTATGCATACTTGCATGCAACCAACCCAAAATCAAACCCCAATCCAAACCCTAACCCTATAGTATACTCTCCTCCAATATTTTTTGCATCTGAATGGGAAACTCCTACAAATGAATATGCAAAAAAAGAAAAGAAAAGAAATTGCACAAAAACTTTATTCATCACTAATTTTGTGCGACAGTCTGGGGGTTTTTTATGCCAAAAGAGGGTTTGTGCTGGCGCAAGCAGTCATATAATTTCTTTGTATGTTATGAAGAATTGCTTAAATGTGACACTTGAGAGGAGTCAAAAAAAGGGCTTGGGACAGCAGAAAACATCATGAATGAAGATAAATCAAAGGCATTTCAGGACAATGGTTTGGTCATAATTTATAGAGACAAGTCAAGTTCATCTTCGCAATATGTCCCAAAACCCATGTGAGTTACATATAAGGAACTGAAAGTCTAACAGAAACGACATTTCTACATATAGGTGTAACCATGTAGACATCTGCAGACCGTAATCCTGAGAGAATGGGAAGTGAATGATGAAGGAGTCTACGTAGATAAAATAAGGATGAAATAAAACCTGAGAAACCCGCCTAA
Organism: Semotilus atromaculatus; assembly: GCA_031834385.1. NCBI lineage: Eukaryota > Metazoa > Chordata > Actinopteri > Cypriniformes > Leuciscidae > Semotilus > Semotilus atromaculatus. The sequence continues at coordinate 6,928,707 of JAULUF010000014.1, forward strand.
TCTGAGACCAACCGCTTCCTCACTTTTAAGTGTACACAAACATATTCTCATAACACACAAGAACAACTGTCAGATGATTATCAAATATTAACGAGCAACCAAAAACCAAAACAAACTGATGGCAGATTGTACTGTACTATCATCAATATTTCATCCTCACAGGTTAATCACTTCATCATTAATGTGATGTTTACATTACATATGAATGAATGATACTCAGTGTACTACATGCTAGATTTATGTTTAACCCTATGCCATTACCTACAGTATCATATTTGATACGCACATTTCTAAGGCCTCTAAACTATGAACATGATCAAAACTTTGCTGATAAACCTGCTACACACAATCTACTACATGCCCTCTATCATCTGATTGATAGTTTATACTTAAAACGCCTTAAGTATAATTCTAAAATTTGTGGGGTTTTTGCAGTCAAGTTTTTAAATTCAAACACAAGAATACCTTTAATATTGTTGTTAGTTAAATTTGAAGATGAACATTTACTGAAGCAAGTTAGTTTAACTTGATTATTATCCAGCCATCCATTATTTTTATAGAAACATTATGTTAAAATGTGAATCTGGCCAAATCAACAAACTGCATTGCATTGAGTTTAAGTACTAATAATAATAGTATGCGTGTGTGATTAGTCACGCCTACGTTTTACGTGCTCGCGTCGGCGCGCACACTTTTAAAGAGAGAACGTTCGAGATGCGCTTCATTCATGGTGAAGTGGTTCTTCTCTTCTTTCATTATTTCTTTCCTTTTTCAGGAGTACTACAATCAACACCAAACATAAAACGCACATGAAAACCTTTAAGATTGTTTAATAATTTGTCTAAAGCTTCAATGAATTGATCCATAAAAACAAGCGTTGGTTATGCTTTACAGGTTTAAACTGTATATTGATGGTCAAATCATCAACAAACTGGTAGAGGGCAGATGACGCATTACCTGCTCACAGCATCATCACTAACCAACCATAACTAGCCTCATTTATATAACAATATAATGTATTATTTTAATTTATTATGACAGTTTTAACGATCGTGCTCCTATTGGATCATTCTAACGCTAGTGCACTTCACTGTAGTGTCACTTAAAAATAAGACCAAGTTTCAATGAACCGTGTATTTTTTACTACTTATGTAAACTATTAACGTTACATTCAAGTAAGTTGTCAAAATGAAGCTGACATTCCCAGAGTAATTAACGTTAACGTTACTGTCCCGAATTAACTAAACGTTACAACTCTAAGTTAACGTTAACCGCTACTGCTTAGCTTAACTAAGATCGACGTTTAACGTTAACTGACAGTTTCGTAGACTCTAACCACAACTTCAGCAGAGTCAATAAAAGGGGACTAAAGGGTGTTTGTTTAGTAAATTATTTTTTAAAATGAACTAGGCATAACGGAAAACAGGGGACAATAAAAGCTAATCATTAGCACATTAGCTTTAGTGGGGCGTAAATGTAGCGTAACAGCAACTGTAAATGAGTTCAATAATACACTAAATGTTTGAACTAGTTATGGTTAGTGTTTGCTTCCATATTCATTCAGGTAAATAAGTATTAATTGTAAAGAAAGACAGCTGTGAATGACTCACTATGGTGACACTGGCTTTGCGCAAGTCTCTATTCTCCTCCTGCAGAGCTTTACACTTCAGTTTAAACGTCTCGAGCTCGATCTTCAACACTTTATTCTCTTGCTGTAAAGATGCCAGTCGGTTCGACAACTCCTCTAGACGGAAGGAAGAGATGAGAATGGAGGAGGACGAGGATGAGGAGCAATGAGGGGTGGCCCCGTCCGTGTCGCTCTCACTCGCACTATCCGCCATCATCGAGCATCAGCGCGTGTGTGAGTCAGTCAGTGAGAGGATGAGGAATGAAATACTGCTGTAGAAGAACGCGAGTCGACACTCGCTACAGCGACCCCTACTGATGCGATTCAGTACAACGCATGGGGTTAGAATTGTTGCATTACATTCTCTGATTATTCCAAATAAATAGATTGAGATTCACAAATCATTGTAAAGAAATTCACCAAAATTGATCAAATTCACAAATAAATAAGATGAGATTTGCACATAATTTTGTTGTGTGTGACAAACGCAACTCTGCCTGGCATTAATTTGTGGATCGCTTCTGTGCATTTGTGAATCGCTTCCTGTGCATGCGTAGATCCCCTGCACACATGTGTTGTTTAAAAAAAAAAAAAAAATTACCATCAAAACCAAGCCGTGCAGACAAATCCACAAATAAGTGGACTCCACCCACCTTCTACTTAAGCCAATTTGCAAATCTCATTTAATTTATTTGTGAATTTGATACATTTTTGTGAATCTTTTTGCATTTATTTGTGAATCTCAATCTATTTATTTGGAATATTGCAATAATTCTAACCCCATAGAATCGGTTCGTTCAAACGGTTTGTTCTAGGTATGTGTAGGGCTTGAATTCAGGCACGATTGGGCTAAACAACTGCTCTTTTAACTTTGTGTGTATTTCCAATTCAAAGGCTCATAATATCCCTAAACAGTGACAATTAAATTGTAAATAGTTTCTTAGACGTTTGCTGAAGCAGCACACAGATAGTGTAATCATGTGCAAACTGCTCATTTTCTCAGCGCTGATCAGATTTAGCCAGATTTAAAAAATATTAAAAAAATTTCACTAGTTGAGACTGTCAAATTAAGCTGTACACTGCTGAAATCTTATTTCTTTGGTAATATGTAATTTAAGGGTTACTTCACCCGAACATTGTCATTAACTCACCCTCATTACAGTTTATCTGACACACACACACTTTTTATATTCAATTTTAATTTCAATTCAGTATATTTTTATTTTAATCCAAGTCTTCTACTTTTAAGAACATTTTTAAGACATTGTCAACCAAGACCATTTTGACCACACGTCCTCAAATGTTGAGTGCCTACTGTAAAGAAAAAAGAAAAAATATTTGTAAAGTATACAGTATTTGTACAGTATAATTTTATGTAAACTATGATATAGGGCTACATTTGTACAATAATAAAACACTGGACATGATGATTGTTATTACTGCATTACATTAATGTGTGGGGGAAATGTGCTGAATTATAATGAAAATAATATTTGATGTTTTTATATTTGATGTCAAGATCTTATGTTTCTTTTGTTTTGGGGATGAACATGTCCTAGAGATAACTTTCAATATGAGATTACCCCATGCAAACGTTAATGATGAAAAAGAAAGAAAACACATTGAGGGTTTGAACACAATTTATTATAAGCTTAAATAATTAATTTGATCATCCAGTGTAGGCTTTTTTTTTTCCATACATATGTTTGTTACCAGATTTATCATCCATTAATGCTTGGGTGATTTCTCAATAATGCACCAAAACCAGAGTAAAATTTTCCCCAAAACCACAGCAGCCTTGAAAAATAGTAAAACACTGCTAGAATGATTACAAATGACAGGCTGACAGAAAGACTTCTACATCTTCGAGCCAACACACACGAGAACAGTTAAAAGTGCATCACGGCAGTCCACATGACGCATTCCGGTGAGCATTCGGATTTCAGTAACTGTCACTATCTGTAACTGCATAGGGAAACCGGCGCTGTGATGTGACGGGACACAGTGTATTTTAGTGAAGCTGAACAATGAGTCAGTGGTGGTGTGATACTGTCATCTTTGTTAAAAAAAAAAAAGGTAAGCATTAGCAAGGCTGTGAGTGTACACGTACAGAACATCATTCCCCCTTCTCTTGTGTGTTATGCCGTTTAAAAAAAATCAAAATAAAGTGAATCACATGCATGAAAATATTAGTACTCTGAAGAAGTCTTTGAACAAAACTACAGCTGCTCCAATGTCCGTACCACTGAGAGCCGCAGTAGGTTTAAAAGAAATATCAGTTGTCAAAATCAAGCTGGCTTTTCTCATTTACAAACATTTTCTGCTAATAATTATATTAGTGCATGTGAAGCGTTCCCTTAAAATTGGAATCAGAATTGGTAGTTCATTCCTACACACTTGCCAGTGCATTAACAATAGTGTGACCCACTTTCAAAATTATACAGTGTCATTTATATACATCCTAAGATCCAACAGCATTATACACCCCGACATTATGGGTCCGAGAGGAAAAAAAATGTAAGGCGAGTGTTGAAGGTGATTCAAACGAGTCCCTCCATTTCTGTCAACCAGCAATATGTTTCGTGGCCTCTTTGGTCACGGAAGTGCTTGAGCGCTGCCATGGAGCGTCTCGCATCGGACGCCGCCCAGTCGATTGAAACGTCGCACCGACAATGTCTTCTCGACCATTAGCCATTATTGACAGAAACACGTTTTTTTTTTTCATGCTCATGCGAAATCAAAAGTCGTCTGGCTGAAAACCATTTGTTTTTATGAAAGCTGCAGACACACGTTCCTCATCCCCTGACCTTGTGTGCGTTTCCAGTGACCTTTCTCCCAGGAAAATGGTTTCGAAACACTTTCAAATCTGAAACAGAGTGACATAAAGGACAAAAAGGAAGAAATTATATTTTTGTAGAAGTGACATTATACAATAACCAAGAAAATTTTTATTACACTTCCCCATATGTTGGGTGCTCAAGCAAGCATCATTTTCAATTTTAGGCAAACTATCCCTTTAAGAAATGCCTTTTGATATACATTACAGAGGTTCATTAAAAAATTCAGAATTTCGCCTCAAAATCTAAAGATAAAAAATACAAATAATTTTCACAAAGAAAATGAAAATATGCGGGAAGCACTGAATATATATAAATTTCCAAACATCTGAGAATACAGTGAAAATATAAGATTCAAAATCTAATTTAATCTTGCAAAAAAAAAAAAAAAAAAGAGAGAAAAAAAGCTTTAGGATTTGGAAAGAGTAGAACAAAGAAATATTATGAAGCAAAACACGCAAGAAATATTTATGACCCTGCACAAACATTAGTTCACTAAAAATGATGTCAATGTGAGAATTCACAACGCAAGACTCAAATGACCATTCGAAACACTTTGTCTTGGTACTATCAGCAAGAGAACAACTGCATGGACTAATTTGCTGTGTCTGCATGTCATCAGTGGGCTGCGGTCTACTGGAAAAATCGCTGTAACAAAGCACATTTCTCTGGTGACTATTGTGTTGATGACTACACACAAATCTGACAGGATTCTACTCTGCTCTGCTTTCTACCCATTGACCTCCACTCTCCTTTCTAGTTTTATGCCTATGGGCTTACCAAAAAGAGCACAACTGTTACGATTGACCCTTTTCCTCCCTTTGTCTTCCTTCCTTCTTTTTGCCCTTCACTCCTCCTCCAGCCTGAAATTACAGACGCAGATAAAGCATGTTAGAGATGACTCTAAAAGAGCCGTCATACAACACACTGTCTGCAGGGTTACTGTTTCCAATGCCCATCCATGGTAGCACAAGCAAACTCTATAAAAGAAATCAATTAAATGAGTCCCAGCCAGGACACATCAACAATGTTCCCTCTATTTTTTGTTCTTGTTGAGCAAAACCTATTTGTGTATAACTTACAGCCACATGAGCAGAAACACGACCTGTGCAGTCAGTCTTAAGTTTAGTCAGTGTCATTCTTTGTTTATAAATTTTTTTTCTATATTTTGTATAAAATTATTATTATTTTAAAATTATAATAAAAAATACTGTATATTTATGGTAAATATTTAATTATTTATTATATATTGTATAATTAATATATATCAATATATATCCCGCAGCAGATGTAGGCAGGTGGAGCTGGGGGAGGTAGAGGGTTTCAGGGGAACTAGATTACAGCAAATACTGAATACCAGATCATTTAAATGTTGAACAAGCAATCTCATTGGCTGCAGGATCACAAGAGGCCAATCAGCCTAGTTCAGTTTCATGACTGAACTATAGATGTGCCATGCAATACTGTTATATTTTTGGTTGATTTGTTTTTGTGAGATAAATCAAGATTTGTCAAGATACCTGAAGCTTTTATTATGAAAAGTAAGTCATGCTCATGAGAAAAAAGCCTACATTTTTTTAAATCACGGCCTTCTTTATGCCTGGAAAGTCATTTATTTTTTACTTTCATTTGTTTTAGGATGCAGCCTAATTTAATCAGCATAGTTTCAGCTTTAATTGAAAATCAATGGACTCTGATTCGCTGATTCAAGCTGATTCAACCCCACACATTTTTGAGTCTGCTTTCTCTTCTGAATGTTTTTGGTTCTGTGTGGGAACAACATTAAAACTGCGTGAGCGTGACTGCACGCTCACAGCAAGGGAACACAGCATATCAATCAACACAGATCAGTTTTTCATTAATGAAGCCACGTCAAACCAAAATCCTGGGTTAGATTTCTAATACAGCACATGTTTTGCACAATGCAGGCCTGCGCTAGCATTAGCATCAGCACTGCACACGAATCCAACCTCAGTGTGCACTCTGTGGGGCCCGGGGCCCCCCTCTTCCTCCTGCTCAGCCCTACTGGCCTGCCGGGAACGCTTCCCACGCTTTCTCCTGCCTTTCTCCTCAACAGCAGCTGTGCGATGCACCACCTTACGGGTGACCTAAGAGAAGGGGGTAAAGTCACGACTCATGGTACTGGTTTATACCGACACGGGGACAGTGGGAAGAGAACAGATGTGGTAAAGTGAGGAGATGGTGACACTGCTAGGGGTGGGCATGGACATTACTTTTCTGGTGACTATGTTTCCATCTTCGTCCGTGTACTGCTCCTCTGTCACGGTCTCACCAGGGATGTTTTTGGCCTGATCACCCTACAGAGGTGGGATTCATGATGAGACATTTCAGATTCTTTACTTTGTTTTGATCTTTGACTACGACACGCGCACACAAAGGGTCTGTGAGGACATCTAGAAATCAATTTCATTTGGCTAAATAAAAGAGAGAGATGTTTTTTTTGTGTAAGAAAATATAAAGATTCAAACCAAACATGCTGATGACAACGTCATCACTACAGGCAAACAAAAAAAGAAAAAAAAAAAAGAAAAGGGAAACAGCATGAGCTAATTGTCTTATGCGCACTTATCTTTCAAATGACAAGCCAAAAGCACCACTCTTTAAATTAATCCTGTAAATCCATCCAAGTTTTTTTTTAATAATCAATGTTTTTAAAATTTGGTTTGGTTAAAACCAAATCTGTAAAATCAAGATGCACAAAATGAGGTATCAATATTTAGCAAAGCTTAATATCAATATGAAGTATTAGTAGTGATGCTTTACAGTAGCAAGCACATTTAATTAAAGGTAGGGTAGGCAATGTTTTACATAAACACTTTTTGTTATACTGGTTGAAACTCCTGATAGCAATCAATAATAGAAGTGGTCTAAATATATATATATATATATATATATATATATATATTTTTTTTTTTTTTTTTTTTTTTTTTTTACATATATCTTATGTGGAAGTCTCAGGGCAAAACAAATGTCTGTCCATTTATTTCATTCGGTCCGAATGCAATGATAGGATGTCCTACCAGAGCGCCGCAAACAAACAGTAGCCACCTTTTACAGTTTCTCCTGAACCAAAACAAGCTTATGATGTGTTCACGCCAGAATTACAGTAATTAATAGATGGCAACCCATGATGTTCTACTCGGAGCGGTTCACGTCTTCAGACTCGGATTTATGCATATCTAAGGCAACACTATAAAAATGATTCAGTAACATTCAGGTGGTACAAGTCAGAGTTCTTTCGGTTGTTTGCGTCCATTATTATTGTAATGTTATGTCCTTTGAGACATGAGGTATGTGGCAAGCAGGACGAAGCCAAGAGCCGTGGGAACAGTGCAAGGCCGGTGGCCTGAGTGTTAATGAGTGTAACCTGGCTTTGAAGAGCACTCTGAAGGGAGGGTGGGACCTTATGCTTTCAAGGCTAGCTTGCTATTGCTAGCCGCTCTAAAATAGCCTACCCTATCTTTAATAAAAAATATAGAAGAACATTTAAAGATGAAAAAAAAAAAAAAAACAGATGACAAGAGAGACATAAACACTTCAGAAATCACAGCAACTTCTTCATGAAAAGTGGCAGTGTGCTAATCACTTCATTCCCTCTTAGCACACACTTAAGCCCACACAAATTTTGTAGCACACAAACCGGCACAAAACTACAAGAGTTCCACTCATAGTACCTTCAGAATCACTCTCCGCCGATACACTCTGGTGGTGACAGTCTCTTCCTCATCAGAGCTGTATTCATTATCTCTACGCGCTTCCTGCTAGAGTCAGGTCAGCACATTACAGTAGTGAATGAGCAATCAAGCTCATATGAAATGCTTCAGACCTTCAACTAATATTCTTCAAGGGGTGGTCTTGATAATGGTTATCATTGCTTTCAATGGAGAATATATTCACGTTTACATGTGCAGTTATAATCAATCTAAAGTGTTTAGTTTTTTTGCATAGTCGAGCTACAGTCTGTCCACGTATACATGATGGCTTTGATGCGTAATCAAGTAAGTAAAGTATTAAATACAATACACATCATACATCAAGCGCCAAATACCAAGGCCAGTTGTAGTCTAATTAAATGTGTGTACATGCTGGAAAATGCATGGATGCATCTGGTATGATTTCAGTCAGAACTTTTAAAAAAAGTGCATATAAATGTACTTTTTAAAAGAAATCTCGTTAGAAGTTCCCTGAATTACTATGAGTATTGAAGGTGTGTCTCAATCCACTTCCTAATTCCCTATGGTGTGATTCAGGTACTTGCAAAAGTCTTGATCTACTAAATACTAGGACATTGAATACTTAATTACCCGTTACACGACTACAAGGTTGTACATTCTGCCTTAGCTGGTATTGCTGCAACCAACATCTTTTTGGTAATATTTACATTGTTTAGTGTGCATTTTCTTTCCACCTTGAGACTTCAGAGACCAGAGAAGACCTAGTGACATTTGTAGTAAAATAATAAAGTGAAAATGTTTACAGTGCATTAGAACTTTCACAAAAGAAGAGCCCAAAAGAAAGAGCTGAATCCCTGTGCAGAGTACTTAGTTCTGGACAAACGGGCAGATGGAGACACCCTGAGCCATGTGAGTGCATGCTTGGTTACAAACTTGGTTTATCTATCTTAGACTATCTACAGAGCATTGGTGTCATTTTTTCAAGGTCTCTCAAAGAACACTGTACCTGGACTTTAGGCTCGGAAACCTCCTCCCTGTGGTTTGGTCCTCTGTCCTCCAGAGCCTCACTGCTCACTTCCTCTCGTCCAGAGTCTTTCCTTGCTTTGCCCTTTGGTTTGCTGAAAGACTCACTGGCGTCTGGTGATAAGACAGCTTGGGCTTGGAGTACTTGATGTTCTCCATTTTGCTTCTCAGCTTGCACTCCAGGTGTTGAGGACATTGGCTCTTGGCTGTGGATGCATTGAAGTTTAAAATACATTACTTGATTGATACCTAACCTGCTGAGTTTGTGGAATAAGATGACTAATAGAGGTCACAGTACCTGAACTCTCTTTGCCCTTGTTTATCAGCACCCAGTCCTTGGCCAGAAGTTGCCGTCTTCACGTTTGCACCGGATGCCTCACTCTGCAGACCTGAAATTGAAGACATGTCTTTTTCTGCTTGCTGCACTTGGGAGAGGATTTCTTGCAGCCTCTCCTCAGTCATCTCCTCATCCTCTGAGCCTTCCTCCAACTTAATGTTCTCCAAGAGAGACTTTATCTTCTCTTGGGTCATCTCTTCATCAAACCCAGACTTTCCACTCTCTCCAGGAGCTTCACTGGCTGAGGCACAAACAGGCATCTTAGGTTCCTGCTGCTCTTTTACTGCCCAGTTTGGGAAGACATCTGATTCTTTGGAGGTTCCCTCACTGTCACGTTGTTTTGAAGGGGCAACAGATTCGTGGCTGACACCAAGGTCATCTTCAGCTGACCCATCCTCTTGGCTAACAGACTCTCGACCTCCAATAGAGGAGTCCTCTGCCATGACAGTAGGCGGCTTGGTATCTGTAGACACTGAGCCACTAGTGGTCGGCAAGGAAAGTTCACTGGGTCTAACAGGGGCACTAAAGGGGAAGTTTAGCCTACTGTCTTCGCTAAAGAAATCATCCTGGCGAAGAGGGGTAGGGGGCTCATAGGACAGCTCTGAGGGACTCTTGAGCTCCAGCTCAATGTTGTGGTAACCTGAGTGATACAACACAGTGAGATGGAGACGAACACCAGCACAACGCCACAGCAACAGATGTTATGACAGAAGCCTTTGAAAATGTCATGGAGGAGCATGTCGGTGTTAGGGTGGTCTTCTGAATTTAATACGCCCTAACTGTATGGCTTTTAAGGAATATTCTGGGTTATTTGCAGAAGTTCCTCCAACTAGAGTAGTTCCACTGTAAAATTTAGACTTTACAACTTTACAATTCAAATAGCAAACATTTTTACGTAACAATACATTTGAGTGATTTACCAAAAATACAAGCTTCATATTTCACCTGTTAAACCTTGTGGTACACTTGCCCCACAGACTCCTATTGTACATGGATTAAATTAAGTTTGTTTTCACAAACAAACTGTGGGAAAAGTTATTTTCTGTGGTAGTCGCAAGGATACCCCAAATGGCCGATAGAAAATAAGTGAACCCAGAATATTCCATTACAAGTATACCATAAAGGTAAGCAACATATAGCATAATTAGTATAGTTATAGACATTGTATAGTTCACCATGTAATTTTCAAAGGCTGATAATTACAACACTAAATATAAAGTTCTGGAACAGTGGGGTCCTGACGTAAATGGAGAAAGATGGGTGATGATGAGGAAGAGGAAACAGACTGAGATTGTTTGGTCAACTCTTTAGGGATAGGAGATACAAAGGATATAGATGAAGTAGGGACAGTAGAAACTATCATGGACACCAGGTTGCAGAAAAATGGAGCAAGACAAGATAAGATGTTGAACAGTGTTAGAAACAAAAGACTTATGAGGATGATTTTGCTATATGAGGAAAAGAATGCAATGTTAATAACAGAGTGAGTTACCATAGCATGAGTGAAGAGCTGTAGCAAGTGCTAGCACTGATTTACTCCAGCACAGAAAGAGAAACTATGCTACAGAGCTGCGCTTTGTAATGAGGCAAAATTGTTGCTATGAAAGAGTTGGTAGGCAGTGGAGAAGCAGTTGGTCTGTATTTGAAGCAGAAGCACTCTATCAGGAAGGTTCAGAGGTTCTGAGATACTGAAGGATCAGGCAGCTTGACAGCAAGCAGACATTCCATAGTAGCCAGAGCCATGCTATCGATAAAGCTTCCAAACTACTGTATGATCATTATTCATTAGCACTACACAGAGAGAAACATTAAGGCAATCATGCTGTAAAATCAGGTTGGATATTATTATGTTTTCATGTATGTTTAATATCTCAGAAAGTATAGTGAGAAAACAGAGTAGAGAAAATTAGAGCACTATTGGTAATAGTTAGTTGCTATTGTATTGTGGAGTATACTTTGTATACACATAAACATAATCTTTATCTTAATCCTGTATGAACCAAATCTTAAACCCATCAGATACATCACACAAATAGATTATAAGGCCTTAGCAGATATTCCAATAGAGAACAATAATAAATGTCCCACCCGGGGGTCCCACACTTAACGAGTTTCAAACCATGAACCAAATCAACTAGCTCTAAAAAATCTGAACATTACAAACCAAAAAATTATGTAAAAATCTGAATACCACATTATCAAACCTGTTGACATATAGACACTGATTATAAGTATAAAAACAATATTTAAGCTTATTGCATAATATTCAGATATATACAAGTATTTAATTAGAGTTAGAGGGCTAATAGACTGAATCGTTATCCCTCATATTGCAGTTTATACATAATTGTTTCTCTATGGTGAAAACATTTTTTTTTTACTTGTGTAATTTAAACTATTATTGAGATGGGATTAAGTTTTGATTCAGCATTATCTTGTCATGTCATGTGTTACCCATAGCTACATGCATTAATGCTTTCATACAAACATACAATCATAATAACTCTATATATATGTTCACACTGATCCCTGACTGGTCCAATACCAGTCTGGGAAATAGCAGTGTTGATAATTGGTGAATCTAACTGATTAGAAAGGAAGATTGAGATTTAAACTTAAACTTGAGTTTAAGTTTATACTGGGTTTAAATTTAGAGCAATAAGTGTTTTGCCATGATGGTTCTATGAATCTACAGATTTGTGAGAGACATAGAGAAGTAGAGTTCAGGTAGATGGGGCTAAACTTTACCATCAGCCTGCTCCTGGGAAACTGCGCTATCATCTGCAAAACACCTTGTGCCTGAAATGTTACCATAGTCAAATATCGGCCCTTCCAGCAATGTCACAATATCCAACCGATTGATCTTAGTCAGGACTGCAGTTAAGGCATCCGCTAAAAGGAGAAAAGAAAATATTTTCATGGTTGCACATATCAGCTAAAATAAATTATGCCTTTAAATTATAAACAAAGTTATTTCTTGTATAATGGCTGAGAAAATTATTTGGATGCAGAAGTCTCTGTCCCTGCCCACAACTTACACACCCTTCTCCCTTCCATATGATTAACCCTCATTCAGAAAATATGTAGTCCATAGGCATACTTACTTGTAGCGTTTTTACCATCTCGGCTAACCCATTTCTTTAATAGCATGAAACTCTGAGCTGTCAATGAGTTGGGGTTTTCCACACGGATGTGATTTATCTCATCAACCGAAAATTCCATTTCCCTGGCCAGCTCTGCAACACATTAAAAATAGATTAACAACTCCTCTGTCTTTAGCACTCCCCCGTACACATGTGCGCAGTACTGCAGTGACTGCAGATGGCACACCCTACTGATCACAGCAGCACCGATGCTTTGAGAACCAACAACAAAAGGCAAAGCCATATGTGTGCAACAATGTTAAAAAAAATGGCATTCAGTCCTAAAAATGTGATATAAATTACTTTAATAAATTACTTTACATACATTATTACAGATATGTAAACTAGTAGAGTGTATTTGTGCTAAGGTGGTTATGTAACACTTTGTACTCTAGGTGGTGTCATTTCTTACCAGTCCAACTTAGACCAAGATGATCCGCCACAATAGCCATACGCAAATCTGTTCTTTCACAGGGGCTCTGAGGGCCTGAGAGCAGAAAATGGAAAGTCATGAAAATCTTTTAAACCGTATGTTATTTAGAGAAGTTAGAAAAGTAATAAAGCAGACAACTCTATTATGATCAAGCAAAGAGAGTTAAAAGTCTTAGGGAGATTTTGGCATACTTTGGCCATATCCAAATTATAGGTTGGGGGACATTGTTCAGAAAAGAGTTATACAATATTTTGATATAGTCAATTAATATGTCAGTGGTTTTAAGTGGTTAGATTTGTGAAGAATGCATCCTATCAATCTAACAAGAAATTTTTAAAACCTTCTGACAGTATAATCTTACCAGAAACAAATGAATCACAAATAAAGAAGTCAATTTAAATGTCTCTACAGCTACAGCAGAGGTTCAAACGTGAATTCACAGTATCATATGAAACTGAACATGCGGCATCTTCATTGCTGTGCTAGGACTGTGTCTGCGTGGCCTCACGAGATTGACAGGCTTCCTTAGCACTTTACAAGAACTAGAAACCAAATAAAATGGCCAGCAACCCACTAACACTGGCATGCTACAGTAAAACTGACTTATCCATAGAAAAAGATCTGAAGACAGGTTTAGAGACCAGTACACAAGTACAGAAAAAGAGAGAAAATGACAAATGACAAAGATGACATCTACAGTCAGGTCACACCACAGACAATCACAACGGCTCATGCAACTAAGATCATACAAGTGGAAAGTTTTACAAACTAGGCTCGATCTCCACGCAGGGGGCCACTTGAGGCCCAGCACCCTGACTGCCTTCACCTCCATCAGTCCTCCTCCTACTCCTCCTCCTCCTGTCTCTGCCGGACTGCTCAACCTGTGATCTCACGTCTCTAGCAGACCTGGATGTACTGGAGGGTTGCGATGCTTCTGACAAAGATGTGTTCCTTGATGTGCTGCTTTCTCCATCCTTATCATATACCTGCATCTCTTTCTCTTTACTGGAAAGGCAGTCAAGCAAATTCACTGCGCTACTAGGTATTAAATGACTACTAGAACTTTTGCCAACCTCACGTAAAGTCTTCTGACCACATTTACTGGCTGATCTACTGACTGGACCGGTTTTTGATCTTTTGTTGGTGGTTATCGATACGGTTGGCTGTGCTTTAACTTTTTGTTTGGCCATTGTTGTAGTCCTACATTTCCCCACTGGTGAGGAACTAACTTTTTTGACCTTCATCATTGGGATGCTAGATTTAGGCTTCACATCTGGGAATGGATCTAATCGACTCCTGGCTACCTGTCTAATCTTCTGAATTGGTCTCAAAGATGTTCTATCGTTTTTACAACCCAGTGGTGGATGAGGTATTCTTACTGGCAACCTAGACTTTGGTGGATTTCTTTTAATGTCTTTGCAATGGGAGATAACATCATTATTCTCTATACTACCATCTCTGAAAGTACCAGTGTTCTTTTTGACTGAATCCTCATATTCATTTATTACTTGAACTGAACAAGGCTCAGACATTGACAGCTGTTTGGGTTGTACACTGCTTTGCAGTGAGCGATGTGTTCTAGCATTTAAGGCCTCAAGATTAGCATTATTACTGCAATTTTTGGAATTATTGCAAGTTGTTTGGAGGTGTGCTTGCGGCTCTGCCCTCGATGAGTCTGTCCTTTGATTGTAATTGCTTGTTCTACAGGTTTCTGGTCCTATTTGATGTACAGTCTCTGGTGTTTGACATTGAGAACTATCCCAGTCTACACAAACAAAATCTCCCCTCTCAACATTGGAAGTTTTAAGTCCTATCTTAAAAGAAGAACATAAAGAACTGACTTCTGAATAGGGGGGAGGCTCCATGTCGTGAGATGTGTCAGAGTGGTCAGTGCATATTTGAATGATATTGTAAGATATAACAGTGTTGTCCTCCATCTTAATTTGTGCTCTCTCAACTATCTGTGGATTCGAGGTGACTACATTTGGTTTTCTCACCCCATCCCCTATCCTCCCTCCAAATGTATGCTCACCAATCTGAAAAAATTGCAGCCTCTCTTCAACAAAATCCCGCTTGCTCATGTCAATCGCACCACTGCGGGTCATCTCAAACATCTTCCCTTCGTGGAAGGGGAAAGGGTTAGGTTCGCTAGTTGGTGTGCTATCATCAGTTGGGGTTCTTGCAGGAGTTGTGTCAGGGGTCGTTGCTGTAGACTTGTCATCTACTGCTAGCCCAAACGGCTTGGGCTCATCATCTTTAATTCTAGCGTCCACTACTTCATCTTCTCCTCCCTTGCTTGACCAAGGATCAAACCCTTTTGTTGCAACAGTTTTAAAAGGAGTATTAAACTCCTCATCAAGCTTGTAACTAAAGTAAGTGTCTGACAATCCTTGATCAGATTGTTTTCCATCATTTTCACTGTCCTTTCCATTCTTTTTGTTTGAGGGATCAGACTTAGCTTTGGTCTTATTGCAGTCCTCAGCTGGTGATTCTTCTTGAATTACTTCAAGTTTACTTTGGCAACGATCACTTGGTCTAGACATATTATCTGATGCCCAAATATCTTTTCTGTTCTCATTGGGAAATCCAAATGGTTTGGCATTAGAATCACATAAGCCGTCATCCTCATCCTGAAGTTCATATCCATCCAGAGAGTCAATCTCAGTGGCGTCAGTGTCATGAGAGAACTCTGCAGTTGTTGCTATTGAGCAATCTGTGATGGACTGATCATTGCCATTTTGTTCATAATCATAATCTTCTTCTTTTCCATTACCATTTTCCCCTGGTTCTTTATCATTCCCATTCTTCTCATGGTTTTTTGATTGGCTTTTCTTCAAATCGTTGTCCTCATCAATCTTAAAGGTATATTTCTTTAACGGAATGGGTTTAAAGACTGATTCCTCCTCACTTGAATCACTTTCATTAGCTCCTGGGGGTACTGGAGATGGAGGCTGGACTCTTATTATGGGTTCATCAAGAAGATGCTTATCATGCTCCTCTTGGAGATTTACTTCCATCATTTCAGTCTCAGCCTCTGAGGAAGGCGTCGACCATTTTTTCTCAGGCTGTGACGAATCAGAATCCAAGGGTGGTGGAGGAGGAAACTCTATATATGCAACTCTTTTGTCTTTTTTCTCCTGGCTAGTTTCATGTTTACCATTGGCTTCTTTTTCTGGTTCAGATTCTTTCAAAGAAATAGCTTTGCCTTGTTCACTATCTTCTGACTCCTCTGAAACCTCAGCTATTGGGCTTGCAATACCTGGCATAAAGGCAATAAATGGATCAGGGGTTCTTGAGGTAAGATCATAGCTGACCTCTTCTGAGCTTGGTGTTTCTGGAGTCATAGGACTTTTGCCAGAGCTATCAATAAAAGAGAACTGTTCTAAGGTGTCATCATCTGGACTGCCTTGAGGAGATGTGGGCTGTTTCTGTTTAACTGCAAACATTGTTCGACTTTCTGAGCTAGCTATCTTTTTGAATGTCCCATTTGTTCCTCCTCCCATATCTTTGTCAGCCTGTTTCCCCACTTGGACACTTACATAGACAGGTAAAGTTTTAAGCCCTTTGAAACTTTCTCTTGTTGTAACTGTGGATATTTTTTCCACCGAACTAGTGTCACTTAGAGCACTTGTTGTTCTACCTTCAACAGAGACTTCTTCAGACTTCTTTGTTGCAGATTCTTCTCTCTGCATCTCTGAACGGCCCAGAACCCTTGGTTTGGTCAAGGTAGGTATATGTGATGGGCCCTTTTCAGTTAATTTACTTAATGTGTCTTGATTCACCTTCTTTGACTGATTATTGTCTGCGGTAGCTGATGATGTTCTCACAGGAATATGAGATTCTGTATTTTTCTTAAGAGTCTTTACCTGGAAGTCATTCCTATTGAAATCATCCTTAGACAAGGAAGCTGTTTTAACAGTCTCATTTTTAAGTCCACTTTTTAAATACTGCTGCTCTTTAAGATAATTTATTGAACTATCCTTATCTGCAATGTATTCATCTTTCAAGTCATGAGATTGCACTTTAGTAGAGCTCTCTCGAGTTTTAATGATTTCTTGATCCCTATTCTTCTCAAAAAGTGAAGCTCTTTTTACAATAGTATCTGATGTGGTACATTTTTCAAGTAAAGATTTTTCACCTGATTGCTTTGAGACAGCAGTACTACTGCTACTGGGAGGACCTTGAGCTTTACTACTCTGAGGGGCAACTTTACTTTTATCAGTTTCTGTTAGTTTTCTAGAAGGTGGCTGTCCTTCATCTGTGGAATCAGCCTTTGAAGGTTTTGAACCAGTGAAAACCTGATATACTGGTAATTTACTTTCTGGCAGTTTTTTAACTGGTTGTTTTGATTGTGTCACAGACACATTCTTATCCTGTTTTTGTGCTTCTGTTTCAAACTTTTGTAGAACAGAACTTACTTTAGAAGTCTTAACTGGGACTGGGGGCCCTGCAACACCTGCCTTTGCCTGCTGAGGGTCTTTCTGCTGTTTTGGCTTGTCCTCACTGAACTGTGACAGCATATGTCTCTCGGGACTGCTTGGCAGGCTTGCACTTTTTCTTTCGTTTGTACTGCCAAACATCTTCTGCCTGCCTTTGTCCCATTCCTCAGCTGCACTCTTTTGTTTTTTCTCAGGGCTGCTGCACATTGAGCTTGACCCCGACCGTGTCTCCTGTGAAAGCCGCGTTGGCTTCTTTTTCTCAGGGGACTGGAGCTCATCGTTTAACTTTTCAGTTTTGTCTCTAAAAAATTGAGAGACCTCACTCAGTTTCTCCTCTGCTTCTTTAATGGTCCGATCTACTCTATCTTCATAAATTAGTTTCTCTCTATTCCTGTCCTGCTTGTCTTGGGTGAATCGCATCCAAACTGCATGTTTAGGGCTACCAGGTTCTGTGGTGTAATGTAATACTGTGACTTTGTCATATTGCTCATCTTGTGGGGGATATTTACCTGATTTGTCTGATGAATCCCTTGCTGACTTTAATTTGGACTCCTTCCTGGGCCCAGCTACCTTTTCTCCATATATGCCTTCTGCCCCTTGTACCTCAGTGGCTATGCTATGTGACTGGTCTGCCACTGAGTCCTCAGTATCAGAATTCGATATGTCTAATTTTTCTGAGAGCAACATTTTCTCCGCAAACCTGTATGACTCCCCTCTCAAATCGGACAACTCATCATCATGATACTCAATAGAATGCTGGCTTAGAAGCTTTAAAGCTTTATATGACTCGTCTGCAATGAGCTGAGCTGAACTGGGACGACTCTCTTCCTCTTGAGAGACAGGTGTATTGACTCTGGATGTGTCTAAGAAGAATGGCAGTGATTCCTCAGCAGCAAGTTCTTCCTCATCTTGAAGAACCTCATAATCACCATCAATCCTTTCAACAAGCTCCTTGAGACCTCGGCCACCCTTGCATATAAACTCTGGATGCTTTTTAGTCTCTCTGATTATAACTTCAGTTGGGTCAGTTGTGTTGCCCTTTTCTATGTGCACCTCAATAATTCTCTCAACTTTGGGCTTTTTGTCTTTTTCGAGGAACCTTGGGGACAATTCATCTCCTTTAATGGTGTCTTGGCCAGCTTTGTGCTCAAATAAACCTGCTAATTCTTTGGAAGGATCTCTTCCAGACTGAAAAGCTTTCATTATGTCTCGGACTGACATTGTTTCTTCAATCCTGTCAGAGCCAGCATCTTTCAGTTGAGGTTTGTGGTAGACCATTCGAGTTGTAGTGGTAATATGAGTTTCTTCTTTGACGCATGCCAGCTCCTCAGAGTTGACTTTCATCTGTAAGGCCTTTACCTTATCTTTGATTGTGCTAACTGTTGGCTCAAGCTCAACTGAATTATTCAAAGCTGCAGCCTCATCCATTAGTGGCTCACAGACCTCCTCCGGATGTTCATAGCTCCTGATAACGTGAACAACCTCAGTTCTGGTTTCTGTTATTACAGGGGGAATAGGCACATCTGTGAAGGGGGGTTTGGGCCCTGTGCTCTCTGCACTTTGAGGAGCAGATGGGGTCTTTTCACTTCTGGTTTCAAAACCACTATCTGAAAGGGGACTCTTATCTTGTTCATGGGAAAAGTCATCTGGAGATTCCAGGATAGCATCTGTGCCACTATAGGAATCGGCTAATTTACTCAAGTCTTTCTCTGAGGGAGAGGTCCGCATACCTGTGGGTGGCATTTTGAGCTTGTGCTCTGGTTTCATGGTGCGCTTCTGTTTTTCCTCCCCTTCCTTCTTTATTTCATCATATCTGCTCTTTACATCAGCTATTTTTGAGAGGGAACTAGCACCAAGATCATTAATTAAGTAATCAACCACTTTAGCTAAATTGAGATCTTTGTCTGACACTGTCTGTGACCCAACAGCAAGGGTTGGTTCAAATGTTGGCAGGGATCGCAGGGCACTCTGTCGTGCCTCCTCAATTTCATCTTTGGAGAACTCTTCCCATTCATCCTCTGAGGCCCTCTCTTTACTTGAGTTTTTAGCCTCACTCAGGACATCTTTTGTGAGAATTTCACTAACTTTGACAAGGTCCTCTTTAACTTTCTCAACCAAACTGAAAGGCTCTTCATCCTCCATCTTGGACTCTTTTGAAACATGCGAGTGGAAGCTCTTGGCTGCAGCTGAGGAGTCTGTTTGTAAGATTGCAGTCATTCTTATCAGATCATCCTTCATATCTGCCACATCTTTAAGAATCTCTTGACTGGATGTCAATGTAGGTGCGGCAGCTGCTTTGAGGACTGTTGGGGAAAGGAAAAGCGAGGGCTTTGAGGGTTTCATTCGCGATGTAGAGGGCTGTGCTTGAGTGTGTGTCTGAGGTGTGATTGTTATTTTGTCTGGGACTTTCTTCCCCTGGGGTTCAGGGAGCACATTGACCACGGAGAATACCGGAACAGACATAGAAATGGATGAAATTGACGTGGTGGTGGCTGGAGATCTAAGGGAATCATAAACAGAACTAGCTAAGTTTGATTTTAAAGGTGAAGATACAGATTTTAGCGCACTATAGTTTGACATAGAGCCAGCGTAAAATGTTTTCTCAGCCTCACTGAAGGCTGCACCAACACTGGCTGTAGCTGCTTGTGTTGTGGCTTGTATCCTTTCTTGTAAGCTGTAAGCCCCTCCTGAAAACAGACGGGAAGATGCAGAGGATGATGAGGGGTACTTTATCGGTGAAATGGATCCATTTAACAGAATTGTTTCAGTACTGGCTATTGTAGACTTCGTTGGTGAAGAAAGCGATGGCATGTGTGTCCCCCTAGCTGCATCTGTGGTGGTTTTAATTGAGGACAAGCTTGCTATGTTTCGAATAGGAGAGGACACTGCTATACTTGTGGGGGCCAGGGCAGATTTAAAGGATAAAGATGTGTATGTATTTGTGGTCGACTTTATAGAATCAGATTGGGTCACTGTGGTGAAAGTTCTGTCTAGCATGGATCCAGGTGAAGAAATCAAGTTAGCTCTTGAGGACAATGAAGCAGCAAGTCCTTTAATGGACACAGGATCTGTGCCAGTTTTACCCGGTGAAGACAGGAGACTGGAGGAAATTGGAACTTGATTTTGGGGGTGTTGAACCACAGTCTTTATTGGAGATGACATAGATCTGTATGTTCTAATGGGTGATGCTACATCGTTAACTGATTTGGCAGGAGAAGCGTTTGACATTCCTAGGGTGGACTTGATTGGAGAAGCAGAGGAAATAGACCATGCAGACTTTAGTGGCGAAGCAGATGGCGTGGTGGTAGGTGAACTGGAGAGGGAACCCAGTCCACATTTTGTTTGCCCAGGGACGGTAATAGGAGCAGTCGACCATGCCTGGTAAGATCTTGTTGAAAAGACAGGTTTGTGAGCGTAACCAGCAGGCAGTGTTCTTGTTGTACTTCGTTCAACTGTTTCTTTAAACAGACAAATGAAAATCCAACATAAATCAACAAAAAAATGGTGGGAAAACAGAGAGACCAGAAGGAAAAAATTGGTCAGTGGCGTTCGTCTTATAAGGAGGTAGAACAGCAGTTTTATGACGTGAAATGGAACTGAAGGTGAGGATGTAGCCAAAATAAAGACGATCCACAGAGATTCATGGCCTACAAAGGGTTTACAAAAGAAAACTGAAAGCCAACAAAGCGCGCGCACACACAGAGGGATGACATAAATGATGAACTACAAAACGTAAAATGGCAAGACAAATGCACACGACCAGAGTAAAACAATTTCACTTTTGACTTTTGATGTGCTAAATTATCCTGTGACTGACTACCCTCATTTGCTGCAGTGCCTTTTATCTGTTTGCTTTAAAAAAAAAAAAAAAAGATATTTCCCCAATTTGTATATTTTGACAAAAACAGAAGGCTCCAAAACAAAAGGCATCCTTGTTCCTATGCTATAGCTAAAAACATATTATGGCAAATGCAGGCTAACAATGACTACAGTTCATAATATCACGCACATCATGCAGATCTGAGTAACCTTAGTGACAGGCAATTCAGTGCAAAGTGTGAAAGCACCCGAGAGAATCTATCTGTGAGTCTTCATGCATTTCCCTCAAAAATGCATTAAATTATTCTGCACAATCACAAAGCCAAAAGGAGCAAGACTGGTTGTAAACAGGAATTAAAAAAAGGAAATGATTTTTACTTTGATGCCTAGAGTCTGCATTATTAAGACACTCAAAGTAAAATGTTATGAATGTTTCAAAATATAATTCTTGCTAGTGGGGTAAAAATGAACAAATAGAGTAAACAATATCTCACAAGCACAGGGCAAGCACGGCACACCAACTGAAATACCAAATTTTACATGCAAACTAAACTTTAAAAAAACAAACAAACAAACAAACAAGAAACAAGCATGTGGACTGTTCATGTATGGTAAGAATGTGCAGATAAAACATTTATGCTTTTGCCAGTTAATATATTAGGTTCTCAAAGTAAGTTCATATATTAGTGAAAACATCACACTCACTCGTTCCAGGCTCTGTCAGATAGCTGTAGCGCTTACGTAAGGCTATAGATGCAAAGGTATGACGTCGTTCTGGCTTTTCAGTCTGTAACAACAACAACAAGAATCCTATCAGTTCTCCCATTTTCAACCCTGTTTTAAGTTCAGCTAACTCTCTTAATGTTATTTCCTTCTGGAAAAAAAAACCCTTATGACTATGGACGAAGGACTATGCACTGATTTGGTCCGTTTTTATACGTTTACTCTATATTTCTTTATATTTATATTTAAATTGAGTTGGCCTAAATTGTTTCTATTATCTTCAAAGGAAATCAAAGCTACATTGATTTCCTTTGATAAATTCTTAAGGCCATGAACTAAAAAGAATAACTCTGACTGACTAGGTCAATGAGATTATGTTTAACGATAACCAGCACTTTGTTGCACAATATAAAAATATTTTTTTTCTCCTTAAATCAAATTTGATATGTGATCCAATTAAGTCTAGACAGTCTATGCAACGATACTCTACTTGGTGCATGGATGGGTAAAAATCAGCTTGCAAAAAGTTGCAGCAGCATGCAGTATGTGAACTGTATGTGTAACCATGTTAAAGCTGTCTAGAACAAGCAAATAACCCAGAGCTAAAGCAACTAGCAGACCACATGGAAATGAGGGGACAGCACTATTACCTCTTCCTCAGGATCTGAATCCACATCCTTTTGGTTCCCAAGATGCATTGCAGAAACAGAGGGTATAACGTAATGAAGAGCAGGGGGAAAGAAACATCAGGATGTGAAAAAAGGCGATTGAGAGCACACCAAGTAAAAGTTACCGCAAAGCCACAGTGAAGAAACATAAAGGGGTAGAAAAGAAAAAAAAGAAGAAAAAAAAGCACAGAGCCACAACCACAGAAGCTGTTGAAATAAGCACAAGCCTGTGCACCTTCAGCCAAAGCAAGATCCAAATCAAAAGTGTGATTTGGGTCAGTCACAACAACAACAACTTGAAAGAAGCTTGAAACAGATAAAAGACACACTCAGGCAGTTTGAGCCAAGTTTAACCCTCAATAACTAGGAGCACTGCTCTATCTTTCCTGAGTATGAAGATGGCATGATATGACGCAGATGATTATAGTTCAGCCTTACCTTCTTGAGTCTAGGAAGTGTGATGTTTAAATTACAGATAGCTGCCTGAGTGAGACCCTTGGGAGTTTTGGTCTCTCTGAGGAAGGACAAGCGGCCGCATGGCTCTTGGCTGGTGTCTCTGACCTGCAGAGGACAAACAAATGTTATTGCTAACAAATTAGTCTTTAAGTCTGACTTGCCCAGAATTGACTGGATTATAGCATGTAGAGAATGATAGAGTAGATTAAAAAATACTAGAAAGTTTCAGCTGGAAAATACAAAACATGCTAAAGTGAAAAGTCATAAACAGCTACATGCTACAGTTTCCCATTACCTTATGATATCTCAGGGTCTAACAGAAAATTCTATTTTTAACCCAAAAAAGGTAAGCAAAAAAATATTTAATCTATATAAAAAATATATAATAAAAAAATTAGACAGACAGGATGCATTACTAATGTGCTTAACTGACATGAAAATAATATCAAAATGTGAATTACCTTTACACAGAACGGGAGTCTATTTTCTTTGAAAGCAAAGAAGTTAAAAACCAGCTGCTGTCCAGCTTTGGTCAGAGGGGCCAAATTGCCGTAGCAGTCCACATAGATGGGTTTCCCTTCAAGTACCTTTAAAATAGACAGCCATGTCAGTGCAACCACAACATTTTGTAACTGTCAGAGACAAAACTCTTAAAAAGACTAAACCCTGCAAAAATCATAATGATAAATAGATAACGTAAATATCAATGATTAGCATGGAAGGTTTATACAGTACATCAAAATATTGTCATAATAGCAACACAAAAGAAAAACAAAACAGATAATTTACCTCAATGTCTTTGCTTCTTGCCACCTCCTCAAAGTTCTCCTGCTGTTCCAGAGTTTTGTCCACTTTATCGTCCGTCATACAGAAGCATCGCAGGTTGGACTCCACAGGGTCATTCATTTTAGCAAACACAACAAACTTGGCCATGTAGGGCACACAGATGAGCTCCCGGTAGAGCTGGGTGGCCAAACCTACAGTCTCTGGGATCTGATGGCAGTCTGCAAGCCAAAACCTGGAAACAAATTTAACAGTCACAAAGCTGAAAATGTGAGATTTTGATAATGCACCTTCATATTCTTTTGAATTAGATCAGAGTTAATGAAAATAGATCAAAAAGGCGTAGTGGATATAATGAGAAAGACGCTCATAATGTTCTTGTACCTGGCAGACACATTTGTGGTGAAGGACACACAGTCATTCATAAAGGTGAGAGGTGTAGTGCCAGTGATGTCCTCCCACTGAGCCGGCGATGTGCCACCTGTCACAAGATGCTTTATTAAATGGATTCTGAAGGATTAAAAGTTATCTTTCCAGTCTAAAACTAGACGAATACTATAATAGAGAAGTTATGAGTTAAGGCTGGAATACACTACATGACTGTTCAAATCTGAACACATTTCATCACACATTTGCTGACTTTGTAAATGGTTACAGATTAAAACAGTTTAGGGCCCAGATTTACTAAACAGGGCAAATTAGCGTGAGAGCACAATTCAACAAATACACCGATGGGTGTGGAAAGGTCTGCAAATGTGATCTATTGACGACACGCAAATTAAAGAACATCTTCCAAGAGCAGCGCTAATTAGCGTCTGGTTTAAGACATGCTTTTTTTGACGTAAATAATGGTACAAATACCAGTAAATTGACTAGCGCAAACCTTAGTAAATCACCTTGCATGATTCATTTAAATACTCTCCTGTCTGAAAGGGAAACTACTATAAATGCAATATGCAATAATGTCAGCCGCAAAAATAACCACGCCTTTTTTCACTGCGTATCTTTGGTAAATCCTGATATTCGTTTTTAATGCCAAAAGAGGGTTTGACGCAAGCTGTTAGTAAATCTGGCCCTAGGTATCATCCACTAAATGACTGAGGATCGCACACTACCAGACATTCAAGTTGCTCCAAACACAACAAACACACGCAGAAACACGTCTCATTGCTAAGAGACGACGCATGACAAATGAAAACAATAGCAGTGGAGACTATTTATGAAAATTGCAAACACAACTAATCAAAAATGGAATGGGAGCTTGATAAATATTTAAAACGATTCGATATTTCATTAGACATTGTTATTGATGGCTATAAATCAATCCTACCAGTTATACTGCAGAGCAGGCGCAGGCTTGGTGTGGTGTCTCCTTTGTAGCCATTCACCACACCCTCTCCAGAGACTGGAGGCACCGGTATGATCATGGTAATGGGCTTATGGAACTTCCTCCTGCGAGGCTCCACTGTCACTATCGGGCTGAAGGTGGCACGATTACCTACGAACTTCTTCACAGCTTCATCTGGAACAGGTTGGGCCTGTTAAGAGAAAGCACTAACATTTAGGTGAAACAGGGTTCTTCCGCCATTAGTTCTAGGAACTATGAAAAGGTTCCTCCGATGCAAAAGATGCTCCTATAGATGCCAGTAAAGAACCTTTATTTTAAAGAGTGTATAGTCTCTAAATATAAGCTGAGATGGGAGAAAGTATTTTAATATTTTCATGTACAATGGAAATATGGACTCATTTGAACCGTGATGTACCTGCAGTCCAACTCTGATCTTCTTGGTGAGCGCACCCTCAGGGAAGGAGGCCTGGACCAGAGGTACTGTCATGCTGGACAGGACGCCTCCCTCGGGACCCATCTGATTACTCTCCTGTTTGATCCGTGATACCACCGCAAAGTATTGTGGGAAGTCCTTTGTAATGATCCGGCAGATGCGCTTCTTCTCCAGATCAACTGAGCTGTCCAGCTCTATGGAGTACACCAGTATTATGTGAGTTTCATTTCAAGAAGTGTATACATTACATAGGTATTTTACATGAACAAACAGATTGTGAGTGGTATTTGCCTTTGTCATGGTGGTGTTAAATGTGTTGCTATGTGGTTGTGATTATTGTGTAACATTAATGGTCATTTCATTTCAGCCTATATGTGTACATTATATGCCATCACTAAATTGTAGTGTTTTGAGAAATATTGGCATTATATCAGCCATTGGCCATGTCCACTGAAACACCAAGTCCACATTAATGCTGACTAAAGGCTTTTCTGAATCTCATCATGTGGACTTGCAAGGTCAATAACAGTGCGGTTTTCAATCATCATTTTACCTTCATCCATGCCATTGAGGAGCTCATTGAGGTCTTCAGTTTTGCAGTCATAATGATGCTCCTTCCAGGTCTCACCGTTTTCGCTTCTGAGCATAATGAGCTCTCGCTCTTTTCCTCTCATGGACCCAAAATGAGGGATCTCCACAATCACAGGGCTGTGAAAACACATCGCAGGCCTTTATCAGTGGAACTTCACAGACTAAAATAAGCAAGAGCGCGTGAGACACAAATGCTGATGATGACTTTAGTAAATGGCAATGATGTACATTCATGGAACATTAGTGCAAAAGAGGGGCACTTGGCAAATGCATCTGATATTAATACAGGTAAAGGCCACTGGTTTCCATTATGACCCCAAGAGGACAGATGCAGAGATGATTTTAATGATGTTTTAGTTTAGCACAATGGTTTTGTTTAGTTTTTTTTTTTTTTTACCAAGCGTCACTGCTTCATGCTTTGAAATTAAATCTTCCAAACACCAAGTAAGATGCAAAGTAAAGATGCACTGAACTAAAATCCTATTCTTAATCGGTTTCTTTGTTTTGATTTTCAATTCACTTTCAGACAGTTTATTGTAAAATATTTTTTAGAAATCTCCAACCTGAATATGATGTGCTTATTATGGTGAGGTAACATCAAAATAGATGTTCTTGGCTTGATTGATCAAGGCTTGATAAAGGAAATTTGTAGAAATAGGTTCAATTTTATTACAATGCAAAATATTTGCCATTTTGAAGCAAGAAAAACACCTAAACAGAGAGAGAGAGAGAGAGAGAGAGAGAGAGAGAGAGAGAGAGTGAGAGAGAGTGAGAAAAGCAAAACAATTGTCAATGGGGTAAATTGGATAGAAATCAGTGATCAGAAATGCTTATAAAAATGATCAAATATTAAGCAATCTTAGTGCAGCTTTAGAAATTCTGAAACCAATAACTTCTGTGGTCTTATTTCAAACATTATATCTAGGAATATGTTCTTATTTCCCATTGCAATGAGATTGTGAGGTGTTGTGAGGTTTTAGAGCTCGTGCACGGCTGGACGCGAAGTCGGAGCAACACCCGCCCCTGTCGGTGATTGGCTGAAACACTGTTTGTTTTGGTTTTGAGTGGTGGTTGTACCCATTTGTTTTTGTGTGCAGATCTCAGAGCCTAGGCTGCCTACAGAGATGTGTTTTTTGACAGCCTGCTTATGGGGCGGGCAGCTAGCGGATCGTTAGGAAAGATTAGACATTTATTTTTGAGCCTGAAATCACTGATACAACCTTTAATTGGTCCTTGATTATAAGTACAAAAAAAAAACATCAAGTAGCAAAAGTGTAAATGCTGGTAATTTCTTAATTTAAGAGAATCTTATCACTTCTCATTTTAAGGCTAGTCTGTATGCTGGTTTACGTTTTCAAGATGCAAATGATCAAAACAAGCTGATTTATTTTAGTTGCCGTTTTCACTGTAATTGTTTAATATTCAGTTACTTTTTAAACATTTCCGTTTAGGTTTAAGATGAATTAGTATTATGTGGCTATGTATTTATGCTAGTTATTTTTGCATACCCCATTGGCAGATATATCAGTTCTTTCATATTTCCTATTTAATTGTGAGTTTTGCTTGTTTCAATATGGGCATTTCTTGGGGCACTTATTAATAAAGAAAAAACTTGCTTATTACAAATTAAAAGCAACCTGTTCTGGCCAGTATATGGGAAATTAAATAGCTAATGTTACACAATGGATGAAAACAGTAACATCAGACAAACATGGAATCATGGAAGAAAACATTTAATGTGTAGACAGAGAAGGTACCATGGGAAATTTCATGCCTGAAGCCCCCAGACTCAGACCCACTAGAACTGTGAGTTAAACTGGGCAAAATAGACACTAAACTAGAGCCCTGCACGGGCCTCAAATCTAGGCCCTAGCCCGGCCCTGGCCCGAGACGCTCAGGCCCTAGCCCGGCCCGTGTCCGACAGCTCATCAGAATTATCAGCCCAAGTCCGACCCGAGCCCGTTTAAAAAAGAAAAAGAAAAAAGAAAGCCTGCCTGACATCACAGCCTGACTATGTTGCAGTCATTAAAATATATATGTTATGTTTTCAATGGCAAAGTAGTTACCGGTAAGTTTATTTTCATTTATTTAAGTTAATTTGGACAAATGTTTTTTTTTTATAACGACCAAGCAGCCGAAAGCGAGCTAAACATGTTTGATCCATTTAGCCTCTCAAATCAACACTTACTTGGCTACAATAAAATCCATAGATATAAAACAATTTAAGCATATCACACAGACAGTTAACGTTTGTTTAAACGTTTATTATCATTTTTGAAAAGTTGAGGCAAACTGCTCTGCTGCTCAGTCGCAACAGCGTTCGCAAACTAAATGAGCTAAATACAATCTAAACAAATCAAATAAATTACATTAAATTAAATTAAAAACAAGCATGCAGGTTATCTTACCTCAAAAATCAAGTCTTCAAGTTCACTACAGAACATGCATGGCCATTCTTATTTCAAATAGCCTAGTTTCCAACAGACTAATACAAATAAAGCCCAATCAAACGAAAACCAACAAGACATCTTCCTAACATAAGAACAGTCTCTTACAGAGCATCGTGAAGAAAAAGCACAGCATCCACAGTGGAAGGTTTTAATCCAGTCGCACTTTTTCCAGCTGCGCTGAAGTCACGCTCGCTACTTCTGCTGCTGGCGGACACTAGAACGAGCCGGTCGCACGAGTCTCGGATCGCGCCGCCGGGAAACCTGTGTGTGTGTGTGTTTGCGCGAGCACTGTCGTGTCAGTCACATGTCAGTGTGATAGGTTATAAAACGTCTTTCTATGTTTGCTTTTCAATCGTCATCTTCTCATATTATATTTTAATTAATGTCTAAAATAGGCTATAAAAAATATAAGCCTAAAACAGGCCCGAGGCCCGGCCCGCGTGTGAACTATGACGTGAAAATTGGCCCGAAGCCCGGCCCTAGGGTCGTAAATAAGTCGGGGCCCGTCGGGCTCGGGCTGAAATGCAGGGCTCTACACTAAACGGTGTAATCCAAATGACCTTACCCTGAAAAAACACTGATACCTTCTCTAAAAACTAAAAGGTCAAATGAAACTCTCTCTTAGCGTAAAAACACAGGGCTAAGGCAGCAGCCATGACTGCAGACACTCATGCTCACCAAGCACATAACCAGCCCAAACAGCCAGTATGAGTCACTTTCAGCAATGTGTACATTCACTGAAAGCTAAAAGGAAAGGGTGTAGATGAACGTAAAGGAGGATAATAAAAGTAGTAGTTGAAATCAACATGAAGTGCTGTGACTTCACTAAGTACAAAGTCCTACCCAGAAAATTTTGTTCCTCGTGGCCCGAGCTGCAGGATTCGGCTAATGTGGCTCTCACCCTCACTAAGAGGGGGGAGGTTTCGAGGAAGATGGAGTTTACTGAATTATATCCATGCAGCATTTTGAGGAACAAAAAGGAGGAACAACTTGTCATTCCTGCAGGATGGGATGCTAGCCCTAGTGTAGTAATGTCTTTGTGAGCTATTACTCACTCTGTTCCAAGTACAGCAGCTTGTTCCAAAACCTAGTGAGCTTACTACATCTAATATACGTCCAAAATGAAATAAATTAGTTCTTTGGAACACTCATAGGCAACAACTCATACAAAATAATTGATTTCAGCAGAGTTTGCCGTTAGCCTGCTGCAAAGCTAGCACTAGCAGAGTGGCACTAAACAAAAATACATAAACACACAAATATTGGGTAAAATAGTACATTTGAATTAGATTAGACTGTTTTTATTGATTCTTTCAATACTGATTGAATTTTCTCTAGCTTTGTCTGCCAACGTATTATGTGTCCGGTTTGTTCATGAAGAAGAACAAAAGTAGTACTTTAAGAAAGCAGCATAAACCCGTTGGCCACATTTTTTTTTTTAAAGTTCTGCATCTGGAACATGCCTATTACACCTCAAGGTAAGACACTACAGGCAAAATCATTGTTTTTTTTATGCACTGGATTGATTTTTTGATTTTGGGCTATTTTGCTTCCACAACGTCAACTCTGCTCATCTCTCTGCACTGGCTACCAGTTAATCCATTAATGCTTGCATATAGAACAGCCAATGGCACTGCCCCTTCATGCATCTTCATCCGCTTTCGCTATTCCTTAATCTCTCCCTGTTCGAGCTTGTACTATTGTAAACAATGTCTGAAACTTTGTATTACCTGCACCTCTCGTATTTAAATGTAAATGGAACATGTCTTCTTTTAGACCAGTGGAAAGGAAATATCCAAAAAATTACACATTTAATTGTTCATTTTATTACACTTTATCTATTTGCGTCAGTAGATTTAAATTACAATATCATACTAACATACTATCTTTAAGGGCTGTTTTCCCAAATTTATTTTATAGAGTGATAAATCTATGGAAGCTTGTTTCCGCCACAGAATAAAACATTTTAAAAGATAATTGAGACTTTTTTTCTTACAATTGCAAGTTTATATCTCACAATTCTGAGATTGTGCGTCAAGAATTGCGAGATATAAACTTGCAATTGCGAGAGAAAAAAAACAGTTGTTATAATGTACTGTGATAAATCAACAGTGGGAAGTATGTTACATAAAACTTTTACTTTATTAACCTGTGGTGTCTTGCTCTAAAATGCTGTCAATGTAGGCAGCTCATCAGGTTCTGGAACAGAGCCAGTAAGTGTAATTTTAAAACTTATTACTAAAATGGTGGAGCTCTTTCAGCAGTCCTCAAGATATTTACTAGGGAAATTTGATGACCTGCAGGATGTCATTGTAGGCAATAGAGAAAAGGAAAGGGTAAAGTCAAGGTACATCCCTGAGTCAGTGTCAAGTACCAGGGCTTTGGCATGACAAAAATGGTGGGCAAAGCCACTCTGTCACTGCTGAAACACTTCACCGACACACACACTACCAAACACAGAAGATGGTTTCCATGGAAATGATAAGGAAAAGCTGTAGTAAAATAACCAGGAAGGTGAAACCTACCCCAGAAACTGAGCCCCCGCTGGGCCCACCTCCACCAGCCTGCTCGCCAGCCCTTCTCCCTCCACCATGGGTGGCAGGGACGCCAGCTTGTGTCTTTTGACCAGACGGCACGTGATCCGTGTTGGCGCCGTGCACTTGCGGGGCGGGATGATGATGCGCATGCCATTGTGGCGACTTCCTCGCATGGAACCTCCGCGGGCGTCCACCATGAAGCTCACCAAAAACCTGCATGAGGAAAAAGACCCGACAAGAAAAGATAAAGAGAGGCTCAGCATAGTTGAGTTGTCCCATGCTGTGGTAAAAACACACTCGCAAACAAATTTCAGAGAGAAAATTAGAGGCGAGGATGTGATCTGGGATCATTCCATGCACCTGGTGAGAAGTTAGTGAGGTAGAGAATGTTGGTAGGATATTTAAACATTGTACTAAAAAACAGAGTTACAATTAGTTTACTGTAAAAGATCAGAATTCAACCAAACTGTTAAGGTGCCACAATCTAAACCATATATTATTAAGATCTTTCTTCAGCCAGTTGTGTTGTATTAAAGTCCCCCTAAGGTGAAAATCAAGCTTGTAATGTTGTTTATATGTCTATGTGGTGTTTTTAATATGCTTTAAGATAAACCATGTGCAAATTCATAAGTCAACACCATCGCTGAGTATTTTCTCTTTAAAACTACAGTGAACCAAAGACAGTCTCAAAAACGCAGTTTATAATCGCTGGTGTTTCTCACATCACAAACTACATAGTAACCAATCATGTCAACGTGTGATCGTCAACGAGTGGATCTCTGAGCTGGTGCGAGTAAGTGGAGGCGGGGCTAATTTGCATATTTGTAGAACCGTGTATACTAAATGAGGCAAGGGTGTAGAGCTACATTCAAGCTATTTTAAGGCATGAAGAATTTTTTTCAAGGAAAAAAAACAATAAAATGATTGACTGCAGGGGGACTTTAACATTCATTATTGCTGTACTGAAGTCACAAAAAATAACACTGAATGAAAAAATGTAACGTCATAGTATAGATTACAAGAAAAATCTTAAGTCTAAAGTCTTAAGGACCATTTGGCTTATGAAGATGTTATCAAATAGTGAAATACTGATATCACTCTGGGCTGTGTTAGAGATAGTAGATCATAGAGACCATTGGCGCCAATAGTTTTACAATCTACATTAGCTTGTAGGCTGGATGTATACTACAAAACCTGTCAAAAACAAGTCCTGGTCATTGTTCATCCAAATCTCCAAGAAATAGTAAGAAATTATATTTTTCCAAATGCAAATGAAACCTATTTTTAGAACCAAGAAGTTGAGTTGAGAACTGCAATGGCAAACACAGGGAGGAAAAACTGTGATCACATGACCAACTGTCACCTGTTGTCGTACTGAAAGAGTGAGGGAGAAACGCTGCAAAGAAACAAGTGGAAATATGGAACAGGGCAACAAAAATCATAAGAGCTTCAATATTAGCACAAACACAAAAACATTCCTTTATTGAGGGCTCTATTAATATAAAATACATGGAAGCAGGAAGGTAATATGGGAATATTAAGGTCATTAAAGAATAAACAATATTGAGATAATTTAATGCAATCTCGCGGTGATTCTAACTATTTTACATCTAGCTGAATTGGTGGCTAATTCGTACAATCTCATTCGTATGTTTTCGTACGGTCTGTTTAAACCCCAGAGATGGGTAAGTTTAGGGGCGTGGTTAGGGGTGGTCCTTCATAATGAGATTCGTTTAAAAATCGTACGTTTTTGTATAAATTAAATCATACTAAAAACAAAGGTATTATTACATAGATTTAATGTCTAATGTTAAAGTTTATTTTTACATTTATGCTCATTGGAAGCAGGGCTTTCCGACATCTTGGAAGTAACGTGAATGACGTGGCTCACTAAGGTTGGGGTTGATCGATGTAACCCGAGTTCACAGCTAGAATGTTCGACTTTGAGTGGCGTTCCAGACATTATTTCTAAGAATCCAAATTCTGAGCTGGCTGGAGCGCAGCATTAGGGTGTTCCATTTAAACCCACTGCAAAGCTTCCACCAGTAGTGGACACTTGTGCAATGTAAGCAATGGCACTCGTCCGAGTGAACGAGATGGAGGAAAGTTAGCGAGAGAAGGGCATAAAAAAGTCCACGGAGCTTTCTAGTGATAAAAACGACATCACGCAGACAGTGAACGGACCCTGGCGGAACGCGGACAGATAAAGTATACTTTGGGCTACAGGCGTAAATAAGGTACTTATTCTTCTTAGAATATATGTATATGTTTTGTTTCAGTTTTTCATCCACCAAAAATGAAAGTAACAGCATACTTCTTCATTATTCTCATAAATGAGGTTTCATTTCCACTTAAGTTTAATACTTCGGCTTAGTGATTTGAACAAACCATTATCCAAAGAGTAAGAATAGTCATGGTGATGCTGGCCTTACCCGGAATGGACAGGGCTGGAGACCAGGTTCACGTTGTCCATAGTGTCTGGAGTCCAGCTATAGCGTCTCATTGATTCTGTGTTGTAATCTTTTGCTAAAGCCAGGTGCTGAAACACAAAATAAGCTTGTTCAGAACTGAACTACTCATATTTCCATTCACTGTGGTTCTGTGGTGAACCATGGCTTTCACAATACTCTCATACGAGACTGAGGCTCTGCTCTCTGTAATTAACAACTCAACCGCACAATTATCACTTCATCTTGTGTTTTATGATGACAGTGACAATCAACAAAACAACATGCGATGGTGGAAGATAATGGAAGAAAATCCCTGATGCAAGACCAAAACAGCAAAAACAATGTAAAAAAGCTAAGTTATAATAATAATAATAATAATAAACTGAGACAGAAATGGAAGGGAAACCAGCAAGAATCTGGCCTGAAGAGCAGAACATAAAAGAACAACAACAAATGCATCTTGCGGAGCAAAGCTCATGTTTGCATTGGTTTGTGGAATAAGAAACAATGCGATTCCTCAATGCATTTTATACCTTATAATGAAAGTCAACAAGTTTGGGTATGTCTCTACAGACCCCCTGAAGCATTTGAAGAGAAGAGACAGATTCTGAATCACTCCAAATGCACTGATCAACAGTGACAGACAAAATGACTTGAAGATCCTTTCTCTGACTATAAATGTATATGGCGTTAATAGTATTGTTAAAAAGATTCCTGTGGCAGTGCAACGGTGGAAATAGATGGTAATATCATGGTGTTCTGCTATATACAATAGTACTGAGCAATTAAGCTTATTTACATTTCATGGCCTTAACATGGTAGGCCTACTATGGCATTACCACTCTTCTTAGTGCAAAAATTGTATTTCCTTAAGAAAATTAGTATCTAGTTTAGAGTTTGCTGAGCTTATATGGAGGAGAGAACGATATGGTCTAGGAAAAAACATCTTTTAATAGTTCAAATTCACAAATGATGAACTTCGACATTAGATAAAGACTCAAAACCAACTCAACTGCCAGCAAAAGGGCAACACAGAATCTGAGAACTCGAGGAGAAAGAGGGCGTACCGTGTCCTTGTTTGGCGCCAGGATCTCTTCGATCATCATGCTGTCACGGGCGAAGGAGCTCCGGTTGAGTGTGTTAGACCTATCCGAACTGAAGGAGCGCAGGCTGTTGGCATTTACATTAATACCATACAGTGCGGGGGAGTGACAGTGAAATACACACAGAACACACACACACAAACACAAAACAAAAACATTCATTATTGCATGCAACTTCCAGGGAAACTGATGCACAACAGCCAAAACAAGGATCAAACCCACAAGAGAGACAGTAGTGGTTTGATGGTTTAGACATTGAGAGAAAACAGGAGAAAAGTTGTCTAAAGATGAATTCACAGATGTGCAGCATCTTAAATCATACGCTGGTGAAGATTTGGAATGACTTAATGACTGAGACAAAGCCTCTGTGCAAGTCAGCTTTTAAACGTTAAGCTAATTGATCCTTCACTAAACCCCAATTTATGTTACTGACCAATTCTTGTATGCTGTTGCCACATACTGTGGTTACACATTATCAGACAAACGTTTGCTCTTTTCTAATGTAAATCTAAGGAGGATCTGCGTGTTTGGATAGTTTAAAATGGAGTTTAACAGAAATTAACCAAAAACACGTTATTGGAAAATGTTATTACCAAAGAAATGAATATAGTGGTACTTTTTTCCTTATACAAATATTTAAATACATCTTGAAAAGTGGATGCCGTGAATTAAACGGCCCTTATTTCCAAATAAACACGCAGAACATCAGTAAGAACACCTACATTTTCTTCAAAGTAAATTAAATATTTCTAACTTAACATATTTTAATTTATGCATTTATTCATGTCACTGTGGTGTCGATATACAGATGTGTAAAATTCCAGCGAATTAAATACATTCATAATTTTAATAATAAGTTGAAAATGTTATGGCTGATAATCTAAATGGCCGATATTAAAATTCTTTTCTATTTTATGTAGAAAAAATAACACTTTAAAAATATTTATTTTAAATATTTCAAGTGAATTTAGGCATCAACATAACATTATAATGTAAATATAAATGGATATTATTAACTTTGACTTTAAGCATTAGATGATGGCAACAGTTATATAAATGTAAAAATACAGGGAAATATTTAAATATGCAATACCACCAAAATGTATCCAAACTTGACTGATAGTCATAAATAAATATTTATTGGAGAAAAATACTGCAAAATT
This sequence comes from Semotilus atromaculatus, assembly GCA_031834385.1. Classification (NCBI taxonomy): domain Eukaryota; kingdom Metazoa; phylum Chordata; class Actinopteri; order Cypriniformes; family Leuciscidae; genus Semotilus; species Semotilus atromaculatus. The sequence continues at coordinate 6,964,765 of JAULUF010000014.1, forward strand.
TAAAATTTATTCAAAATAGGGGAGATTAAGATGCTTTGCAATGTTGCAATGTTCACTGCTATTTGGGCACATTTTACTGAAAATCACTCTGTTCATGAAAACAATTCAAATTGTTTAAGAGTAACAGTAATCAAGGGTTGAGCTAGCAAAATGACAATTATATAAAACTTTACAGGACTTTAGCCTTTATTTCTATTTACAGTTAGGCCATGTGCATTAATGCAAACTGAGCTAAACACACACATGGTCTTTCCTAAGGCTGTGCCCAAATCAATATGATATCAATATGGCTGTGCTCAGAAATCAATATGACGTGGCGGTTCTCAGTTCGGAGAAAAAACTGGCACTGTGTGGCTACTGTCTTGTGAACATGTACTGCGGTTTGTGAGTTTGCTGATTTAAATGGATGAAATTTGATTCAACTGATGAGGCTCTTCATGCATCCCTGGAAGCTACATTGATAAACTATTTGGTACAGTAACTGGACTCAAAAGGACAAAAACTGAAATGTTTACGACAGTCAAACCTGAGAGAACAAAAAAGAAAAAACCTTGAGGTTCACACACCAAACTGTCAACATAAACCTAAAATTGAAAACCATGAAAACCAATTGAAACCACGGACAACAAGAATGTGTATTCTTCATCAAATGAAAAACAATGTACAAAGCACAGTACACAACAATGGTTTCAGAATGACTCGGGATAAGGGGTGGAAAGGGTCGGAAGCATCATGCCCTCTTACCTGACTTTAGGACTATGGTGAGAGTTTAGAATGGAAGAGGAAGAACAGAGGAAATTGAAGGCAACAAATCAGAAAAGCAGTGGTTGAATGAGACAGGCTCTGGTGCTGCATTGTGCTGTACTCTCACACACACGAATGAACTGAGGATTTTACTCCTCTTTTACTTTTTAATCCATTAGGATGTGATTTTAGGCATATATGAAGAAAAGAACAAATATAGAATACCCTAAACACTACAGAAGTTATTATGAGATATGCCAATATCTCAAGCAATTCTCTGTATGGCATCTGGAGAGACGACATGATCAAGGATAGAGACCCTCAGTTTTAGAGAAGCACTTTCTTGTGCCTGATCGTTCAATCTTTATGATCATAATGTTTATGGTGTTGCTATAGTGATAGGATGATAATTCATTTCTTGGTATGGCCGATAACCAAAAAAAATGCAAATAAATCAATAGATGCCAAAATTAATACTACTTTATATAAAAAATGAAAAAACAAACAAACACTAAAACCTACAATAAGTAGTTTGTATGCTACAAGTGAAAATATGACCTTGAAACATTAAATAGAAAAGTTAAATGATAAGTACTTAAAAATGTAAAAAAAAATTAAATTGCAGTGCTATAAAGTATTAGAGTAAATGTAATTAGCTACTGTACTTAACTACTTGGTAGGTTTACTGAGTATTAAAATATTAGCAACTTTTACTCTGTACTTAAAGGAAAACCCTTTTTTTTTTTTTATAGGCTCATTTTCCAACTCCCCTAGAGTTAAACAGTTTTTGAATCCACTGTTTAAAGCTACACTGTGTAACTTTTTTAGTTTATTCTTAGCTAAAAACACTTAGTTCTTTCAAAAATATATGTGCTCATTAATGTATATTTACTTCGTTCAAGTAATAAAGTATTCTCGTGAGTGTATAATATGCCATTGAAAATACATACGGGTGAGGGGTTCTAATGTCGGCCGCCATGTTGCCCCTCCATCTTGAAAGTACATTAGCCAAAGAGGGACATCAAGCTTCGCCTTTCGCGTTTTAACACTCAATGGCACCGTGTCGAGGAGGTCGAACTGGAATCCATGTTAATCTTGGACTACATTGGCCACCGTAGGAGTTAAAACGAAATCGGAATTGAGAGGAACAGAAACTAATATTCACTGGATGGTCATATACCTTTTCACCGCTAGATGGGGGTAAAAATCACACAGTGTAGCTTTAAGCCTATTTCCAAAAAAAGTGTGTTCCTTTAACTATGTTTTTAAATAAGTTTATGTACTCTTTACTGAAATACTTTTGTGATGAATATTAGGCAATTACTCATTACAGTTTGCATGTCACCTAACTTTTTCTGCAGCAGTTTATTTCTGCTACAAAAGAAGTGATATCGCCATCTACGGGGCATTGAAGATACGATATCTTGTTAGTTTTGCCCTTACTCACCTAAACTTGTCAACAAGGCTATTTTATGTGAATGTGAGTGTATTAGCAGGTAGTTGTGAATCTCAGTTGTTTCATGTATGAGATGAGGCCCAAAACCAGCATTTCATTTTACATTATTTTATTTATCCGTCATATTGAAGAGACCTTTTTTAAAGAATAATGCTTTACTTATGCCCTTTTTGAGCACTTGAGCTTAACTAAGATTTAAGAGTTTGTATACGTTTAAGAGCCTGTTGTGTTAGCCTTGATTATTGCAATATTGAGGTGTTCAGTTTCATTCTGATTTTAAAAAACATACGTGTGATTGCTCTCCTCACGAATCACTGTTTTTTTTCCACTGGCATGTCTCTTATGTGTTGAGGACTACTGCATCTTTGAGCCTATATTCAGTATGAGTAAAATCTTGAGTACTGTCAAAATCAGATACTTTTACACAAGTCGTATTGGAATATGTGACTTGTAACTTGACACATGACTCTTGTCTTCACTGAGATATCATTGGCTTTCAAAAGATAAAATACACTTTATATATCATAACGTTAAGTTATTTTTTTATTAGATGAAAGGTGTCCTCTCTGTAAAAATGCTTAGGGCTGTTATTGAACATGATGGTAATTTCCTGTTATGAAGCTTGCGTGTAATTTGAAATCTCACTCAACCCTTTCGATTATTGAATGCTGTCAAACTTGTGTTTGTTGGAGGGAAAATCCCCTGAAGCGAGTTACATGTAGGTTAAACATTAGCTATGGCCTTCTCACTCAACAGCACATGCTACTGAATCAAAAGATGACAGCAGGCGGCCAACACAAAATGCAAATAAAGAGTCTATAGCCTTCAGATAAGACAGGAATCAGGAAATAACAGCTGGGTACTGCAGCCATGAATGCTCTCCATTCAGAATTTATGAGCTCAAGCTCATTTAGATTATGGTTATGCTGAGTTAAGGTGAATGCTCTTTAAAACACCTCATTTTGTATTTTACAGAGAAAAAGAAAGTCATAAGGGTTTGGAAAAACATGAGAATTTGGGTGTTCCTTTAAATGGCCTAATGTTTTCTCTTATCTTATGTGGTCTGTTAACCGGGTCCAACAGTCTACATGTTGTGAACCTGTTATGTTTTCTAATTCTAAACTATACTAATAGAAAATAGTACTGATTCCAATAAAACTTACAGCATGCTTCCTACAGATATACTAGTATGACCTAAACTAGTGGGATTTGAACCTACAACATTTCACACTCAAATAAATAAATAAATATTCGTACCTGTTTCATTTATGTACAGTACTGTGCAAAAGTTTTAGATCGGTAAGATTTTTTATGTTTTTAAAAGAAGGGTCTCTTCTGCTCACCAATGCTGCAATTATTTGATAAAAAATACAAAAAAAACAGTAATATTGTGAAATATTATTACAATTTAAAACAGCGGTTTTCATGTGAATATATAGTGAAGTGTAATTTATTCCTGTGATCAAAGCTGAATTTATCATCATCATTACTCCAGTCTTCAGTGTCATATGATCCTTCAGAAATCATTCTAATATGATGATTTGATGCTCAAGAAACATTTATGATTATTATCAGTGTTGAAAACAGTTTTTTACATTTTTATTTCATGATGCTATGATGAATAGAAACTAAAAAAGAACAGCATTTATCTGAAATCTAAAGCTTTTGTAACATTAAACTCTACCCTTCAAAAGTTTGGGGTCAGTAAGAATTTAAATTTTATTTTTGGGGGAAAGAAATATAATAAATCAATACTTTTATTCATCAAGGATGAGTTAAACTGATCAAAAGTTACAGTAAAGACATTTATAATGTTAGAAAATATTATATTTTAAATAAACGCTGTTCTTTTGAACTTTTTATTCATCAAAGAATTTTGAAAAAATTGTACACAACTGTTTTCAACATTGAAAATAATAATGAATGTTTTTTGAGCATCAAATCATCATATTAGAATGATTTCTGAAAGATCATGTGACACTGAAGACTGGAGTAATGATGATGAAAATTCAGCTTTGATCACAGGAATAAATTACACTTTACTGTATATTCACATAGAAAACAGCTGTTTTAAATTGTAATAATATTTCACAATATTACTGGTTTTTTTTGTTTTTTTTTAATCAAATAATTGCAGCCTTGGTGAGCAGAAGAGACTTCTTTTAAAAACATAAAAAATCTTACCGATCTAAAACTTTTGCACAGTACTGTATGTCTGACAAATATGCATTCGATTACGTTTATTAGTTTGTTTATATTAAAGGGTTAGTTCACCCAAAAATGAAAATTCTGTCAGTAATTACTCACCCTCATGTTGTTCCAACCCCGTAATACTTTCGTTCATCTTCGGGACACGAATTAAGATATTTTTGATTAAATCTGAGAGCTGGATCACTCCTCCATAGGCTTCTAAGGGACTGAAACTTGTTCTCCCGAAAAGTTATTAAAGACATCGTTAAAATAGTCCAAGTGACTACAGTGGCTCAATCTTAAGTTTATCAAGCGACGAGAATACTTTTTGTGCGCAAAAACAAACAAAAATAACTACTTTATTTCAACAATTCATTTCCATCTCTGTTGGCCTCTAGTCCGTTAACGTAGTGTGATAGCGTAGTGCTACGTCACACGTAGGGTCCCTATTGGCTGACGCTGGTCATGTGTGTTATACAGTCAGTTTTACTACGTGAACTCACTAGAGGCCGACCGAGAAGGAAATGAGTAGTTGAATAAAGTCGATATTTTAGTTTTTTTTGCGCACAAAAAGTATTCTCGTCGTTAGATAAACTTAAGATTGAGCCACTGTAGTCACTTGGACTATTTTAACGATGTCTTTAACCCATACTTGCCAACCTTAAGACATCAGAATTAGGGAGATATTCAAAAGGACCGGGGGGGGGGGGGGGGGGGGGGGGGTCGTCATATATAGTGCGGGCTCGGCAAAAGTGCGCATCAAGGGCGTAAATCGACCACTTGGGGGCGCTCGCGAGCACCCTTCTGAGATCTAAAAATGACAAATGGGACACACTGCGGTCTCACGGACTTAACGGACACACGCACACGGCAGCCATTGTTTGTCCACAAGACCGAAAGTGCTCATGAAGTGTGCGATTTGGGACTGGGCCATCGTCGCGCTTGACTTCGAGGTGTAACTTTTATTAATGTTCGGTCTGAAACGGCACCCAATTGACGGATGGTGTAGCAATATTGTTGTCCGGGTGGAAATTTGGAGAAATTCGGGAGAAAGGTCGGTCCGGGAGATTTTCGGGAGGGGCTTTGAAATTCGGGAGTCTCCCGGAAAAATCGGGAGGGTTGGCATGTATGCTTTAATAACTTTTCGGGGGAACAAGTTTCAGTCCCTTAGAAGCCTATGGAGGAGTGATCCAGCTCTCAGATTTAATAAAAAAATATCTTAATTCGTGTCCCGAAGATGAACGAAAATATTACGGGGTTGGAACAACATGAGGGTGAGTAATTACTGACAGAATTTTCATTTTTGGGTGAACTAACCCTTTAAAACTGCGTAATCCAAGTGGATGGAAATGTGCAATTTAAACACATAAATCTTAAATTTAAGTCTAAATATTTTTGGAGTGCAGTAAGACCTAGAACTTTCCATGGTGTATGTTTTGCCGAAAACCGTAACAGATGAAGTGTAATTTTGATAATAATGTAAAAAGCTGTTTAGAGAGTTGGTTACCTGGCTGTGCGGGCTCCAACACTGAATCCCACGTATCCCTCCTGTGGGAGAGAGTCGTCTCCGAGCTCGCGCAGGTCTTGCGGTCCCAGGTACTTGTCCGTTTCTCCTGTCATCGCATCCTCACCTGTCAGCAAAATAAAGAATTACTACACCCTTCAGAGGAAAACAGACCCTTTACAGCAACACTGACCCTTTAAAGTCAACATGAATGGCATTCAAAAAGCATTTTCCAATTTTCCTTTGGAAATAATGTGAACCGATGATTCATAGGCAATAAGAGCAGAATCAAATTAAATGGGGAAAGTTTTGATTTCATGTTGGCGTTAAGAATGAATGGCTGGATCAAATCAAAACGCCCCCCTCAATCCCACAACAATCACTGGCACACTTCCCAAACTCTTTCATGGCTGAAGATTCATGCAATCTTTGTTTAGATTTTATTATTATAAGTACAGAAATGTAAGCAAGGCACTTAGAGAACATCAATACCATATGTTCCAACTAGCTCATGGTTACCATAAATCGTTTTTTAATATGCATCTATGACAAGATAGATTCAAACAGGCCATACATCCTCGGGAAATGCAGTTAATGAACACTACAGCAGAGCAGCAGTGAAGTGAGTCACAGAAAAAGCTACAGCTAATGCATAGAAGAGAGAGGAAGACTACAGTCACACTGCAAGATCAAGAACCCAATTAAGATTTCATGATTTTGGGGAAAGATGTTCACATGATCTACATGTGACAGGCTCACATGTGACACTAATGTATTCAGTATTACAATACTACTACTAGTAATACTATATATATAGTATATATAATATATAGTATTTTGTAACTTTGTAAGTTTCTGTATAACACGTATAATGCAACTAATACATTATTTCTATAGCTTTTGACAAGACAATTCCAATACAATATGCAAATAAATGTATGAAAGATGAGCAATCATAATTCAGTATACACACAGATCATGACTATTGTTCATCCATTTTGTATACTGAACATAGCAAAACTGCCAAAATGTTTAAATCTAAATTTCTTTAAAACATATATATACCGTTTAAAAAAGAAAGATAAAAAACAGTATCACTGTAAAAAGTGTTAACCTGCAATTGTTACCAAGCTATTTCTACCTTTTTTCAGCCGTACAAATTGTTTTGTTGGCATAAATGAATGTATATAGGTTGGTTCAGTGATAAAAACAAGTTCATATGATAATTCTTAGGTTCCTTTTTTTCCTGAGTACTCAATAGCCAAAAAGTTTGGATGTCTGTTTGTTTGGGCAAAATGAAATGCTTAAAGTTAAACACAAAGTTACATATTTAGAACAAACCCTAACCAGAATGTATGATCAGATTTTAATGTGAATTATTTCCACTTTTGCAAGTGGCCCAGAGTAAGCATTATTTTTTTTCTGGCATGTAATTTGTTTACGTCAAAATTCGTAATTGGACCACATACATCTATGCATACTACATACAACGTTGTGAATGCAGGTTATGAGAGAGATTGTGGCGACAGAACATTCCAACATGGATCCCCCCCCCCCTTCTTCTAATCACCCTGGCAACCACCTCCCCCCAAAATTAGCCCCATGGAACTGTCTGCAACTTTCACTCTCTTTCACACACACACACACACACTGATATTTACACAATTTAATTGTGAAATGTCATAAAAAGAACCCATGTCTGTGCAGCCTCTTGCACAATGAAACGGTTCACTAAAAGCCTGAACAATACAAGTTAACAGCTCACTAAAAACATTTTTAACAAGTTGTGACTGAAAATAACACACCCTTTAATAATAAATATTACAAACTCAAACTAACCCTTAAAAATCAGGTTTTAGCAAACTTCTGGTGACAGTTTTGTAAGTAAGCTCATACATGCACACACAAACATATAATTTCTCACAGCTTTAAAACTATCATGTTGTGTGGCTTTGGACAGCGTGATCAAACCATAAATAGCAGTTCGTGAAAAACAAGGTCTCTTACACTTAATAGCCAAATCCATCCTTCATCTTCACATCAGCTTTAAAAATATTTACAGATCCTCTTTGTCCTTTTTCACTACCAGAAGCCACTTCCTCAATCCGGTATACTCCACACAGCACGATTATTTCCACATGTTCACTATGGCCCTGTCCACAGTGTCTGAAGCGATCCAGTTGCTTCTTTCTGAGCGCGTGTTCACGCACACACACGCACACACATGCACACACATACACACACCCCTCTGCCGTAGCCTGACAGGACGTTCAAACGGTGAGGGGCTGGCGTGAGGTCATCACGGGAGCAAGGTAACACTCGAGGCAGTTTCAGAGCGAGTGTGGCAATGGGATCTCGGCATTCCTCATGCCTCAGGAGCCCCCGACTGGGGTGGGACACAATAGATGTGGAAGGGGGCGTATTTCTATGGTAATCTGTGCTGGTGCTGAGGTGCTCTCGGTAATCAGACCCTGTACAACTGAAGGATCACAAAAGAGCCCTTCTACAGGCAGCAGAACAAATAGTAAAAAAGGAGGGAGACCAACACACACAAAAAAACCCCGCCTGCCACCTGACCACGCTCCCCTGGGAACAGCGTTCTTGAGCTGCCAGAGTTCAAACTCCAGGAACTCAAACTTCTGTTCGATATGGGAATCCCGGAACACACTGCGACACCTGTTTATAATCCCAACCGTGTAAACATGTTATTCCATTTGATCTAGTTTGAACTCTTATGTAATAGTGTCCTTTAATACTCTTACAGATTGCAAGCAAAAACCAACAAGCATAACCAGTCTGATTCACAAACAAATGATTCTTTTAATGAATCAGTCAAAAAGATTCAAAAATAAATCTGCAATTGAACCAAAGTAGGCATGAAAGGGAAGTTGCAAATGGATTCTCGAACGAGAAAGAATGCAGGCCAGGACTTGATGTTGTCCATCTGGAATTGGTTGCAATTGGTTGCAGCAATTGTCATTTGCTAATTACTGTGAAGAACAGGTTTTTGGAGGGGAGAGGTTATTTTTTATATATATATTAGGGTCAACTATTCTCATTACTGTCTGCAGTTAATCCATTGAGAACTGAAGTGGCCATTCCATACCACAATGTAGCCAAACCTAAAGTTTCTTAGAAAATGTGTATTAAGAATGTGAATTGGGTCAATTTTGACAGATGAAAGCATGTGCTAAATGAATAAATGTAAATGTAAACATTGGCTTTAAATGCAAATTACCCGCGATGTTTGCCTGGGATCTGAGTTATTAGCACTGCACATCACGACCGGATAAACAGAGCTGAGCTCTTCCACTCTGCCAAAGAGAGCGAGAGAGAATCAGATGGAAAAAGCGAGCAGCGTCAGCAATGTCGAAAGGTTTTATGCCAACCAGACGTTTGCATTCAGCTGCCAATTGGTGATGTGAGCAGAACTGATTCATTCATTTTTGTCAGTCCAAGATATTGTAAAAGAGACATTTTCTTACAGGAACTGAATGTCAGAATGTTGAGAGTATATTCATATAAAGCGTTTATTTAGGGTACAGAGGTGTAACATGTAAATAAGAAGTCATGCGAGTTATGTCCCGGGAGTATGCAGGACTATAAGTTTACAGAAACGAAACACCATGCTTCAGTCTCTGCAACACACTAACACACACACACACACACACACACACACACACACACACACACACACACACACACACACACACACATTTATGAGGACATTCCATAGGCGTAATGGTTTTTATACTGTACAAACTATATATTCTATCCCCTTACACTGCCCCTGTCCCTAAACCTACCCATCACAGGAGACATGCTGCATTTTTTTTTTAAGCTATTTGAAATATGAGGACTCATGCAATGTCCTCATAAATCACGTGTAAGTTATAATACCAGTGTAATATGCATGTCATTATACACATTTGTGTCCTCATATATCACAAAAACAAGCACACACACACACACACACACACTGTCCATAAACATAATGATTTTTATACTGTACAAACTGCATATTCTATCCCTTTACACTAACCATACCCCTAAACAATCTTTGTAGGGACATTTTGTCCCTATATATATATATATATATATATATATATATATATATATAAAAGCAAGGATACAAATGCATTCATAACCATCACGTTACAGTATTAAATAAACTGATACACAAAATTGTCATTCATGGCACTGACTGGCAAACTTCTATTCAATCCTTTTAGCTTACACTGAAGCTCTATGGGTTTTGACTGCAAAACAGAAATGGACTGAGCCAAACAAACTTTTATCCAATTATCTAACAGCCAAGACTTTGGAAGAAAACAATTCTGTCCATAGAGGCTGGAATTACTAAGAGAGTATGTGTGAAATTGTAATTATATGTAGAGATTGTAATAGAATAGCAAAACCAAGACTTATTATACGCAAGCCAATGTAGATTTGCATATTGAGGAATTTCATATTCATAAAGAGTAGCCTAGCAACTAGTACAAAGCCATATTCAACAGCCATGGAGTGAAAAGAGTCTATAACACAAAAAAGACTTAAGAAGATCTGGTTAGTTGGAAAATGTGAAAAAAGAAAAAGGCAGGTGCTACAAGAACAAACCACACAAAAAAAAGAGATACCTTCTTCAACATCGGAAATATAGTCCTCATTGAGCATTTCAGGCACATTGGCTCTACGGACTGTGTAATTTAAATAAAAAATGTTAGAAATAATATGTAAATGGCCAAAAATAAACTTTACATGAAAACAGACCACTATCACATGACAACTTTTCTTTTTACCTTCATCATCTGACATGTCCAAAACCTCGTTCATTGTTTCTGGAACATTCATTTTATGTTTCTCCGTCACTGTCTGCAAACAAAAAAGAAGAAGAAAAAAAAAAAAATGTGTGAAATTGTAGAAGTGGCTTAATTTTCATGTATTTTATTATTGCCATTTTTTTATTATAAGTGAAAATAGCATATAGCGATCTTAGCGATAGATGCTATTTACCTTAAGTGAAAACAGCAGCATTTTCTTTGCAATAAGTGTAAAAAGTGATTAGATGCTATTTATACTTTTTAAGTATACTTGTTATAGTATAAGTATATTTTTTATACTTGTAAATTATTATATTTATTAAAATCATTAAATAGATGCTGCCTTATTGGGACAATAAAGCCCTCCCTAAACCAACCCCTAAACCTGACCATAAATCATTAACACTTTATTATTAAACATATGTTAGACACTTTATTTCCACTTTTCAAATAATTTCTTAATTTTTTTTTTTAAATAAATGCCGTTCCGATCTAATACGTGATGAGAAAAGGGAGTAGAGCGAGTTCGACAAAAGGGGGATTAGAACTCGGGACACGCGCCTTACCCCTACACTATTGCTACTGTTGACAATCCAACGTTTTCCGTCATTTTTTCTGGGCCAACCAGATGTCACTGGGTGGAGTTAGTGTAAATAACCTCTGCCAATCAGGCGGGCTATTAGCTCTTAGTGTAAATTGACACGCTGTTTATTATTTGTATATATGTTGCATTCTTTTTTTGTCTGTGACACTATCACAACAGACCTGCAACCCTCTTTTATGAAAACCAGTTGAAAACCTCTGCACTAAAGCACTGTTACACCCGGTGTACAGTATCCTGCAGAATAGCTGTATTCATATATTTAAAACATGACACAAAGTCCCTCACCACAGTAGTGTGCGTCTCCTCCGTCACGACTTTGAGCGTGTCGACCACAGAGATGTAACCCAGGCGCCTGGCAATAGCTAAGGCTGTGTTTCCATTCTGTAGGTTCAAGAAAAGGGCAAAATCAATGCAGAGATCATCAACGTAAGAAATAAACTAGAACATTACATTTTCTTAAGTAAAAAATTTAAATAGTCCCTGAAATTTCCAGAATTTTCATAACTGCAAGTCTATGGGATTTTTCCCTCTCATTTCACAGTGCGCCCAGGCAAAAATCAGTCTGATTGCTTAGAAAAGTAACAGCAAACTTCTCCGTATATATATATATATATATATATATATATATATTTATATTTATATATATATATATTTTTTTGGCATCTTATTTTGAAGAGGTGCATGAATTCAGACACTCACCACTGTCAGCTCATTAGGAGAGGCTCCGTGCTGCAGCAGAAGGTTAATGATGTGTGTGTGACCCTGCTGAGCAGCCTGATGAAGAGGTGTATATCCATTCTGAACATGAGAGGATTTAAGAGAAAAACTGAGAGATTAATACTTTTCCACCAGTAATTAGAAAAAACAGTTCTGTAACCAGAGTAAAAGATTATGAAATGCAGTTACTCAGCCTCACACACTGCTTTCTCTGAACATTATTTCAATAACCTTAGTTTTGGCGTTGACTTTAGCCTGGTTCTTCAGGAGGAAGTGGACCATCTTCACATTGCCATAGTGACAGGCGACGTGCAGGGGTGTGTATGCCATCTGAACCAGAAAACAGAGACACACATTACTCAGACTTCGGTTTCCAGTCAAGCACAATTAATTTTTCACACATAAAAAGGGCCATGATGTATTCAAAGAATGCTCTTACATGTCTACAAACCCAGTCACACTTAACCTAATTGTTTAGAGGTATAGGGCCCTATTTTATCGATCTAAGTGCAAGTGAACTTAGGGCGTGTCTGAATCCACTTTTGCTGATGGGAAAAAAAGGGTTGTCCCTATTCTCTTAATGAGTAATGGGTGTTTTGGGCATAGCGTGCAAAAAAACAATCAGATTTTCCTATTCCCTTTAAAAGCCAGTTGCGCTCGTGCCATGGCGGAATTCGCGCTTGCGCAAGCAGAGTATCTACAGGACAAGACGGATTCCACCATATCTTTATGTATACAATAATAATCTTTTACATTGTAATCCTTTTATTTTTAATACTTGGCATGTTTGTGTGCTGCTGCGCGTCCCTGTGTGTGTAATAAGCATTGTGGACCCGCCTATTGGCTCATATTACTAATGCGCCCTTTAAATAACAAAAACAAATATACTGTTTTTAAAATCAAAATTTTAGTTGCCTCAAAATAGCAATGCGCCCGAACACACCTCGTTTTCAGACCAGCACCCCATGGGAGCAAAAATGGGTGCAAATGCATTTGTGATTTAAACAACGTGGCGCAAGACGTGTGAAAATGATAACTGCATCGGGCTGAAACTAGCAAAAAACACGCGCCACGCCTGGCCCTGCATTGCACCAAATGTATAACAGGGCCCATAGAGATTTAGTTATTAATCTTGGATAGGTTTTACAACTTTGACCACATAAAGGTACACAGTAGTATCCAGTTCAATCCAATTGGATGTTCTATAAAGTTTGTCTGAATCAGCAACAATAACTAGGAGGGAGGAGTAATAATAAGCACTTGTTCTTTATCATTGCTCTGGATCATTCCCTGTGCTGAGAGTGTGTTTTTCTGTGGGTCATTGTGCTGTCGAGTATTGATCTGTGTGCTGCTGTGTGTCTCTCACACTCTCAACATCTGAGAGCCGCACTGAACGACCTTGAGCCGAGGCCGTTCGATGTTTATACACGAGTGACCAATGAGGGGACTGGCCAGACATAGTGTGTGGATGTGTGTGTAGTATATATCCCCACAAGGACAGTACGATCCCCACGAGATAAATGTATTAATAAACATACTAAATAATGCTCATTGGAAAATGTAAAAATGCTAAAAGGTTTCTGTGAGTGGTAGGTTTAGGGAATAGAAAATACAGTTTGTACAGTATAAAAATCATTATACGTAGTGAGAGTTCCCACAAAGATAGCGAAACCTAACGTGTGTGAGGTTCAAGTATTCCCAACATTGTGGGGACAAAATATACCAGAAATGTTTGATCTTGTGGGGACATTTATTGGTCAACAGCTTACGAATCACACTAAATGGTGTATTTTGAAAATGTAAAAATGCAGAGTGTTTTCTATGGGGGTTGTGTTAAGGGGTAGGGTCAGGATTAGGGGTAGGTCATAGAATATACAGTTTTTGTGAAGTACAAATATTATTGTCTCGATGGAAAGACCCCATGAAACATGGATACCCAACACATTTGCGTGTGTGTGTCCAATACCTTAGTCTCCGGGTCCACTGTGGCACCATGATTAACCAGCACTTCTGAAACATTGACCTTGTCCTCTTGAGCCGCCAGGTGAAGAGGGGTCAGGCCACTCTGACATAAACATTCATCAACCAATTTAGTGACATAACTGCACAGATATGACACATCATGCAGAAATGAATCATCCATCAGTGTAGGTCATACTAACGGAGCTGATAATAAAAGTAAATACGGTCAATTTGGATTTGAAGTTGACTTTATTAGTATGGACCTTTTGCTGTTACAAACTTCACTTCACCCAAAATCAAATGGAAGATAAATAAAAAATATTATAATACTGTTGAATATGCTCTTTGTGGAATAGAGTCATAAAGTAACTGAGCTGATTTTTCACCTTGTTTCCCAGATTGATGGCGGCTTCACGGGCGAGCAGGAGTGTGACCATGTCAACGTTGCCCTCCTGGGCTGCCAGGTGGAGAGGACTGATGCCCTGGCGCGTCGCAGCATTGGTATCAGCTCCGTACTCAAGCAGCGTGGTCGCTATCTCCATCTGGTTCTTCTTGGCAGCTATGTGCAGAGGAGTATAGCCGTTCTGGGAGGGTAAGCAAGTGAAGGAGATCACAATAAAACGATTTCTATGAGCATCCAGACAAAAATCTAAATAACAATGATAACAAGCAGGAGCTTGTCCTAGAACACCATTTACTCTCAAAACCCCTTGAACTTTGCAACAATGTAATCAGTACGGAGGATTGGTATTAGGAAATAATTATATCATGTAACTCTGTCTAAAAAACAGAGACTCTACTAACTGCAATTAAAGCCATGCTCTATATTTCTCCACATTGTTGCTTTAATGATTGCTAGTTAAATTTGGGAAATGTTAAACTCACATCAGACTCTTTGACAACTGGGTATTTTTCCACAGAAAACCAAATTGTATCTTCATCAATGCTTTCTGAGAATTGTCTACTCTGAAATGTGCTATACAATAAAATTTGACTTAACTTGACTTGAAAGGTAAACCATTTAAAGGTGCCCTAGAATGTGAAATTGAATTTATTTTGGCAGAGTTCAGTACATGGACATGACATACAGTGAGTCTCAAACACCATTGTTTCCTCCTTCTTACTTAAATCTCGTTTTTGAAAAACATCCCTGAAAAACAGGCGAATCTCCACATAATACCGACTGTGACGCAACAGTCGGGATCATTAATATGTACGACTCCAAAAATTTGCATATGCCAGCCCATGTTCAATGACAGACGGAACTGCGCAGCCGAAGCATGAAGTTGATCAGTGTTTGGATGTACAAATGAACACAAAGGTATTTAGTTCCTTCATCCGAGCCTCTGAAGAAACAATGGGTTAATTTTATTTTCTCTGGAAATTTCCAAACATTTCACTGACGAGACTTGCCAATACAGAGCTGGCCTCGATGTCTGAAAATATATCGATCGAGCTACCAAGCAACACTTTCTGATGTGTAATTGTTCAAGTTCAGACAGGTAATCTTTCTCTCAAAATCATTCAATACTGCATTTACATCATCGTGTTTGCATTGGGGAAAGCATTAGAGAGAGTGCAGAAACTGCGTTGCAATGATAAGATCTTTATTCTCGCGATCAACACACTGTCATCTGTTTGCTCAATGCTCATCACGGCAACATTTTATGTGATGGGAACAGATCTAAATACTTTAAAAACATCTCACGATTCGTTAATCTCGATAGCTGTAATAGTAAAAACGTATAATATCTGTAGTAAAAGTATTCGAGAGAGTTTCACATGTAATACGTAGCTATTTCATATGCAAGCATGTCAGCCAATCACAGCAGAGGCCGGTTACACACAGCAGACACGCCCCTTCAAACAGAGCTTTCAAATCAGAGGCTAAAATCAGGCTAGGAAAAATGCCTTTTATTTCTAAATTATGACTATTTTTTATCTAAAAAACATACTAACATTATAAGGGCAACCCAGAAAACATTATGCAATAAAAATAAAAACCATTCTAGGGCACCTTTAATTGTACAACAATGATGTGCTGGACCTACAGTATACATTTCTCATCTTGCCTTGTGGCACAGTACTAGAACTGGGCGATATTTCGATTAATCACAATATATTCACTAAAAATATGTAATATTAAATGAAGTAACATCTATTCACAGCTCTGATTCAAATATTCATTTGCATCATCGCTTAATGTTAATGGAAATCCCTGCGAGGCATTTTTCTATATTACAAAATGAAAATAAAAATATATAAGTACAATATAACTTCAAACTAAGTATAAGAGTGCTGAGGAAAACATTTTTAACTAGATTTTTACTGTATTTTACTGTATTTTTTTTGCACGTCCAGCCCTACAGCACTAAGCCAAATGCTGCCAAACCACTATAACCATACTAAAACCTTAGATTTATGACATTTCCAAAACAGGAACATGTTGACAGCAGCGCTTTGCTTCTAACCTCACAGATTAAGAGTGGAACGATGGCTGAAAGGTGGAGAAAAAGAGTCTGAAGCTAGTCAAAAAAAAGATCTTGTTTCTCAACAGCTAGCGAATACTGAGGTGTCAGCCAGTGAGGTCAACAGAGAGCGGTCTTTTCCAAAAACTGTGAGTCAGTTAGTGTTCTCCACATGCCAGGTCTGGCTGCTGTTCGTTGTGAAGGAACAAAGACAGTATCTGGGTCACTGTATTTGTTTAGGGGTTTACACTGAACCGTTTCAGGGTGGACAAAACAACACAAACAGTTTAAAAGCATGAAAACATGCACTCTCTATTCAAGCTCAAACAAAAAACTGTGGAAACAAATTACAATTAAAAGATGGTTTTGTGAATTAAGACTATGAGAGAACTGGTTCATTAAACTCCGTTCCAAAAGCGGCATATGTAGACAATATTGTTTGACATCATCATAGGCTTATTTGCATCATGAATGCTGTTAAAAACAACAACATTATGCTGCTTCTAAAGAAACTTGTTTAAATCTGATGAAGCGGATTCACATAGAAATCTAAGTCATATAATTCACTCATATTGACAAATATTTATAAAAATATGTAAATTTACTCAATATTTGGGCTATTTTTATACTCTTACGAGTGTCATTAGCTTAGCAACATGCTAACATCAGTCCCTATGGAGTCCAAGAGTGCCCATCTACTTTTTCAGGGGCGTTTGTTCTGGAAGTATTTTTTTCCATTAATTTCTCACATATGGATAAAAAAAAAAAAGTCTTCATAAAAGTGTTATAAGCCATGAACCAAGCTACATTATTTTAAAAACGTAGGAAGACAGACTAGATGACGTCATTTGCAGTGCGTCATGTGAGTGAGCAGAACTAAAGAGCTCTTATGACACATTTTGCTTGCCTCTGATTGGTGGAATTTTATGTGCATTACATTATGGGTAATGTAGTTTTTCACAAAAAATTTGGCTGTTAAACATAATAATGTGTAAAAATATTTATGTGGACTGACGGCTTCAACAGAGGCAAATACCATCCATTAACATCCTCACATTAGAGCTGTCTTCAAGGGTTTATAAGTTATTGGTAAAAATCAATTCCTATGGTGAAAACGGATGGAGTTTCAGAACCCGAATGTTGCAGATATTTTGAGTGACAAGGACTTGTTGCGCCTATGTTGATAGTCCAAATCAGTCACTTACGAGGTTTCATCCTGGGGTGCGTTTCCCGTACAATGATGTAACTCGTTGCTAAACTACTATAGTACGATGCACTGTTGGAGAAATCAACTAGCTAGTCACAAGTGTTTCCCGAAACCTATTGTCGCAAATTGGTCGTTCAACCACGTTGGTTAATGATGTCACGCATGTGGTGGAGCAATAACTTCTTTTAATTAAACTGTTTGAGGTCGAAAAAACGCTAGATTTTTTTATATAAATTACAGACATGTCATCTGAGGACTATTTCTAATTTTTCTCAGTTATTTTGCTTTATTACCAGACTCAATATTTGGCTCGTTCTTACATAGTAGAGCACGTTCGCACATGCGCAGTCTTCAAATACGGTACTTTAAATCTTTTGACAAACTAGAAGACGTAAATTACATTTGTGTGTATTCTAAATAAAATGCACAGGTTGTACTGAATGTCAGCTTGCTTATTTTGCTCAAGATAAGGATTTCTTACGTCCAAATGTCATGGAATATAGAAACTACGCTTCTAACCACAGGTCGAGAGCTGTCGTTCAAACCACACAACTTTGCGATGCTGTTTGCAAATGTTCGTTGGAACGATGGTTTCGGGAAACACTGAGTCGTTCAACTATGCTGATAACGACGGAACTTGCGACTAGTTGGCTAATGATGCTTTCGGGAAACGCACCCCTGGTTAACAGCAAGTCAGCTAGGTTTTAGAACAGAGCCTACATTTTCATAGATGAATCCAGGCCTCGTTTTGCCATCAATGGTATTTTTGACGTAACTTTTTTTATGCTTGATGTATACATGATGCTTTGAGTTTGCAGTAATTTACTACACAGTTCACAGAAGGGACCAGAAGACCATAGAGAAATATATATGACAATATGACAAACCCTAGAAGCATTTTTTTCAGGGGGTGAGCAGAAACAGGACTGCTTATTATTAAAGGCATAATACACATTCATTAAAGAAATAATTCAAGTTCTGTGACTGTCATCATTCATCTGTCTTCAAGTCATTCCAAACCTGCGTGACTTTATTCTGTGGAACACAAAACAAGATGTTTTGAAGAATGGTCACGCTGCTCTTTTCCATAGAATGAAAACATTTGGCAACCAATGACTTTCAACCTCCACAAAGACTTAGTGTTTTTTTAAAGAAATAAAGTCATACTGGTTTACTGATCCTGATTTGAGGATAAATAAATGATGACAGAACTTTCATTTTTAGGTGAACTATCCCTGAGCAATCTATCAAACCAACATCAACCACAGAAGTACACAGTTTTCAAGAAGTTCTTCTTTTCAAAGCAATTAAATGCTTACCATCCTTTTTATGGTTACAGTGGGTGGACTAGAAGTGAAATGGCAAAAATTGATCAAGAATGTAGGGTGGAGGTGGTTTTGTGTGAGCATGTGTGCAGCCGTTTGGTCTGCAGCCATATTTCTTCATCACTTGTGTGTGTGTGTTTGTGTGTGCGCATGTGGTTGCATTTGGATGAGATTTGCGTCTGCTAGTTGAGATATTGTGATCAGTACACAGATGCGGTAAGGGTTTCCTGATACCTTTGCTGCTGCGTGTGGGGACGCTCCTTGGTCCAACAGGAGGAGGGCTACTTTCTGGTTATCGTAGTGTGCAGCAACATGCAGTGGTGTTAGTCCACTCTAAAAACACACACACATAGATAGACAGCTATTATTGGCTGTGAGCTCAAACTTGGGGTGTGTGAAACAGCTGCCGTTATAAATCAATCAGCTTTTAGCTTTAGAGAGTAAATTTAGCCAGTGCACATTAGCGAATGAAATCTCCGACATGTCTGGAAAATGATATTATGTATCCTGATAGCATACAAACGCCTCTCCAATCTGTGTTTTCATCTGGAAGATGTCGCTTTAAAGCATTCACAAGCTGTCAGAAGCAGATTTATGATACAGAATAAAAGTGAATATGCAGTTCCAGATGATCTCTACAAAGCAAGCATACTTACTGGGTAATAGAACTGTATAACATTTTACATTACAGTAACTCTGTTTTTAATGATAACTGAGCTGTGTATTTATAAGCAACTATACAAAATATTAACATTAAGCACATGGTGTTTCTATGTATCAAAGATGTATCTAGCTGGTTTTGATTTCGTGAGGTCTAAATGGTGCGGTCACCATTGATTTTTGTGTTTCATTTGCTTCCATTTATACACATGCAAATGCATGAGAGTTGGAATGAGAGTTTACTTTAAGTGTGACACAAAAAACTATATGATGATTAACATACATTTATGAGTGTATATCTGTCTATTTGTCTTTGAAGCACAAATATTATGTCATATGACAGCAAATGACAGCTTCTTTGAATTATATATAATTGTTTGTTTGCCGAGTTGGAAATACAGATGTAATCATTTTTAGACATTACACAAAAAAATTATTCAAATGTGTCCTATATTCATGTCTCACACCCAAAATTCATCCTTTCAACAGATGCTTAGAAAGGTCCAACAGGGATGGGCATCTTTGGTCCTGGTGGGCCACTGTCCTAATAAAACCCTAATAAAAACTCACCTCCCTGTAGCTTTCTAGTAATCCTGAAGACATTGTTCCGTCATTAGGGTTGGAGCTAAAATCTCCAGGAGCGTTGCCCATCCCTGTAGTACATTAGGTAGTAATCGACGACGTATTACCATTAGTGCAAATAGACACTTTTACCTTTCCAGCTGCATCAGGCGGCGCTCGCTTCTGTAGCAGTAAGTTAGCAACTTCAATCTTCCCGTATTTGGCTGCAACATGCAGGGGAGTGAATCCCTTCTGCAAAGAAAAATAATTCATACATAGAAATAAAGAAAAAATTATCAACTAGGATTCAGAGACAAGTCATTTAGTGTGGCATGCAAAATTGTTGCAACTTTTAGAAAACTGGTCTGTTTTGGGGTGGGGTTTATGAACTGCAACTGACATTGGGAAATAAACTGATCTGTGTTGCACAAGTTTCCTTTTGTTAAGTAATACTAAAGTATATACTAGCTCTTCCGTCCAGCTAAAGTATGTACAGTATACAGTAGAAGCTGACCTTTCAGGTGATATTTGGAGACTGTGTTTTGGAGATATTTGGAGATGTTTATGGCAAAATCAAACTGTAATACGTGAAAAATACTGTAATAAATTAAAGAAAATCAACCATTTATTAATAATAATAATAATAATAATAATAATAATATATAATATATATATATATATTTAAAATGTCAAATTTATTAAATATATACATTATATATATATATATATATATACACACACTCACCATATATATATATATTTGTATAGTAATTTCTTTCTTATTTTCTTATTTATAAATGACCAGTTTTTAAAAAAAATATTGCACTTTAATTAACATTATGGAACCAAAACTAAACTAAAAAGATTTTTTGTAACCCTTTTTCTCCTTTATGATCAATTATCTAAATTTAGTGTCATAATGTTTATTCTATTTGGTCCCACTTTATATTAAGTGGCTTTAAGTACTATGTACTTACATTGAAGTTACTACTTTGATACAATGGACTTATTATGTACATACATGTTTTTGTACTTATATTTTGAAAATACCTGCATGTAATTACAACTGTAATTAACTGATGTAATTACATTTGTAATTACACAGTTGACCCTTCCCTTACACCTTAACCTACCCTTAAATCGACCCATACCACCACACCTGTCCCTAACCTTACCAGTATCACACCTCAATAGCAGCAAAAGTGTTTTACAATACAACCTGAACACAATTAGTACATTGTACTTATTTTTCTATGTAAGTACATAGTACTTAACGCCACTTAATATAAAGTGGGACCTTTTATTTTATAACCTCAGCCTCAAAGCAATGTGTAATGTGTAAGTTTAGTTGATCTGGAGATTGACGTTTTCCCTCGACTCATTGAAGGCCAGCATTCCATATGCCTTACTAAATCAATCCTGAACAATAATTAGAGACACAGGATAAACATATCCAATGACAGCTGTGTTATCGGAGGGAAACTGCTCTGCTGTGAATGGAGTCGTGGAAAACACCATGAATTCATTCTCCTACCTCAGCACATTCTCACACTGTAACACTTGGCAGCTGCTCAGTGATGTTTGTCTGGTATTTTATGTCTATCACAATCACACAGCGGGACACTGGGGGAATCTTTTATTTCTACAGCTAAAACAAAGATGCTGATAGTCGTTGTGGTCAAATATACCGGTTGAGTTTTATTGGGTGGAAAACAACTCAAAACCATCTTTTAACTTTCTCTTCTGGAAACCAGACTAAAAAAATATTGGCTCATTTTGCATCCCTTGTTTTGTCCATTTTGCCATTTTAAAGTTGGTTTAAAGTATCTTTTTTTTTCAATGTAATGTCTCCCATCTGTTTACAACACAAAGTGTAACCCAAACTTCCTGTTTCAACAGGACATATATCAACACATCAAAGGCACTCGCCAAGCCATTTCATGTGGTCTTTGAAACCATGAAATCAAAATGGATTTTTTTATGTTGTATTGCAGCATTGATTATAAATTATTTAGAGCACATTATTTTTTTTGTGTTGTGCCCTTATAATCTTAAATCAAAATAACTTCCCCTCCATCTAGCAGGAACATCTCTTCTCTAATAGTAATCCTTGTGCCTTCTCATCTCTTCCTTGTGCCAGTAAACACGTCACATGAGAAGACAGCAAAAGCAAACAACAACCATCCAATCAATTCCAGATGGACAAAATCAAGTCCCACCCTACATTTTTTCTGGTTCAAGAAACTATTTCACTCCAATAGATGTCACAATTTAATTGCGACTTCAAGGTAAAACCTGTACATAATATTTCCTGCAGGAACATTTCTGTATCATGAGCGCTGTGTCTTAGAGAGAAGTACCAATCTACAGACCTTTACACACATCCCTGAAAAATGTGGAATATACAGGTATATGCGTATTGTGCTCAATAATAATCAGTACAAACATCAAAATACTAATACATCCCACATGCAGCAATTCCAAATGATAATAAACATCATCAGATGTTCCACATAATGGACATGATGTCAAATATCATGTTGTAATGTATTCCGTGTAATGAAATATAACACAGCAATAATACAGCTAGCAAAATCCTCCATCAGCATACAGTATGGCAAGTTGGTGAGCAATCATGATGGATGGAATTTCCTTTCTTTGATGTGGAAGAGTTGCAAACCCATCACTGGCTTTTATATGGTCAGCTAAAATACTCAGGAAGGAGATGTAAAGCATTTTATATAAAAAAAAGTTTAGTAAACAGAAAAACGCTGATTTACGCTCAAGCCACAATTTAACACTGCTGTGAGATTTAAAGTTTTTTAATTTACAGTTTTTTTAGATTCGTTTTTTATTTTTTGCAAAATAAAATTTGCAAAGATTTCAAACAAACTTCTTTCACGTTGTCATTATGGGGTATTGTTTGTCGAATTTTCAGGAAAATAATTAATTGAATCCATTTTGGAATTAGGCTGTAACATGACAAAATGTGAATACTTTTCAGATGCACTGTATGTATTCAAATTACGTTTTCACCATTCCTTTCACTTTATCAAACAACAGAGGTTTAATGTGTAAATTAAAACATTGATTAAAAATGAGAAGTACATTCTACTGTACAATAGACCTTATTCAGAGCAGCGCCATGACAGGTGTGAAAGCAAAGTTGTGAGGGATAGACGTACTGTGTTTTCAATGGCATCCGCTGTAAAAAGCTGTATAAAGCTCCTAGATCCCCTAATTTTCCACAGCTCAGTCTGGATTTTTTTTTTTTTTTTTTTTTTTACTACTGAAATAGTAATAATCTTGGAAAGATATTTTTGTTGTGTTTTACTCAGCAGAATAATCCATAAGAAACACATGAAATGAAAAACCCACTGAAGAGATGTATGTCTATGTATGTCTAAAAACAAAGATGGAGCTGCTGTGAATAAGGCCTACTCTATAGTAATATATTTTTAAACCAAACTTTTAATTTGGCAGTTTGTAGTGATTATGAAGACCTTTGAGTGGATAATTATATACAATGAAATGACTCTCAGAGCGACTCTTCATGTCCTCAAATATAGAATACAGTAGTAAATAATTATATAGTAAATATATATTTTTTGACTGGATTCTGTCCACACAGGGCCCTAACTCTTCTACAGGCCACATTCAAACTTCAAATTTCATGTCTCTAGTTCTTTGTGTTGGGCTTGTTGATTGTAAAGTAAAGGGCAAGACACACATCTGCATAGTGATTAGTTTTACTGAATAATCAATTTAAAAAATAATTTGAATCAGTCTCCTGTCTGAGTGATATAACACAACACTTTGTCAGCAGAATGTAGCTCACATGCTCAATTTATTCATAATTGAATGAATCAACTGATTCATAAACACAACTGCATGCTTGATGAAGAGGGCTGTTTGCTCCATTAAACCAAATAGAAAGAAATCAACATCGCATCACAAGGAAAGCAAAATGGAGGAGATCAAACAATTAATTCATTCAGAATCGTCGAAGAGAGAATTGCGATGCATCCCCCCCCCCCCCACCTTTACTTAATAGTGTGATTAAAGTGCATTCTATTTTGATTTGGCAGATTAAATTTATCCTATTTAAAATAAAAATAAATTTCTGAAACAAGATATACCACATAAAATATGATGCAATGTAACACTACCACCAAAGAGGTCCTTAAAATTGACAAATGCCATTATTTCCTGTATTGTACGTATTTCCTATTGAAACAAGAAGTTAAAACGGGACATATTAAAAGGCTGTTCCTTGTCAAAAAGCACTTCACAGCCTGGCTATCAATGATTATCTGACCACAAGCAACAAAGCAAATATAATGGAGCATTATGGATGGTCCAGCTTTGTTTGTTTGACTGACCTTGGTAGTGATGCCAAGAGATGCTCCATTGTCCAGCAGGATGGATGCCACGTCTTTGTGGCCTTCACGTGCGGCCAGGTGGAGGGGTGTGTACCCAGATGTAGTTGTGGCATCGGGTGAAGCCCCGTGTTGCAGCAGTTGCTGGATTATGTCGGGTTTTCCCAGACGACTGGATATATGCAGCGGTGTCTGATCGTCCTACACACACATTTAAGATAAGTTACTAACTTTTTTTTTAATTTTTTTTTTAGAGGTTGTAA
Organism: Semotilus atromaculatus; assembly: GCA_031834385.1. NCBI lineage: Eukaryota > Metazoa > Chordata > Actinopteri > Cypriniformes > Leuciscidae > Semotilus > Semotilus atromaculatus. The sequence goes on from JAULUF010000014.1 coordinate 6,989,625, forward strand.
GATGCTAGACCTTTTCAATATTTCCTTCCAGGACTGCAGAACTAAATTAAGCGAGGCAACACATAAAAAAGTTTGGGGCCTTTTAGCAGTCTTTCATGTAACCACAAACAAACAAGCAACTGTTTCCTATTAGTATAGATCGACTGCATTGCATTCCACAGCTGTTACACTCCACAGTAGTTTCACCATACTTTCATAACATTGTCTGCGCTTCTAAAGTCTAGCATCATTTTACAAGTATGTTTTATTTACATAGTTATATGACAGATGGTACACAGATAGAACTATTGTCCTCCATATGATGTGGTTGATATTTAAATAATATTATACACTAGAATTTAAAAAAATGAAATGAAAAGAAATAGAAAACGAATGCTATTCAGTTGCTAATGTAATTCTGGATGGTTGACAGGATGTTGATAAAGTGTTTGCTAGGGGGTTGTGAGTAGTTGCCAGGGTATAGAGTTCAACAGTTCCCGCCCCCTTTTTCAGAAGCGCTGGTTCCGGAAGTATTTTTTCCATTCATTTTTCCAGTAGGGGTTTTTAAAGTCGTCGTTAACGTGTTATAAGCCATGAACCAATCCAATTAGCGATGAGGTGAATCACAACACTACAAACTTTGATTTAAAGCAAAACGGTTTTAAAAATCTGACAAAATGACAAAGGTACAACACTGTGAACATAACGCCTTTAGTAAGGGAAAGAACTACAATCCAATGAAGCATTGAAAACAAAATAATCAAATTAAAAACATGGAGAAATATAAAACTATTGCAAAATACGCATAAATATTTAAGTATTTTGAGAGCTTAGATATACTAGAATAAATATATACTGTTAAATATAACAGTTCCGCAGATATTCCGTATTACCACATATAGGGCCCTATCTTGCACCCGGCGCAAATGACTTTGTACACTGACGCATGTATCATTCGTATTTTGCAACCGCGCAAAGTGGACTTTTCCCTCCACAGACGCACGCCGGCAAACTAGAGAATGAACTTGCGCTCCCTGGGCGGTTCAGCGCAAAACAGGAGGCGTGTTCCGGCGCAAACATTCCCTGGTGCTATTTTGCAGTTCCAGAAAACAATTGCGCCACTGACCAGAAAAAAACCTAGTCTAAAGTCAGTGGCGCGTTGAGCGTACATTCAGATGCTATTTTAAGCGCGCATGCTTGGTCATAATACAGAGTGTGAACAACGCGCATACACTGTAGATTATTCTCTCATCTACACAGATGCATTTTCCTTTTTGCAAATGATACATTATTATAAGGAAAAATATTAAAACACGAGGGAAATCATTGTTGTGTCCATGACGATGGGAAAAATAGGCATAAAGCTTACATATTTACCCAAATTATTATATGCATGTATAACCGAAGCTAATTTGGGTGGGTTTGTCCCATCCCCAATGTCACTTCTCTTTCTTTTACGGCCCTGACGAGAACATCGATCTCCTCGGCTGTGAACCGATTCTGAAGCGCGCCTGGTAAATGCGCCGTTATAATAGTATTGCGCCATGGAACAAGCGCACCTCGTTCATCATGCTCTTAAAGGGAATGTGATATGACGCTCTGATTGGTTTATTTCACGTTACGCCCAAACCACACCTATGAATAATGAAGCTACTTCAGACCAACCCCTTTTAAACTTGCGTCAGGCGCAAGAGTCATTTATCCCGCCGGTAAAATAGCAACAGCGCCCAAGACCCGCCCACAAAGTTACTTGCGCTTCGCGCTTGATACTTGCGTTTCAGATCGTTAAATTAGGCCCCATAGCGTCTCCACTGAAAAAAACTGCGCCGCCGAAACGCTTTCAAGGCTTTTTGGTGGACACACGGCCAAATTTGAGTAACAGTAGCAGTACTTGTCTTTGCGAACACCACTAATAAAGCACCTGTATCTCTCACTCACCTTGGCTTTAGCATCCACATCTGCTCCATTCGCCACCAGGAATTTGACCACGTTTGCCTGTCCTGCCCTGGCAGCCATATGGAGCGCCGTCTCTCCCCTCTAAAACACACACAGAGAAAGCTTCAGGAAAAAGGTACTACTGTGTTTGGACAGTAAGCCTTTGTGTGTGTGTGTACACAGCCCTTTCATCAGATCAGGCCCCTTGTCTTGCTCTCTTTGTTTTGACTGTCTCAATGAGCTGCACCCCAACAAAGCCTAAAGCATGTTTCTACGGTAACAGTGGCTTGCAGTGGGCCCACTGTCTGTCTGATGGGGAACAGTCGAGCATGATTACAGTCTGACTGTACTCTAATTACAGTAGAGGAGCTCCAACCTGTGGTCAGACGTATGTTTAAGCACATGGACAGAGGCTGTTATTACCCTAAATGGCTTTATGAAACGGGAGACCAAACCAATGTGGTAAGCAATGACACGTTCTACAGAGGAACACGGCTGGCCCCTGGGGCTTCGCTAAAATGTTTTGTTTTACTCTTCTTTTTTTTTTTCACTATCAAAAGGAAACTTGTAAAACTGTTTGTTTGGTGCTAGTGGGGTTGGGGACGGCTGTACTCACCACATTCATTGTGTTAGGAGACGCTCCGTGATTTGTCAGCTGAGTCACAATATTTTCATGGCCCATAAAAGCGGCCACATGAATCGGTGTGAGTCCAGACTGCCAGAGACACAGAAATATGCAGCTTTGAGGTGTTGGGAACTACATGCTAAAGCAAATATTACCTCACTTCAAAACGCACATGTTGTTTTTCAAAACAAGGGAATATTTAATTCTCGCTCTATCATTAAATGCTAGACTGCTATGTATGGAAGCTTGTTTCGACCTCAGATTTTAGAGAGTCACACTGTAAGAAATAAAGTTGCAAACGCAGAAAGGTAAAGTTGCAATTGTGATATATACAGTAAAGTCATAATTACTGTACAAGGAAGTGTCACAATTACTACAACAGATGTGCCAGATATAGTCACAATGTGAGATTTTAAATTACACTGCAAGATTTAGTGACATTGTGAGTTTTAAATTTGCAATTATAAGAAACTAAGTCGCAAATTTGATATATAAAGTCACGCTGTAAATTTAAAATGACATTATGAGGGATGTCAAGTTTCACTGTCGGATATAAATTTGCAGTTATGAAAAATACATTTGCAATTTCATAATATAAAGTAATGTAGCGAGATATAACGCCACAACTGGCAGTAACAATTATGATGCTCAAAGTTGCAAAAGCCTTTTTTGAGACAAAACAACTATTTCTTCTAAATTTGACCATATAGGTTATAAAGCAAAATAATCACAATAATTAGAAACAAGTTAAAACTGCAAGATTTAAAGCCACCTTGCAAGAAATAAAGTAACAACATTTTGTCACAAGTCATATAGCAAAATATATAAAGTGAAATTGCACTGTTGGATATAAATGTGCAATTATGAGGGATAAACTTGCAACTGCATAATATAAAGTCATGTTGCGAGATATAAAGTCACAATTAGCAAATGTAAGTCGCTATTATGAGAAATAAAGTTGCAATTGTGAGATATAAAGATTTTTTTGTCTCTAAGGCGCAAACAGGCTTTCATGGCTTTGTAAACGTATTTAACAACAAACATGACATTTTCATTAGAGGGGTTGGAACAAAAAAGTAGGAGAGACACTTTATATTTGGCTCATGAATATTAATTAGGTGACACAATGTTTATAAATTGCTCAATTTTGGTAAAATGGTAGGATTACTGCTAACAAATTGCTCGCCTGAAAATTCTGGTCTTAAAGTCATTGTTCTTCTCACGAGATACAAGCAAAATAAAACTTTTAAAGTAGAAAATGTAGTCCTGAAAAGTGGGAGAGACAAAAGTCCCTCCAATTATAATGGTTGCTACGACCCTGGTTTCCACAGATACCCAACATTTCTTACAAAGACATATGCAATATTTCTTACATTGAACTGTTGATTAAAAGAGACCAAACTGCATCAAGCAAGCTCTGCAAATGTAGATATTAAGAAAAAAATCCAGTGTCTTTCTCTCTCACCTCAGTCACAGCCTGAATGGACGCTCCGTGTTTCAACAGCAGCTCCATCACTTTAATCCTGTTCTTCTTACAAGCAATGTGAAGTGGTGTAAAACCATTCTACAGAAAAAAAAAGAGATTCTGGTGGTTTTTACTCTAGCTTAATGAAAATCTGGTTGCTTTTTTGCTCATAACCAGATGACTGAAGAGTTAACAAAGCTTTGTTTCTAGACGAATGAAAACACGTGGCTCCCGCTGCTCAATGCTTGGCAGACTTGTCTTTCTACAGTTTTCTTTCTTTCTTCCTTTTTTCCTCATAAACTGCAGCGACACGCCCGTTCTGTAACCATTACTTCAGAGCATGACAGTATGCACTGCACTCTTTGCCAAGAGAGGCTTTTAACAGATTGCCATGGTGCTGTTCAGAAACAAAACTTGTTAAATATAATGCTCACATATAAAATTTGGAGGATACCATCTACGGTGAAAGCCAAAGGGGGAGAAAAAAATTATTCTGGGATTTCACAGTCCTAGTAAGCTCTTTTTTACATCATTGACCATATTTAAGAACTTGTTTGGGCTACAACAACATCTGATGCCTATTGCATAAAAATTGGAAAGCATTCTCTAATCTGATTGGTGCATTGTTTTTTTTCCCCACACCAGTCTATTATTGTGGAATAACATACATTGCCCGGCCCAAAAAAGTCCAGACCTTAAATTCATTGAAAGACTTTGGAATGTGCTGGAGGAGACTTTACAGAGTGCTGGACTCTTGCATTGTCAATACAAGAACTTGAACAAAAATGAATGCACCTCTTGATGAAAATAATTCATGTCATGTCCTTCAGATGGTCTCTTCCTGTTTAACTGAAGGGTTCTTGGCCAGAATAAGCAGCAATGCAGACCAGACCTCATGCTGATAGCCAAAGGTCTGGCAATGGGAGACTATGGTTTATTTGACAGGATCAAAAAGATGCTGAACCAGATAGAAGTCTGCAGGACCCGAGTGAAGCGTGGGAACCATTTTGAATAGCTGAGTGGGAAGATACTTGTGGGACTCCGGCAATATATAAACTAAAAATAAAATAAAAGTTAAGGTACAGAAGGTTATTCGTCTATCGCACAAAAAATAAAAGTTTTACAGGGGCAGGGTTGGATATTCTCAAAGTTTTTCGGTTGAATGCGACCTTCCTTTTGCCAGCTGCAACAAATACAACAAGGTGAGGACAGAAGCATTGAGTGTGGTAATTGGAAAAATAGCATATAACACTGAAAAAAAAACTCATAAATTGGATTTTGCGGTCAGGAGTGGGACAGAACGTAAGAGTTGAGGGTAGGAGCAGGAAGAAATAAGGAAGAAATGACTTATTTTTAGCAGAAGTGGGTGGGAACAAAATAGAATCTTGCAGAAGCGGGACTGAAAAATCTATCCCGAGCAGACCTTCTAGATTCAGCAACGTCTTACTTGTTAACACGAGACTCACCAGCGCTTTGGCATTAGGATTGGCCCTCTTGTCCACAAGGACCTTGGCAACTTTGTAGTGTCCGCAGTGTGCAGCGACATGCAGGGCTGTCAGGTAATCGTTGGTGACATCGTCCACGGGCACGTCATGATGAAGTAAGAGCTGAACACAGTTCAGATGATCTCCTTGTGTGGCCATGTGCAGCGGAGACAGGCCGTTCTGTTGAAACACACACCGATTTAGGTTATGAAGAAATAAAACTGAACTGAAGAACTTTAATTTCTCTATGCTTTATTTGTTTACTCATCATCTTGAAGGAATCACAGATGGCTCAAATCTAAAACAGTTTTATCTTTCTAAGAATTCAGAGAAGAAAAAGTAAACTTTTAAAATCTAATAGAGCCATAATCCCCTCCTCAAAAAGGACATCTGGGGTAAAAGAACAGTGAGAGGCTATTTATACGTCACTATTTGTACTAAAACAATTGCTCCATTGAGACATTTATCGGCTGGGATAGTATCTAATTTGGCGAGGATTCTGTGACCATGTTTTGCTTTGCTTTCAGATTCCAGGAAAGAGTTCAGTGATGCAATGGAAAAATAAAAGAAAAAAATGGTAATGTCACATCTGCATATGCTTAAAGTAATAGTTCACTCAAAAATGATGTCATTTACTTGCCGTCACATCATTCCAAACCCATATAACCTTTTCTGTAACACAGAAAAGTTGGTTAAAAAATGTGGGGTTTAAAAGGCAATTCATATTCAGTGATATTACAGATTTGACTGCACTAACACTCCGCATCGGATGAGAACAAAGCTTGAATTGAGCTGGATAATGACACTGTAGTCTTCTGTAGAGCTGCTTATAACTAAATTGCTATTATTGAATCAACTGAATCAACACTGAGCTGACTTGAGCTGAATAATGACACTATTGTCTTCTGTAGAGATGCTTTATAGTTGAATTGAGTTTGTTTCATAACTGATGAACTCTGCAACACAAGGAGATGTTAAGCAGAATGTCCAGGATGTCACTTTCCATATATGGAAAAGAGCAGCATGAACATTCTTGAAAATATCATCTTTTGTGTTCTATACAGAAGAAAGAAAGTCATGCATGTTTGGTACGACATGGGGTAAGTAAATGATGGCAGAATATGCATTTTAGAGGGAACTATGCTTTCAAAGGCAGACCAGCATATCTAACCTTTGTTTTCGAGAGGATTGGTGCCTTGCGATCTAGTAACATCTCAACTACTTGCTCATGACCGCTCCTCGCTCCACAGTGTAAAGGTGTCAGGCCGTCCTGAAGATATAAAAACAAACACACATATATTACACACACTTCGTCACTGGCAGGTGCCAGAATCTACAAACATCAGCCATCATTAATATTGTAAGAATTGAAATGGGAAGGTTTAAATAAAGTTAGATGGTACGCGAGATATCGCGAGCGTAAGGAAAAGAAAAACGTAAAAAAAGGGGAGGAGTCGAAAGAGAGGAAGCAGAGAGAGGAGATGGAAGGAAAAATGGACAATGTAATCGGGTGGAACGCTGTAGAGTCACAGTTATGAGAAATGTTGTAATAAACACTGAGTTCTGAGCACAGAAGTCTTGGTCTGACTCCTCCATCAAGTGACTGCGACAGATACAGAAAATAGCCAAGAACCCACGCATAATATTCGGTAAGCACGGATTCCTCAAGACCCGCGAATCCGAATATTACACTGGTGGCAGCGCTGGTTGGCTATTTTTATCTTTCTGTTTTTGTATGGACATTTTCTGCTTGACTCTGAACAACGTGAAATAGCCACATCAACCTGCAGGCACGTTAATATTGGCCATAATATTTTACGTGCTATATTTTTGCAAGTTCGGATTACATGCCATATATTTAAGAAAAAAAAAAAAAAAAAAATTCTCTCTCCTCTCGCCGTTGCTCGCACGCACAAAATGTCTGATGGTGAGCATGATATCGTGGAGCAGCCGCAACCACATAACGTGACGGCTGGTACAAATTCACATGTGCCCTTCAGAATTGATCTTCCTGCTCCCTTTTCGGGTGATAACGCTGAACCATTCGGCTCCTGGATACAGAGATTTGAAGTTGCACTTAATGTCTCTGCCACACCACCAGATAAAACTAAACTCCTCCCTGCCAAGCTCACGGGACCTGCATTTGCATATTGGCAGTGTCTCTCCCCTGCTGTTAAAGCGGACTATGAACTGACTAAGGCCAGTTTAGGTGCTGTTTTTGGACGTGCCACATTTTTGGCCACTTTCCAAACATATTTGAATGCTCGTCCCCGCAAGCCTCAGGAGCCTCTCGAAGTTTATGCAGCTGAGCTCACCAGCTTAGTGACGGAAGCTTTTCCTCAGTATGATGTCACGGCTCGAAATTGTGAAATTTTTCGTAGATTTCTTACTGGCTTAGATCCTGCACTTCAATTGAAAATACATGAGCATGGAGCAGTGACCTTGGACAATGCTTTAAAAATAGCCAGTCAATGTGAACGTGCACAGTTGGCCATCAGCATAGCCAATCCAACGCCTATCATGCCAGTTACGGTGCATCAGCAGCCTTTATCTGCCACAGCGACGCCAACGCCCATCGCAGATCTGGCGTCGGCCATCGCTGACCTCCGGATGGATCTGCATACTTTACGCCAGTCTCACGAGCGTCGGACTGACGACCGCCTGGACGTACTCTCACAACAGATCGCCAGCCTTCAGCACAAGATGACAGAAACTACACACGCCTGCGCAGCTGTTGACTACAACGTAACACCACGGACTCGCCAACCTGAGTGGGATGATTATCACCATCGTCGCCAGGACTGCCGCTACCCGTCACAGCACCTACAGGGAGAACGACGACAACAACCTTATGATGACTACAGCTCCTCGCACCGCCGCCGCTCTTCTCACGATCACACTACATCTTATGAAGACCCCCGTCATCAGAGCCGTCGCAGTTATTCTCCACCTCCTCTGTGTTGTGAGTCACACACCCCATATAATTCACATCCCGATCAACATAGCCCCCATAGACACAATTATACACACCCCAGACCAGACCGCTCCCCCTCGAGAGAACGCCGACCCCATTTGGTCTATGATGACAGACCACACGCCACTCGCTCGCCCTCACCAAACTCACATTACAGGCATTCTACTTATCGCACCCACCGCTCACCATCACCAGCTCCGCATTACAAACAGCCACCACACTCCCACACATCCCCTACCCGCCATGTACATTTCTCTCCAGTCAAAAGAGATACTGCCCCTCCTTCGCCACATCAGGGAAACGAGTAGAAGCTGTCATTGGGGACCAAATGTCAGCTCCAGCACACTCGATGGTCCACTCTGATAATATACACTATACATCCACCCCACCTACACCATTCATTCAAGTTACGCTGGCTGGCACCGAAATCTACGCTCTAGTCGATACCGGTTCGGGTTTATCCCTCATTACCGACGACTGTCGTAGATCGATCCCAGCCTTGGCATCTCAACCTATTAATAAGTCATTCGTGTTGGCCTCCTCAGTCACAGGACAACCATTGGACATACTGGGCTCTGTAACAGCCCTTGTGCATATTGGGGATGCCACATTTTCTCACATTTTTCACATAACACGAACAGCAACCCATCCGGTGCTTATCGGATGGGATTTCATGGTCAAACACGCAGTTACGGTCGATATACCACACAAACAGCTACGATTGTATGACACTACAGTATTTCTTTCACCGCCACAGTCATTCATTCCAGTACAGGGCGCAGCGATCACTATCGCACAGGTAACTGTGCCGCCAATGTCAGAAATGACGATCTCAGTTTCTATTAAGGACGGTGCTGTCGCAAACCCCTTCACAGACTCATATGTAGGTGTTGTAGAGCCTCAGTCTCCCCAAGCTGTGTCTTTAGGCATCGCGCGCACTCTAACGTCGATTCAAAACGGTAGAGGCATCGTTAGAGTCGTTAATCCGACCAGCCAACCGGTCTCTTTGGAGGCGGGATGCCCCGTGGGCCAGTTTTTCTCCATAACGGGAAAAACACAGGATGAATACGTACTAGTTTCATCTGTAACCACCTCCACTGACAAAACACGCACTGTTCAGGACACGCTTTTAGCAGACACCTGCTTAGATGCAGACCAGAAGTCGTTGCTTAAGGATTTGCTGACCGAATTTGCCGACATTTTTAGTTCACACCCACACGATTACGGACGGACCGATTTAGTCACACACACCATTAACACAGGAGACGCAGCGCCAATCAAGCTACGCCCATATCGCACATCACCAGCGACGCAGAATATTCTACAAGAAGAGGTGTCTAGGCTTTTGGAGCGTGACATCATTGAGGAGTCACAGAGCCCATGGTCAGCCCCGGTAGTACTCGTTCGAAAGAAAGACGGTACATACCGGTTCTGTGTGGACTACAGACGACTCAATGCAGTCACAATCAAGGACTCACACCCTCTTCCTAGGGTCGATGACACTCTTGATAGGTTGTCTGGGGCACAAATGTTCAGCACGATTGATTTGACTGCGGGTTATTGGCAAATACCCCTTAACCCGGCAGACAAGGAAAAAACTGCGTTTTCGACGGGAGCAGGGCTTTATCAGTTCCGTATGATGCCCATGGGTATGTCAAACGCGCTGCCTAGCTTCCAGCGTTTAATGGAGTTGGTGCTCCGTGGTCTTCATTGGAGCATTTGCTTGATATATTTAGACGACATAATCGTTTACAGTGCAAATTTCGCACAACATCTGAAACACTTGCGCGACGTCTTTGGACGCTTCCGTTCGGCCGGACCTAAACTCAAGCCGTCTAAATGCCATCTGGCATGCTCCTCGGTTACGTTTTTGGGCCATCGTGTCTCCAGCGCCGGAGTTGAGCCTGACCCATCGAACATTGAGAAAGTTAAGACGTGGCCAATTCCAACGTCCGCCACGCAGGTCAGGGCTTTCTTAGGCTTATGTTCGTATTACCGAAGGTTTATAAAAAACTTCGCTCATACAGCAGAGCCCTTACACCGGTTAACACACAAGGGTGTTGCGTTCACTTGGTCAGTTCAGGCGGATGAATCGTTTCGCGTCTTAAAGGAAGCATTGACGTCGCCGCCTATTATGGCGTTTCCGAACCTTTCGATACCCTTCCTACTTTACACAGACGCGTCCTTGTATTCAGTCGGCTCTGTCCTTTCACAGCACGTGGATGGCAAGGAGCATGTTATTGCATACGCCAGCCATGTGTTGTCTGCGTCGGAAAGGAAATGGTCCACTTTCGATCGAGAACTATTCGCTATTGTGTGGTCAGTGCGCCATTTCCGCCACTACCTTGCGTGCCACCCATTTACTATCGTCACGGATCACAAGCCGTTGGTCGGACTAAAAAAGCTTCCTTTGGACCACGATCCAACGGGTAGACGCGCACGTTGGGCAGTCGAATTAGACCTTTATGATTGGTGCGTGCGCCACCGCGAAGGTGCCAAACACTGGAACGCAGACGCTATGTCTCGACGGCCACAGGGTGAGGTTGTTCCACAATATAAGGGCAACGAACGGGAGTCCGCCAAGTATTCGGTCGCCACACAGACCACATTGTTCGAGCCTCAGTCAAACCCTGCGTCGACACCTCTACAAACACCGAAAATGGATGGTAATTCTCTCATAGTCACGCCTGTTCCAAATTATGTCACAACGAACCTAATTCAAATTCAAAGCGACTGGAAAGTAGCAGAACAACAACGGTCTGACTCTGATTTGGCCGCTGTCCTCTCATGGGTAGAAACAGGTCATAAGCCCCCTTTGTGGAGGCTCCGGAATGCGTCACCATACGTTAGGAAATTGTGGTCACAATTCAGTCGGTTAACTATACATGAAAATGTCTTGTGTAGACTGTCGCGCGAATCTCCTGCGGACGACGTCCTCCAAATTATCATTCCGACGTCCTTGGTTCCAGACATACTGACCCATGTGCACGGCGATCCTTCAGTTGGCCACTACGGACATGCTAAAACCCTGAATAGGGCTAGGCGGCTCTTTTATTGGCCCTACATGTCTGCAGACATTTCTAAACATTGTTCTCGATGCGCGGCCTGTCAGTCACGACGTTCGCCTGTGCCCCGACCACAAGCTCCGCTCATTTCCATTTCTCCTGATCGACCATTCGAAATCGTCGCCGCAGACATAACCGAATTGCCTCCGTCAGCTAAAGGCAACCGTTATGTTTTAGTGATGATGGACCTGTACACAAAATTTGTAAATCTGTATCCTTTGAAGGATCAGACAGCTATTTCTGTGGCAGGTTGCATTTTTGATCATTACATACCGCAACATGGGGTTCCAGATGCCTTGCACTCCGACCAAGGCAGACAATTCGAATCTGACCTCATTCAAAATCTCTGTAAGTTATTGGGCATTAAAAAGCTCCGCACATCTCCCTACCACGCCCAATGCGACGGCGCTGTGGAGCGCTTCAATCGCACCTTAAAAGATGAGCTTGCCAAATATCTCTTTGAGTCTGGTAGAGAATGGGACGAACACCTCCCACATGTCGCATTAGCTTACAACACCATCAATCATTCCAGTACCGGGTTCACACCGTTCTTTTTAGCGCATGGACGTGAGGCCCGCGTTCCCTTGGACGTGCTATTTCAGGACGGCACCTCTGTCACTTCAGCCACATCGGGTACGCCTGCAGCGTTTGCTAATTCACTACGACACAGATTAACCTCTGCTTATCGGTCAGCAACTGCCTTCCGGGACAAAGCGCAAGGACAACAACGACATTACTATGATCGTCATGTGAAGTACACTCCGTACAAGGCGGGCGACTTGGTACTCCTTGATGACCCAGCCAACAAGCATAATAAACTACGTCCTCGCTGGGTGGGTCCTTATGAGGTTTTACATTCAATTGCACCTCTTGGTAGTCTTACCCCCGTGGATTTTGCTGTTCGTGATACTTCCAAGCCACACGCCAAGACCAAAGTCATTCACTATAACCGCATGAAGCCATACATCACTGAGCACTTACAAACACACACACCCCCCTCACCTCAGTTAACCGCCAAACCAAACACTCTGAACACACTATCAGGTCTCCTTCCACCTCATGTTACGCCAATGGCCCCAGGACCTCCCGCTGGACCCCCCAGGCCACATTTGCCGCCAGCACACCAACCTTTACCACAGTACGGCCCCTTACCTGATGTTTCAAAGGACAATGCCAGAGACATTTGCCCCGCACCTTCCTTGGTACAGCCCCCCCAAATACCAACTTCAACGGTAGTGGGAGTATCCGCTGGTTCCCCAGTGTCCCCGGTCACGCAGTCCTCCACACCACACGAACGTCCAAGGTTGCGTCGAATGCCGGCTTACTTGAAAGACTTTCAGTTGTACTAAATGGTGTACTTTGAGGTTTTGATGTGATTTGGTTCTATCATTATTCATAGTATAATGAGTATTTTTTTTTTAAAGTTTTTTTTTATATACTACTGTAAGTTGTTTGACAGTATAACAAGTTCATTGTTCGCATGGTTATGCAGCAGTGGAAAAACAAACTAATAATAATAATGTGTACGTTTCATGACATGCACTGTTATATCACATGTTCTCTTATGGGGTTTTGTGTCAACATACATAGAAATGAGGACATTTCTTATAGGAAGGGGAGTATTATGTAAGAATTGAAATGGGAAGGTTTAAATAAAGTTAGATGGTACGCGAGATATCGCGAGCGTAAGGAAAAGAAAAACGTAAAAAAAGGGGAGGAGTCGAAAGAGAGGAAGCAGAGAGAGGAGATGGAAGGAAAAATGGACAATGTAATCGGGTGGAACGCTGTAGAGTCACAGTTATGAGAAATGTTGTAATAAACACTGAGTTCTGAGCACAGAAGTCTTGGTCTGACTCCTCCATCAAGTGACTGCGACAGATACAGAAAATAGCCAAGAACCCACGCATAATATTCGGTAAGCACGGATTCCTCAAGACCCGCGAATCCGAATATTACAATATTATATCCCCTCCCAATACTAAAGACATGCTCCAATATGTCAAAAACACAATGAGAGACAGCGTTCCACTACTGGAGACAGAGATGAGCGCAACATCTGCATGCAATTTTTCTTAGACAGTGGTGCCAAACACATACAACCTGAGGGCAGCAGTTGGTATCATTTATAAGAATCAAACGGCATGTATCCCTGAATTATTCCTGCCAATAAATGCTCCATTCATCTCGAAAAGCACCTTGTGCTGCTATGAGAGCAGCTGGAACTGGCCACAAATTAACAGCAATTGAATTAGTTTCCTCTGAAACATGATATGCAATTAGTTGAGAAATGACTGCTTTTATTAAGTCTTTCTTAACCATACAATGTACACATGGTGTTGTGCAATAAAGGCAATTGGGAAAACCATGTGCTGCTCACTTTCTCTGAAGAGTTAAATATAGAGCTGGAAAAGAAAGACAGTCTGTTTGGTTGAACTGCTTGCGGCACTGACCTTGGTTCTGGCGTCAATTCGGGCCCCTCTCTCCAGCAGCAGCCTGACCATGTTGGCATTTCCTCTTTTCGATGCCACATGGAGAGGTGTGATGTCATTCTGTCGCAATAAAATAACAAAAATAATTGTCAAAAATAAAAGTTCTAAAGAACAAGATTCAGAACATGCAATGTAAATACATACTTCATTGGTTTTGCATGAATGTATAATAACTGTTATTTCCCTTCTTGGTATCCTTGCAGGGATTTCATGAGAAAGCTTTCTGGTTGACCACCTTTTCATTATCATGGTTATATGGCTAATGCTAAAAGTATTTTGGCTTAATAATGCAATTTAACGACAGGAAATAAGAACCCAAAATGCTGAAATGAACACTTAAATTACACAGAATTTTTTTATTATTCATTGAAAAGTCAAAAGATTTTAGAAATCACTCAAGGGGGAGGATATCAAGAGTGGATTACCTGGCCTATACTTAAAATGTTGTATCATGAGCATTAATTTTATATATATATATATATATATATATATATTATTTTATTTTTTATTTTTTATTTTTTACAAACTGATGCGCAAGCCTGTAGAGATCGTTATCAACAAACAGCATGCAATTGATGCTTTCAACAAAGATTGATTTATTGGTCTTATGAATATTTATTTATTTGGTCACACTTCAGATTAGGGTCCAATTCTCACTATTAACTAACTTTTAACTATGATGTTTGCCTCAACAAACTCCTAATTACTGCTTATTAATACTTTGTAAGGTAGTTTAAGGGATGTAGAATATGGTAATGCAGAACAAGGTATAAATATGGTATTAATAAGAATTAATAAACATTAATTTAGCCGATATCCTAGTAATATGCATGCTAATAAGCAACTAGTTAATAGTGAGAATTGGACCCTAAACTAAAGTGTTACCATTTATTTATTTATTTATTTAATAGTAAGAATTTCTAAATCTGTTTCCTTTGCATACAGGATGGTTTTTGTTGTGTCTTAATTTGTCTGCATCCTTTACAATATGTTGTCGGTGGAATACCATTTTTAATAATATTGCACATATGAGAGATTTTATCTGTAGCTGCAAGCATTGCGCAGATGTAGTGCACAGGGTCACACTGCAGACGGAAGTATTGGGCTACACCACCCTCTAGTGATGGCCCAAAAAATCCCTAACCTACCATGATGCACTGCTTTTTGTAAAGCATAAAGGACCCCAATAAAGTTTGTCTGCGTATACCATTGACTTGCATATTGGGAGCATACAATGTGTCATTTAAGGTAAAACTATGTGAGATTGAATTTTTGAGTACACAACAGCAAATATTTTGACACTGATGGATGTAGTATATTCGGAGATGGAGATGTCAGATCTGTGGGATCACATTTTTCTTCATGTCAGGTCAAAGAGCTGCAGAGAGACACTAATGGTCTAAACCGGTTTAGGGTCAATCTGTGTATGCACTGGCAAGAAGGTTGTTTGGATCAAGTGTTTTGCATCAGGAGTTTTTTTGCAATATGTTTATTGTTCTGAAAGCAACATTGGTTGAGATTAAGCAGCTGGTCATACAACAGTTATTTCCAGTCTTCTAATTTGTTTAGCTGAAAGGTTTTCTGAGAGTGCTGTAATATGATCCAACAGCACAGGGACGCTTCACTGTTTGTATCACACTTGTCAGTGTTCAAGGCATTCCAGGTCAGAGTATGTGTGTGTGTGTGCGTATGTGTTTTTTTTTTTTTTTTTTTACAGTTAGCATTTTCTCTAACTCTATGATCGCTCAGAATGGGGTTTCTTTCACCAGAGAGTGTAGAGCAAGCAGGGAGTGGAAAATAGAAAACCTGAAAGTGGTGTGGGAGTCGAGTAATTAAAGCTTCCACTCACTTAAAAGTGTCCGATACAAATTAAAAAAGCCTTTTCAAAAGTCTATAAAGTGTACATTACCATTCACTACTGTTTAATGTTTTTGAAAGAAATATCTTATAATCACCAAGGTGCATTTAGTTGATCCAAAAATACAATAAAAAGTAAATATTATGAAATATTATTATAATTTGTATTTTTACAATTACAAATTTGTAATTATAATCCTTTGTTCTCATGTTCCCGCCACTGGTTTGTTTGTTAGTTAGTTCCCCACACCTGTTCTGTTTCTAAATTGATCACCCTGTTTTTATATATAAGCTCTGAGTTCTCCTTAGTTCTTTGTCCTGTATCGTTTATGAAGTGGTTGTGCTATTTGTTGTTGGCATGTTGCCTTGTTTGTATTTACCATTAAAAGTCTATTTTGTTTGCTACTTCACTGCTGAACACTCATTACAGCAGCCTCTCATTACAAATATATTTTAAAATGTAAGTTATTCCTGTGATGGCAAAGCTGAATTTTTAGCCGCCATTCCTCCAATCTTCTGTCACATGACCCTTTATTTTACTGGCTTTTTTTTCTAAGTAATAAAAAATAAAAGATTCCAAACTACTTAAAGGAACACTCCGACTTTTTGGGACTTTAGCCTATTCACCTTATCCCCCAGAGTTAGATAAGTCCATACATACCTTTTTCATCTCCGTGCGTGCTATAAGTCTGTTTGACGCACCCACCGCTAGCCTAGCTTAGCACAAAGACTGGATGTAAATGGTTACAGCTAGCATACTAATCCAAATAAGTGACAAAATAACGCAAACATTTTCCTATTTACATGTTGTGATTTGTATAGTCACAGAGTGTACAAAAAACAAAGTCACATGAGACACAGACATATTTTAACCGTATAAATACTGGGAACTATATTCTCTGAAGGCGAAGCACTGCTACTTGGGCGGAGTGATAACCGCAGCACCTGAGACGCGCCGTGGTGAGGAGCAGAGAGCGCGTCTCAGGTGCTGCGGTTATCACTTATCACTATCACAAATGTTTGCGTTATTTTGTCACTTATTTGGATTAGTATGCTAGCTGTAACCATTTACATCCAGTCTTTGTGCTAAGCTAGGCTAGCGGTGGGTGCGTCAAACAGACTTATAGCACGCACGGAGATGAAAAAGGTATGTATGGACTTATCTAACTCTGGGGGATAAGGTGAATAGGCTAAAGTCCCAAAAAGTCGGAGTGTTCCTTTAAGGTTTTTCTTTTCGTATTACCCTGACATTTTGGAAAAGGAAAATTTATTTGTAATGAAAACCATAGAATATACGTATTCAAGTCATTGTTTGTGTAAACTGCATTTTAAATGTATATTTTTATCAATAGATCGTCATCGACCCAATTAATGTTTAGGAAACATTAATTTAAACAGTTCTGTTTAAACAGAAATCGGTTTTTGCACATATTTCAAAACTTTAATTAGGTATCATGTAACAAAATACCCTTTGGGAGTAATTTCAGTCCATGCTTTAAATATGACATAAAATTATTTTCCTCAAGGACAAAAAAGAGAGAATGACCCTGTTCTGGCCCTAGTGCAGTTCATGAACCATTCATATCCATGCACTCCACTATTACAGAAAACTACAGCTGGAGTTTGTGTCCTTACCCTCGCCTTGAAGTCTACGGCAGCCCCGCGGTTCAGGAGTAGGGTCGCTACATTGATGTTACCGTAGTGAGCTGCTATGTGGAGAGGGGTGAAGCCACTCTGGAGAGGGACAGAGACGAATAAAGTACAGGGGTCAAAAATGTCACAAACAGAACTCTAAAGGCCTTGACCTCACGTTACCTGACCTGACCTGACCTCATCCTCTATATGAAAAGACGACACCAGGACAGGTGTGGTGCAGTAAATCTCTGACAGATCTACACAGATGGCCTTAGCACAACACTGAGGGAAGACACATCCTTCACTTGCTCCCTCACACCAACTCAATCCAGGTGATCCATTATTTTGCTTTGGGATGAACATTATGTTTACTTAAATCTCTCTGTTTATAAACTATGCTGTAGTTGCAATAGATGGAAGTTTTGAAAGGATGAAAGGATGTGCTTTCCTCAGATGCATGATACCTCTAAGACAGCAACCTTCAGCCAACAGTTGGATTTACATACACACAAAGCTTTTGTGAAGGTGGACCCATGACGTCAAGTGTGCAAACATGCATACAGTGCACTGCATTAAACAATGCCTTGCCTAACTATTATCATAAATACAGTTTAAACTATTTTGAAGTTTAAAGTTGAAAGAATTTGCTGTACTTTCTATTGAGTTATAGTGTTTATAGAACACATCTTTTAAAATAGTCAGTATGCCACTGTACATTTGACAGTGCATTTAAGCTGCAGATGAACATCAGACTATTATTCTCAGTGTTGTCAGTGGTTAATACAGTATATAAGTTACATGTCATGCAGTGCGTTTAAAAGCTGTTAAGTTGAAGGACAGCTGGAACATATCTGGAAGCCATGCTGACTGTGAAGAGAAGAGAAGAGAAGAGAAGAGAAGAGAAGAGAAGAGAAGAGAAGAGAAGAGAAGAGAAGAGAAGAGAAGAGAAGAGAAGAGAAGAGAAGAGAAGAGAAGAGAAGAGAAGAGAAGCCTTTCTGCTGGCACCTGTTAGGAGGGGAATGTCATGCATGATACGGGACGAGTGCTCTGCAGCTGAGGAGTCTGACTTCACCCGACCTTCATCTGCAGGACAGTACTAGATATCTAGGTTTTGATCTAAAAGAGCACTTATATTTATAAGTTAAAGATATTGAAGCACAATGCATATATTCAGACATATTCCAATGCAAACTGGTTTTAACACTAGTATAAAAAGGTACTGCAGACCGAACCGGTCACCAGAAAATGTTGTGTTTTGGATACTGGTGTGAAGGTTTCTTCACTACATTAACCACCAAGGCTACCTTGATAAAAACAGCTTTACTAGATAAATAACCACTTGACTTTTCTAGTTTATCAGTAAGACCAAACCGGCATAAACTAGCTGGACCAGTATGGACATTCATACTGGTCAAAGCTGATTTTACGTTGTTGATGGGGCAAACTAACCTAATTTAACATACAGAAACAAGCAGGCCAATGAAAGGTTGACTTTTTGGGCAGGACTATCTGTGCAACAAATATCAAATCTCAAGAGTGTTCGCTATTCTGTTTGGTGCCACTAGTGGCACAAAAATGACATACTTCACTTCAAATGTCAAAAAACCCAAACACAACCCTCCTTTTACTGAAAAAAAGTTCTCTCAGCTGCAGACCTCGACCAGTTAACCAGAACGTTTCCTCTCCATGCTAGTTTTCTGTTGCCCATTAGTAATAGAAGTGCCATTTTACTGAGACAAAAAAGCAATGAGCAGGGACAGGAGGGGATGGAAATGGGGCGGCAGCAACAGCAGCAGCGTGATGTGGGCGCTTTGTGAGGTGTGTAGCGTTTGTGAGTGTATACCTCTGTCGTTCTATTCACCATCATCTAGAGAGACCACCAGAGCGAGAGGAGAGAGAATGGTCTGATTAGTGTTCACAAAGTCACAATGAGAGCACCAAGCTGTACGGTGGCTACATGGTGAGGGAGAGCAACAAACCACATCACACGACACAACGAGGGCTTAACTGGATGGTGCATCCTCTAGAAGTCTACGGTTGAACTGTTTGGGATTTTCTTTAAACTGACTTGTGATTGAAGACGATTGTAAATTCATTTACAATGAGCATCTCCCATCATGCACCATTGAATTACATTAGCCCCACAAAGTGTTTGTTTCTTTACATTGCGTTAATTCCAAAATATGACAATCATCCTATGTGTTTGAATGGAAAGCACCATCAAGTTCTAAATGTAAAACTGACGGAAAGACTTGGTTGTATATTGATGGAGGTACCTTGGATTCAACATCAGCATTGTGGTCATTCTGCAGAAGCAACGCTGCTGCTTTGGTGTCGTCTTTACGGGCGGCGATGTGCAGGGCGGGTAGTCGCACCTTCCCCTTGGTGTCGTTCTCCAGGAGCAGAGATACCACCTGATCATGACCTTGCTGAAGAGCTACGGCCAGTGGAGTAAAACCATCCTACAAACACACAACAAGAATACTTGAGTAGCTCAATTGAGTAGGATTATTTTTCAACCCTATTAGAAGAAAATAAACATAATCCTAGGTATTTATTTGAACAAGTGGCTAAACTAACGAAAAAGAAAGCTTCAAGCCCAGAAGTTTCCAAGAAACACAGCAGTAATGACTTTATGAACTTCTTCACTTATAAGATCTATAATATCAGGGACAAAATTATAACTATGCAACCGTCTACTACAGTAGCGCATCAGGGAGTGCATTGTAGTCTCCGTGAGGAACATTTTGATTCATTTGTTGCTATAGGAGAGGAAGAATTTTGCAAACTTGTTAATTCATCTAAATCGACAACTTGTATGCTAGACCCTATACCGACTAAGCTACTGAAAGAGATGCTTCCAGAGGTCATAGATCCTCTTCTAAATATCATTAATTCATCTTTGTCTCTAGGATACGTACCAAAAACCTTTAAGTTGGCTATGATTAAACCGCTTGTTAAAAAAACGCAACTTGATCCGACAGAATTAGTCAATTATAGGCCAATCTCGAATCTGCCTTTTCTGTCAAAGATACTAGAAAAAGCAGTTTCATCACAACTGTGTTCCTTTTTAGAAAGAAATAATATCTGCGAGGATTTTCAGTCCGGATTTAGACCGTACCATAGTACTGAGACTGCTCTCATTAAAGTCACAAATGATTTGCTCTTATCATCCGATCGTGGTTGTATCTCTCTATTAGTGTTACTTGATCTTAGTGCTGGATTTGATACTATCGACCACAACATTCTTTTAAATAGACTAGAAAACTATGTTGGCATTAGTGGAATTGCACTAGCATGGTTTAAATCATACTTATCTGACCGTTTTCAGTTTGTAGCAGTAAATGAAGAGATGTCTTATCGATCACAAGTTCAGTATGGCGTACCACAAGGCTCAGTACTAGGACCGCTGCTGTTCACTCTGTACATGCTACCATTAGGATATATCATTAGGAAATATGGAATTAGCTTCCACTGTTATGCTGATGATACTCAGCTGTATATTTCTTCAAAACCTAACGAAACTTACCAATTCTCAAAATTAACGGAATGCATAGCTGATATAAAAAATTGGATGACCAGTAATTTCCTATTACTAAATTCTGAAAAAACAGAGATTCTAATCATTGGACAAAAAACTGCCACACGTAATAACCCAGAATACTGTCTAACAATCGATGGCTGCTCTGTTAAGTCTTCGTCGTCAGTTAGGAACCTGGGTGTGCTCTTTGATACCAATCTTTCATTTGAAAGTCACGTGTCTAGTATCTGTAAAACCGCATTTTTCCATCTTAAAAATATATCTAAATTACGTCATATGCTCTCACTGACAAATGCGGAACAATTAGTTCATGCATTCATGACATCAAGGCTAGATTATTGTAATGCTCTACTGGGTGGTTGCCCTGCATGCTTAATAAACAAACTACAGCTAGTTCAAAACGCAGCCGCTAGAGTTCTTACCAGAACCAGGAAGTATGACCATATTAGCCCGGTTCTGTCAACACTGCATTGGCTGCCTATTAAACATCGTATAAATTTTAAAATATTGCTGATTACTTACAAAGCACTAAATGGTTTAGCTCCCCAGTACTTGAGCGAGCTCTTAACGCATTATAGTCCTTCACGTCTATTGCGATCTCAAAATTCTGGCCAGTTGATAATACCTAGAATATCAAAATCGACTGCTGGCGGTAGATCCTTTTCCTATTTAGCACCAAAACTTTGGAACAATCTTCCTAACACAGTCCGGGAAGCATATACAGTCTGTCAGTTTAAATCTAGACTAAAAACACATCTCTTTGGCTTAGCATACACATAACACATTATAGATTTCAATGTTAGGCTGCATAGTTTAGATCAGCCGGAACCGGGAACACTTCCCATAATTCCTGATGTACTTTGTACATCATAAGAAGGATGGCGTCTGCGCTAATATTAGTCTCTCTGCTTATCCCGAGGTTTAACGCGAACCGCCGGATCCAGGCCATATCCAGATCTGAGGAAGGACCATCACATGGACACGACGACAACGCATCCCTGATGAGCCAGCCCCATCAACACTGTGAAGGCCCATGAACACCTCAACACAGTCATCTCCTCACCGGCCGGATGACCCAACCCAACCAGATGAACTGGATAAATATCGTGAAAGTTCTGATCACATCTGACTCCTGACATTATGCTGCCTAACTCATAATCATACACTGTTCGTTCGTTGGCCAAAGGAGGACTGGCCCCCTGACTGAGCCTGGGTTCTCCCAAGGTTTTTTTCTCCATTCTGTCACCTGATGGAGTTTTGGTTCCTTGCCACTGTTGCCTTTTTCGCCTCTCTTCGCTTTTGTCGCCATTGGCTTTTGGCTTGCTTAGTTGGGGACATTTAACATTTAATTTTGAATTTAACAATACTATTACAACATTGTTTTCCTGTTATCTCTGTAAAGCTGCTTTGAAACAATTTGTATTGTAAAAAGCGCTATATAAATAAAGGTGACTTGACTTGACTCAAAGAGATATAAATCTTAAAGGTACACTAGGTACAACTCTCTTTATCAACAACTTTACAACATAATAGAAATTTTCTTGCAGAGGAAGTTTTTACACCGGAAATGATTCAGCATGCTCTTTTACAGGGGTGGGCAGGGGTAGCAACATCAATATCACAAAAAGTCCTAAAACAGGGGTGTCAAATCCTGCTCCTGGAAAGCCAATTTTCTGCAGACTTCATCTAAACTCTGCTGGAAAATGGTCCACCAGGAGCAGTATTGGACACCCCTGTTCAACAAGATGAATATCCCAAAAAAATATGTGGTCTGAGCAAAAAATAGCATATCTGCAGCCACACTTTCATTATTTTGTTCACGGACATGTTATAAGTACTCAAGGATAAATGGCAGAAGCTTGAGATTTCTTGATTCTAGGGATGGGCAACTCTTGTCCTCTAGGTCCACTTTCCTTCAGAGCTTATCTCCAACCCTAATCAAACTCATCAACCTGTAGCTTTCTAGTAATCATGAAGACCTTAGACCTTGATTGGCTTGTTCAGGTATGTTTGATTAGGGTTTGAGCTAAGCTCTGCAGGAAAGTGGACCTAAGCCCTATTCGGACTGGATTAGTTTAACATGGAGAGGTGGGGTAAAGTAATTATTACCAGAGCTTCCCAGAGATTTTAGTCCCGTCTGAATGTGCCATTTCAGTAATCATTATGGACAATGTCAGTAAAGATTATGGCGACTTTTACCTTCTGTAAAAAGGTCTGGAAAAATTACCTCAGGTAATACTAATCCCGTGCGAATAGAGACGATGTAAATTTGCACGTAAAGTCATTTCCTGTTTAAAAGTAGTCTTCTGCGGTTTTTAAAGTATGATGGCACTTAAAAAACATTCAGTTGCGTTCTAGATGGTGAAACATTTCTGTGGCAAAAAACTTAAGTGTTTTCCCCATACCATTCAGATTAGAACGAAGATCGAAAGCACTTGTTAGAGGCATGAAACTTCATTTAGCTTTAGGTAAGTACCAATTACCAACATAATCCAATCAGAATTTAATTAATTTAATTAATAAATTGTTCGATTGGACCTAACTTTTATATATATATATATATATATATATATATATATATATATATTATGTGTTTGCGCAAGTGATATCAGGACGAAATGTTATACGGGCATGACAACAATGACGGCGGTATGTAAATCAAATTACCCCTCCCACTTCTCCCTTGAATATGTGTGTTTGATTAGGGTTGGAGCTAAACTCAGCAAGATGGTAGCCCTCCAGGAGAAGGGTTTGATACCCCTTGGACAGATGTACATATATGTTGATTACTTACTATACCAGCACAGCTGAGGTAGTTTGACTTCATTAAAAGCATCACTGTTCCATATCATGTTCTTAACAACAGTAGTAGCAGCAGATTTTTCAAACTTGGTGGTGTAAATAAGTGGTTCCACACACAAGTGTGTTTTAAGAATGAAAATATTGAGCATGTCTTTAGATCCATGAGCATACACATGTATAACCATTCTTGAAACTGAAACTGAAAATGTATAGAAATGCATTCTAGAAAATATTCATACAAGAATATAGTGAGAAAAAATTACACAGTATATGAATATATGATTGTATAAGCTCACTTTTAGAAAATGACAACATGCTTAATAAAAGCAAACATAAAAAGAGTTAATAATTCTAAAAGAACAGCTTGACATCAAAATGCTGTAATGCATATTGTGGTTCAAGTCTGAATTTCAGACAGACCTTCATTCTCCCCAACATGGATCATTAATATGCAAACAGCTCTTCAAACATGGAAGTGTTCTTTGATGCATAATCACTGTCTGAGAGACACAAGGGCCTGGTACATTCTCAAGGACAGTGACGTCTGGCACCCTGCTCTGTCATGCAGGCACACACACACCACACACACACACTTAAAGCCAGGCATTCAATACCCTCACTGCGCAACTAGTCTGCCTGCTGTCTTGAAAAGGACAGCAAGGTCACTGGGTATTCCGAGTCAGGGTTTTATACGTATCATCAGTAGATGGACCTATAAGTATGATGCTTCATATACAGTGCTGGGAATTGCAGTGAGGTAAGTGATGAATCGATAGGAACGGGAGATTTGCTCACCTCTGTGGCAATACTCTGACTGGATCCGTTATCCAGGAGGAATTTGACGACGTCCAGGTGGTTCTCCTGGGCAGCCATGTAGAGTGGCGTGAAGCCATTCTGTAGCAGGAACAAGAGCATACTTAGAAATGTCTACGCTTTTCCATGATTCAAATACAAGACAAGACCAAAGAACATACAGTTGTCTCATCTGCAGGATTGTACTGCATTGAGGATGATCTTTTTAACAAGTTTAGAATCTTATTTGAAATAAAATTAAACCTCAAATATGCATTTTTTCTGGTCATTAGTTTGATAACAGTGTTGTGTGAACTTTAGAATTTAACAACTGTCTTCTTTTCAATTCATGAGGGTGAATGTGAATTGAATTGCAGTTGAACTGGAATGAAAGGAAGAGGAAATGCAGTCACACTATAAATAAATTCAAACACAAATGGTTTACGTTGACTTTTCTTTTTCTTTTCTTTTTCTTTGGTCAAATTTTGTGTCAAATTGTTAAGTTTGACTTGTAAGGCTATAATAAGTTATATAATATTATTATTGTCAGAACAATGAACACAACAAAATGTCCATCACTTTGTTTTTAACTTTTAACTAAAAATAAATTCTGACCTCAAAATTTGTGGCATAGTCCATAAAATGAGAGCTACGTAAATCTGCAGCTTAAACATGTTAGCATGTTACTTCAGTAGTAGACAATACTATTATACATACTATGTTAAATCAATGTATGATACTAGATACTAGAGACGTTTGATTTTTGGGAAATGTTGGTCATCTAGCTAACCATAAATTAGATTAGCTAAGATTAGCAAACATTTTTATTAGCAGGCCCAGACAGAATCTTCTGTTTTTTAAAAACAAAATTACATTTTCTGCAGTGATCTCTTAGAAAAATCTTGTTAATAAAATGTTGTATTTAGCGTAGGCCTGGGTTTTAGCACTATAAACATAACATAGCCAAAATGAGTTAGCTGAACACACATAGCCGGATGAAGCTTCAGCCTATAGGCGGGTATACGAATTAAGGGTGATTATAGGTAGAGTGTCAATTGTCCATTTGGGTGATAGGTGGCGGCAATGTACTTATGTATCTTCGTTCAGCCATAAAACAAGAAGAAGATGAATACTTATAAATGTGGGGTGTACTACATATAAACAAATATATGCAAAACCCTTTTCTTTACCAGCAAAAAGAATACACTTGCAAAAATATACTGTTCTAGCAACCCCCTGTAGCAAACTTCTTGTAAACCTTTAGCAATTCACAATCAGCCTCCTCATTCATAAAGTGTCCCTATTTCAAGCACTGCAGTGTGAGAAAGGAGAACCAGGCTGCACTTGTGATAAGTTTTTGAGATAAAACAAAGTCTGTCTCTACTCTCTCTCTCACACACGTGTGCATGTGTTTAATTTTGGACTCCCTGAGGGTAGTTTCAGTGACAAGGCAAAAACGCACATACTTAAACTATCGCCCATACCAGCTCTCAAATCCCAACGGCTTCTCCTCAAAATGGAGACATAAGTAGGTTATATTTAATGCAGCACTTCAGCTATTTGAGCACAAACTGGAAACTTGAGTATCTGAACTTCACTCAAAATTCATAATACAACGCATTGCTAGTGCATGTTGCATTATTATCATAAATGACTTTCATGATTGGTTCTCTCCTTCAGATCAAACACTGTGATTGCTAATGTAAGTTAATGTAAGTAATGTAATGTAATGTAATGCTAATTGCTATGTTTGTAGACAATCTTGCTTAACAAGTTAGTCAAAGTCAGTTGTGTACATGGTGTAGTTGTGTATAGCTAGCTTTTATAATTATTATTAATGCTGTCACCCATATACTGGTGCAATCATTCAAAACTCCTCATTGTTTTTCTTATAAATTATATAATCTGAATAAGTTATCAAAAAGATATTCCTCCTTTAGCTTCAATGTAGTTAGCTACTTTTTGTTTTCTTTTCAAAGGTTTCATTTTGTGGTGATGCTAATTATGTAGATAACCGTAAGTTGTGGTAGCATAGTTATTATCAGGCCCAGATAGAATCTGCTAGACATTTTTCAGATATTCTGCAATGATTTTGTTGGAAAATGTGTTATTTTGTTTTTACGGTACAGTAAATTACTTTAAATTACAAGTAGCTTTTAACTTGGCAATCTTCTGTACTGTTTCAAACTAGCTTTACAAACACAAGGTTCAATGGCACCAATTTTTGATGGTAACCAGTACCACATTTTGTTCCCAGCATAGTCTCAAACCCCCCCATGCATTTTTGGATACTCATGTGACATTGCTGCTGTAAATTTTCTGCTGATTTTCTGCTGCTGAATGATTTATTTATTGATTGCACGTCGGACTGTTATTGTAGAGACACCGCCATTTACAAAACAAACTGTGTAAATGGTTGCTTTAAATGTTAGTCAGAAGGCCCCTTGGCCAATAAAAACTCCAGACCTACACAAGAGTACAGCACAGTAACGCAATCACAAGCGTACAATGGGTTGGCCAAGTGTTTGAAACTTATAGGCCACTCATCACATGTCAAGTGCTGACTGTACCTGAGACTGGGAGTTGATATTTGCTCCATTAGTCACAAGTTCCTTAACGACATCCAGCTGTCCAGCGAGTGATGCTATGTGCAGAGCGGTGTTTCCTTTCTAGTATCAGAAGAACACAACAGAGCAGGTTGACTCAGAGTTAACAGTGACCCAATGTTATTTCATACACCAGCTGTCTTTTGGAATGCTTCTTCGCTATTTCTGTCTCTGTTACAGTACATAATAACACTTTGAAGAATACATTTTTAAGATGGGAGAGTTTAAAAAAAAAAACTCTACAGAAATATTCCTCTTGAAGATCCGTTTGAATGAGCAGATCCAGCCCTTGGTAGAGGCTCAAAGTCAACCTGAACATCAGGCAACTGTGACTTTGAAGACTTGCTGATGCAGCAAAGTAATGTCTATGAAGTCAGCAGAGTAACACACTTGTACGGTAATCTTTAATATGCTCAGCCTTCTACACTAATGCTGACATTTTTAGTTGTGTGTCATACTGTAGTATCCGATCTGGTGATGCGGGTGTTACCTTTGTTGCTGCATCCACAGTGGCACCAAGTTTAAGAAGCTCAGTCACAACCTCCACATGGCCTTCTTTAGATGCTAGATGAAGAGCGTTCAACCCATTCTGCATCCAGAGAAACATATATTTGTATGCTGTTCATGTACATGATTTAGGATCAATGAGGTATTAGAGACAGAATATGTAATTTAAAGGTTTATGACATTAAATAAGGGCAACACAACTTTGGAAAGTCTTAAGGGCTCCACTCCTAGTTTTGATCATTAAAACTGATGATCTGATATCTTAAAACTGATATTTCACCATCTATTAGCCCAGTCTTCAGTGTCACATGATCCTTCAAAATCATACTAATATGATAATTTGGTGATCAAGAAACATTTCTTCTTATTAAAAGTTCAAATGCTTAAAATGTTTGTGGAAACCTTGATATAATTTATTTTCAGGATCTATTGATGACTAGAAGTTCAAAGAATAACAATTTATTTGAGCTAGAATTTTTCCTGTACCATTTTGATCAATTTTGATCAATTCAAAGCATCCTTGCCGAATAAAAGTATTAATTTCTTTTGAAACAAATGTCTTATTGACCCCAAACTTTTGAATTATAGTGTACAGTACCTACAATCATATTTATGATGTCAAATATCAAATTAAAATGTTAATTTGACAAAAAAGGAAGATGTATGACCTGGTTGCAGATGTTGATGTCCACGCCTGACTTTATGTATTCGAGGGCTTTCTCAATGTTTCCAGCCCGGGCCGCTCTGAGGTAACTGGCATTACTGTCAGTCTGTAAGAGAGAGAAATAACAATCAGATCGTCTTCTTCACAAACCCTCACAGATCAAGAGGAACAAATAAAACCATAAGCTGACACTTCCAATTTTCAACAGGGAGAAATAAGTCCTCGAAAAGAACAGATAACAAAATCCAATCTATAGCATCTGCACTACATTGAAGCAAAAACCAAAAAGGCAAAAGAAAGAGATGTGGATATTGATGGATATGGCAGTACCCTAGCAACCAGATTTCCACTCACATCATCTTCAGTAAATCTAACTCTAAAACATGAACTGTTGTTTTGCCCATATATCAAGTGCTTCGTGAAACAGCTCAGATCTCTAAACAAATGGCTGATCGTGCAGCATTTGTAATAACAGAAACACTAATAAACTGCGGATAAACTGACTGTTATGTAAAAGAGGGCCTGAGAAAGAACAGAAAGGAAATGTCACAGAGCTTGAAGCAGTGTTGCCCTGAGAGCGGGATTCCAGAGGCATTCATACAGGAAGTGAATGTAGCATAAGGAGCAGTAGCCTAATGGATGTATTCATCCTGGAAGAGTGAAGACATCATAAACCTGAATATGCAAAGTGGAATTACAAGAGTGTGCTGGTCTTTTCCAACACATTTTGTTTTTTTTTTCATTTTGGAAATGTGTTTTTTCAGGTGCATTTGGTGAACCAGTAAAATTATACAAAATTCTTTAGTTTTACTCAACAATGCAATTTTGACCCGATGTGACTTAATTTCAGGAATATATATATATATATATATATATATAGACTTATTTATTTGAGTGTTTTTAGAACCATTGTGATATTATTTTCATGGCAATTGAGCTAAAATTCAGTATAGCAAATATTACCAAAATATGTTACTGTACATGTACTTAACTGTACTATATAATGTTTTTTTTGTTTTGTTTTTTTTTTAAGTAAAAAAATTATATGTAATATTTTTTGCAGTACAATAATGAGAATTTGAGGGGAAATTTATCTTAAAAAAATTAAAAAACAATGAATGGAAATAAATAAATATATTGTTTGACTGTATAAAAATACAGTTTCTTATCTATTTCTTTGATTTTGGGGTGATATTTAAACTGGACATTTCTTGACAGTTTTTTTTTTGTGAGATTCTAATAAAACATGAAATAATAATTAAGATGTTTAATGTGCATGGTAGCCTTTATCATGAAAAAACAATCAATAAAACAATCCATATGACCATTCAACCACATGCTAATGTGTTAGATGAAATGAAAATAGCATTTATCCACAACACCCTAGTCTATCCTAGTGCAATGCCAGACATACTCCTCATACATGCTTTACATGCTTTAGTGTGTTTGATCTGTCTGTGCATTTTTACATTAACAGGTCTCAGTGCATGAAACACTAAAACATTATTATTATGAATATGATGAAAGAGGCACAATAAAAATGCTAGTTCATGTGAATGAGCATGTAATAAATGTAGATCTGGGAAAAAGTTGTGGTCAGTGCTAACAGTTCAGTGTCCAGATATTCACACAGAGAGAGAGAGAGAGAGAGAGAGAGAGAGGGAGGGTGTGTCTGCCGTTGCTGCAGTGCTGTAATCCTGACACACCCCGACACACACATGAAAACACACTATCTGCATTTCAATCCTTTCACACACGACCAGATACATACCCCAACATTAGTCTAGGATCTACATAACTAAAACTGGGGATCAATTTTCAAAACCTTCATGTTCATATGAAAAAATAAGTATGTCTGAATTCGCAGTATTCATAAACCAGTAGGTGAAAAGTACCCAGATGACCTACTATATCACAACAATCACAACAGGGATTTAGTATGTGGCTAGAAGTCATTCCTACTACTACACATTCCTAGTTTTTTAATGGTCACAAAGTATGTTCTTCATTAAATGTATATGTGATTTGGGATGCATCTTGTCTCTGTTGCTCTATCAAATCTGTTGCTGTTTGTTTGAGCATCATAGCAACAGCAGCACTGGCTCAACCAATGGCATGAGATTGGGGCGGGACTGTCTGCTAGTTTGACCAATAGCAGGTAAGGGGAGTTGTTCAAGAAAAACAGTCTTGATTTTTACTATTTCGTTTGGTGATGCTATTGGTGAAGAAATTGCCAACACAACCTCAAAGTAATTCGTAGCTATTTTATGTTTTGGAAAATGTGGCTAATTCATAATGACTTCATACAATCTTATTTGTATGTTTTTGTACAATCTTCTTACGCCCCAGTGACGGGTATGATTAAGGGTTGGATTAGGGGTGGGGTTAGTGGTGGACCTTCATGCTTCCTTTTTTTATTATAATCGTAAGTTTTTGTTTGATTTACATTGTGCAAATTCATAAAAAAATTGCCACCTCGTAACAACAATCCCATGAGATTAGGTTGGAATTAACACACTTCACCTTTAAATAAATTACTGTACCTTTTTTGAGGAATTTAATGAAATGCACCCAAACAAAGTACAGATGAGGGTGTAAGTATTTAATCCAGGTTAATTATTAATAATTTCATATTTCTTTAGGTCTCTCACTTTTTCCTAGCAATATCAGTCCCTGGCTTCTGTCTAGCTACTGTAGCATGTAGAAATGTCATCCTCTCTCTATTGTGGGCTCAACCTCTGCAGTGTGTGGGAGTTTCCTTTGAACATCTCTCTCTGTCTGTCTGCTTATCGCTCTCTCTCTCTCTCTCTCTCTCTCTCTCTCTCTCTCTCTCTCTCTCTGTATCACTAGGAAGGAACCACACAGCATGTTCTGGAAAGGCCTCAACAAAACCTGCATTAAGTATTTTTCTTCATTA
Source organism: Semotilus atromaculatus (assembly GCA_031834385.1). Taxonomy (NCBI): domain Eukaryota; kingdom Metazoa; phylum Chordata; class Actinopteri; order Cypriniformes; family Leuciscidae; genus Semotilus; species Semotilus atromaculatus. The sequence continues at coordinate 7,020,962 of JAULUF010000014.1, forward strand.
GAATTATATATATTTTTTTATATTTTAGATCATTTTGCGGGGAAGACTAAATTAAATGAAACCATGAACACAGCAATAATTAGAAGGCAAACACAAAAGGTGTGTCATCTTACTATAATTCCTCCTCCTTTTTCTTGTTCTTCTTCCGCTCTTTAATCTATGGAACCGCTTGCAGGAAAATTATGAAATCTGTCACACAGATAGAGGATAGTCTGGACATTACCGTCCGAATTTCCACTTACATGTATAATAATAACCTTTGAACCGTAAAGGTCATTTTCCGTCATAAAAGTTTTCCTGCAATTTTGAATTTTTTTAAAATAAAAATAAACTTTGACGTGAAGAGGGGGGCGTTTAAGGGGACAGACATTTGTAGTGGTATCCGAAACCACAGTGGAAGTAATCGAGTGCACTCATTCTATCCCACATTGCACCGCAATAACGTGTGCACAGCCGATGTATACTCAACGGCTGTCCGAATCTCACTAGTTTTCATTCACTCCTTCAAGTGAACTGTATTAGTGGACAAATTTTCTATGGATTTTTTTAGACTATTTAGTCGGTGTATGAATGTGTGTGTGAATGGGTGAATGTGAGGCAAATGTAAAGCGCTTTGGTGGCCCAGTGGGTCTGTGAAAGCGCTATATAAATGCAGTCCATTTACCATTTACCATTTACTATATACAGATATGCGTCTAGTAAACTGTACTAGTTTTCGAACAACACATCAACGAAATTCATGGCATGATGCAAAGCTAATTCTGAGGCTGTAACTCTTCAAAGCTTTGGCATATTTATACCAAACTTTGTATGTGGCATTTTCCCCTCACACTGACCACATGACAACAATTTGGTAAGAGCACCACCTATTGGTCAAAAGGCAAGTGATTATATTTTATACTTTACGGTTTGCCTAAAATAATCAAAAAAATGTCTTTAATGACTTCTTGTTGCAGTTGCTGGAATGCTCCCATAATGCTTGCATAACTTATGTCTTTTTTGAGCTCGGTCTCATTAATTATTAACAGCTATATATATATTTTTTTGCCAATTAAAAGTGTATCATTACATTAGTTTGATAATGCCTCCTTGTGCACCTTAAGAGCAAGTGTTAAGACTTCATCCAGTCGACCCACTCTGAGGGAGATTTGAACTGACGTCTACGGCATGGGAGACATGGGAAACAAGGACGCTAAAGATCGAAGTCTCTACCGTCAGTCGCTAGTGCGTCTCTTGAGGCCAGGGGAGTGAGGTTTACTCGCACAGCTCTTATTAGCCCTTGCCTCCGTTACACTGACTCTGTGGTTGACAGACAGCTCAGATCATCAGATTAAGGAAATGTCCCGTCCCGCAGCCCAGCGCTAAATGGAAATGGGTTTTACAAGGGCTGATCATCAGCCAGCATTAGCAGAAGCCCAGCACAAGCCTTACAGAAACACACACAATGAAGCCAGTCACAGTCAGTAATAAGGGCCAATATACAGATCTCTAATGCTAATTTGCCATAGTTATAAATGCAATTTACTGTGCATGTATTTTAACTAGTACAGTTTGCTAAGTCAAGCAGCACTATTTATTTTGAGAGTCTGTTGTTTCCCAGGAAGATCGAGTAATGACATTTTGATTAAGAAACAAATAATTTTTTTAATAATTCAATTATTTCAATGAAATAATTCAGAAATAAATGTAGCAATTCCAAGAGGGTCCTCAATTTCCATTTCATACCGAATTTTAAAATCGGTGTAATTTAAAACTGTGTGTTTTAATAAATTTGGGTAACACTTTATTTGAAGGGGTGTGCATAAGACTGACATGACACTGTCATAAACATGACATAACACCTGTCATGAACATGAAGGAGTCTTTATGAATGTTTATGACTGTTGTCATTAAGTGTCATTTGGTAAATTATGACACTTTTAATGCAAAGTTGACATTGTTTAAAATGTCTTTGTTATGACAACTTGACATTAACCAAGAAATCATAACCTGTCAACCTGTCACAACTTTGGCCGTCATGACACCATTATAACTGTGTCATGAATATTACTCGTCCTCAAGTAAAGTGGAACACATTGTACTAGTTATAAAGATGTCATTAAGGGTTATTACACTGTCAAATGCTTTAAGTTTGATAATTAGGTTATGATTTCTTGGTTAATGTCAAGTTGTCATAACAAAGACATTTCTGTCTTTGTTAATGTCAAATTGTCACAATCAAGACATTTTTGTCTTTGTTAATGTCAAGTTGTCATAACAAAGACATTTTAAACAATGTCAACTTTGCATTAAAAGTGTCATAATTTACCGAATGACACTTAATGACAACAGTCATAAACATTCATAAAGACTCCTTCATGTTCATGACAGGTGTTATGTCATGTTTATGACAGTGTCATGTCAGTCTTATGCACACCCCTTCAAATAAAGTGTTACCTAAATTTGTTATAAAATTGTATGTTAAATGATTTATTACATAATAACTATTATTAATATTATAATTATCAATAATGTAACACAATATTTTATTATGATATCAGGGTCACCACCATCACCACCATGGCATTTAAAATAAAATAAAAATCAATATTAAGTTTAATTAAAATATGTAAAACATATTCATCATAATACATTAATAGACCAGACAACAACAAAAAAAAGAAAAGAAAAGAGTGTCATGTCATTGATTCAGGGCCAAATATGTCAATGCTCTTTTGATTTGGGCCAGTATGCAACTGCCCAGAATCCCCTGCATTATAGCAAGAACTCACATTGTCTTCATGAAAATGTAAAAGTCTTTAATTATTAATGAGAGTCCACACAAGTTAAGCAAGAACTTCATACAAAATGTATTGAGCTTATATGAAAGTAGCAAATGCTGATGATGATCTTTGAGAACATGCAAAGAGTCAAATGATATTATTTGAAACATGTTTAGATGTCCATGGATTCATATATATCAGGATATAGGACAAGCACAAGTCATGACAATGCAACCAAGCAAAACATGTGGCAAAATTATTGGAGATTATGCATTTATCCAGTCAGGAATGTTCCATTTGCAGCCAACAGAGTCGGATGAGCACATACAATGATTGTTTTCCACACACGCACGCTGTTGTTTGTCTTTATAATGTGACTTGCCTCCAGGGAGGCGAGTGAGTGCAGTGTTTAAAGCCATAGAGAAAAGCTGTCAATTGACACTGCACACACGCACACACAATCGCAGCATGCTCAGATAACAGCACATGCATGAAGAGAGCTGAGTGTGTGATGTATCTGTCCTCATTTCTGACGCTCTTCAGTGTAGAGTGCAGATAGAGCAGGACTGCAGAATGAAACGGCGTCCTGTGTCACGCTTCATGATGATAAAGTGTTAGCACCTGCAAAACTCATCAAGCATGGAGCATGAAAATAAAGGTGTAGTTCACATCCCTCTATGCAAACATATATTTATTTATTCCATCAAATAAATGCAGCCTTGGTGAGCATTCTTTTTTATATATATATATATTTTTTAACAACTCATTTCCATTTTTTGGCTTATAGTATATTTACAATGTTGACTTAAAAAACACCAAATTCAGCATGAAACAGTATACAGTATATTCAATAAGAGGATAAAATGTAGGGCAGGAATGCTTTTACCAATGGGAATTGATCGGATCATGAAAAACCGCCTGCAACCATTTTTGAGCTCACTTTTTGGAGGTTAAAAGTCAATTTCCCCCCAGGATGTATCCCAGTGGTTATATTTCCTTAAAATATATCATTATTTGGAGAGAAAAAAAATATATTAAGTGCACTTAGGCACAATAAGGAACAATGTTTAGAGAAGACACAACAATGTTGCCAGTTTAACCAGTGACTTGGTGGGCAACTAGTATGGCCAAGAGTGTATATTAGTCAGTGTTCCTCTCAGACAATTTGTGAGGTGTGTGGGTCACTTAATGCAGCTGTTGAGATGCATTGCAATAAGACGTTGTAAAGGCTTTGAGGAAATTCTCTTGCAGGCAAAACCGTGGGAGAGCAGCCCACAAAGTTAGTTCACGCTGACAACTGCAGAACAACAAATCAAATAAACAAGTGACAACTGTAAAAGCACTATGCCACAGAATAGTGACAGATCGATGTATTGGCCAGAACAGAACTAAGATCTGATGATATTTGGCCATTTTGAGACTATTTGACTTAGGGTCAATGACATATTGCCATGAGAAGGAAAAATCTTTTTTAAGACATTTTACAAGTGTTTAGAAATGTACTTTTTGTATTCATGTTGATTTCATATGGTTAAGAAAAGTTTATTACATATAAAAAAGTTTATATGTAATGACCTTACATCTTGGGCCCTATCTTGCACCCGGCGCAAATGACTTTGTACACCGACGCATGTATCATTCCTATTTTGCACCCGCGCAAAGCGGGCTTTTCCCTCCACAGACGCACGTCGGTAAACTAGGAAATGAACTTGCGCTCCCTGGGCGGGTCGGCGCAAAAAAAGAGGCGTGTTTCAGCGCAAACATTCCTAATGCTATTTTGCAGTTCCAGAAAACAATTCCGCCACTGACCAGAAAAAACTAGTCAAAAGTCAGTGGCGCGTTGCGCGTTGTTCATAATGCTATTTTAAGCGTGCATGCTTGGCCATAATGTAGCGGGTGCACAACGCGTATACACTTTGATTCTCTCATCAACACAGATCATACATTATAACAAGGAAAAATATTAACACATGAGGCAAATCATTGTGGTGTCCATGAAGATGTAAAAAAATTTAAGCCTAAATCTAGCTTACACATTTACCCAAATTTTTCAGGCTACTTGTAGTAATGACATGGCTGATGACACCATTTTTGATGCCAGCAACAATGAGTGAAATACGGTTTAATCGAAAACACACACAAACACGCTGTGTAATTGAACGAACGTTCGGCATACTGAAAATGCGCATCAGGTGTTTGGATAGGTCAGGAGATACTTTACCGCACAGACCTCAAAAAGTTGCAGCATTCTTTGTGGCATGTTGTGTTTTACACAACATTTCCATAAATCAAGGTTGTGTTGTTGACATAGATGAGGAAACATTAGAGGACTTAAGGAGACGTGATGGTGAACTGCTGCGTCATCTATAGTGAGGAAAAGCAAATTAATATCGGTCTAATGTTCGACTACATTTAAAAAATATAACCATGCATATATTCGTGATTCAGAGAGAATGAGTCCAAAACATCCCAAAGTATTTATTTGTGACATTTCTTTATTTACATTTGTCAAAATGAAAATTCAATATCAAACAGTAATTGATAAAAAAAAAATACAAACGGAAAATTAGGTTGAAAAGAACGTCGGTCTCCTCGGCTGTGAACCGTTCCTGGCGCGCGCCATAATAATAACAATCCGCCATGCAACATGCACACCTGCTCTTAAAGGGTACGTTGGATGACGCTCTGATTGGTTTATTTCACGTTACGCCCAAACCACACCTATGAATAATGAAGCTACTTCAGACCAACCCCTTTTAAACTTGCGTCGGGCGCAAGAGTCATTTATCCCGCCGGTAAAATAGCAACAGCGCCCAAGACCCGCCCACAAAGCTACTTGCACTTCGCGCTTGATTCTTGCGTTTCAGATCGTTAAAATAGGGCCCCTTGAAAACATGTTGAGTGTACACATCTTCATTATATGAAGTTATATTATACGAAATTTGTGTAAAAGTTTGCACTAAGTTAGACAACTTTGTTAATTAAAATCTTGCATTAAATATCATGATTGTATTTAACAAAAATTAACACTCGCCAAGCAACGAATGCGAGGAAAAAACGGCATTGGCGAATATATGGAACAGTGTCAATCGGCAGTAACATTTTTACGTTGTGAGAACATGAACGTAAACAAACGTGAATGATGCTCGGGACAGCGCTGCATCCACACAATATTTTAAGCCATGGCAATTTAAATATTCAAGTGCAAAACACAAAAGGGAACACAATTTGTTACTCGCGAGCTGTTTGGAAAGCTTCACATCTTCTTGCACTCGAACAGACAAATGCACAAAAAAATATGTAAACAATGCCCGTCTCAGGGGGTAAAGAAGTAAACATGAACACGGATAGGGCTTAAGTGAATGTAAACAGTAGAGAAAGATGTGTACCAGTATCAGTGTATTGGATCCCTGCATTCGGTCTTAAAGTGACATCAGTCTAATATTCCTGCTGCTGTCTGTGTCATTAATGTTAATCAAACATCAAAGGATGAAGAAAAACATTATTCACTGCTTTTGACTGAATAACTTTTGTAACTTTAATAAGGATTAATTTATGTTTAATTTATACAGTGAAAACTACTTTTACTTTTAGTCTTTAATAATGTTTTAAATTGATATTAGTTAGGCTAGTAGTTTTAGCTGTGGTATCGAAACTGGTATAGAGAATTGTGAATTTTTACTGGTACCTAAAATGTTGGTGTCATAACTAGTTTTAGTTTTAGCAAAAACAGTTTCATGGCCGCCAAAAAATATTTATGACTGGTAAATATTCTTAAGTCACCGACCAATGGCAGGTGTCAAAAGTCAGGCCACAACATGCCACGCCGGTTCCACTCCCAGAACCTGACGCACAATCCAAATCACAAAATCGCAATTCACAGCCCCTGCACTGAATGAACTCAACAGTAGAGTTCAGATTTATATCAATCTAAATTACAAGCTTGCATATCTAATTGGATCCCACTGCCTTCCTGTTACACTGTCCGACGAAACCGGAGCCCTTTCAAGCAATGCACCACTACGCTCCAACCTTGCTCCGAAAACACCACAACATCAGTGACCAGCTAAACCCCCCTTTGACCATCTCATTCACTAACCCCAAACAAGGTCAAACCTAACAGCTTTCACCTCTTTATGTTGTTTCAAAGTGGAACTTACTGTTTCTACATCTTTTTCATCCTCCATTGTCATTTTCACCTTGCAGTCTTGAACGATCCCGGTAATCAATGACCTAGAGTTTGGAATCGGTCACTCCGGAGGTGCATTAAAGCTGAAAACACATGTCCTTGTCAACTTTGAGATACTACGATACTATGCGAAAAGCTATTCGGAACGTCCCGGTCGCAATCCAGTAGCATTTCTCTTCCCCACACACCACACAAATCCACTTTATCATCAATACGGATGCGGGACATTAGCACCGTTAGCCTACTCCCATTCCCAGCTGTCACCCTCTGCTCCAACCAGCTTCACATACTTGCTCGGATGGGACGGCACTTACCATATTTGTAGGCACTAGTGGTCTCTCTCCTGGCTGAGTGTAATCATGATCTGGTGGACTGAAATAGCAGCGGGCCCCTCCGTGTGGCAGGCCTCCCCGACTGGAATCTGTCCTGCTCGAGTCTTATTGTCATCCTGCTTATCAGCTCTTTTTACGCACCCCCTCCCGTCCCCTCCGCTGCACAAATACCCCGGCACAGGCAGCCAGATTCAGCACAACTCAACCCGCCGCTACTGTTAGGAGCCAGTCAGCCATGCTGGAGTACAGCAGCCCAGCTTAAGGGGGATTTGGGGGCATTTCCCCAGGTATTATGAGCGGTTGCGGTGTTGCCCTGATCCGGGGCTCTGCCAATCAGCACCTCGTGTCTCTGGACTAGACTGGACTAGTTTGCCCCCTGTCTTTTATCCCTCTCTCTCTCTTGCTCGTGTTTCTCTGGGAGGTTGCAGCAGTCTCTGCCCGCATCAGCAACATTACACCACCAGCACCAGCCAACCCCAGCCCCCCTCGCCACACACACACACACACACACACACATTCCTACAACAGTACCCTTCCAGTTGCCCATCCCATTAATTAAATCAATGCCACTGACAGTATATCACAGTGGATTTTGAAATAGCCTAATCTATTCCCAGTTCAAATGTAAAATGATCAAAGCTGGAGTAACTAGTTATTATATTATACTGTAGAAAAGATACATAACTTAAATGGTTGCTTTAAGTTGAAATGTGTCATTTGTGCTTTAGTAATGCACCTGTGCGTTTAGAAAATGCAACTTTATGGTAAAACATTGTTGCTGAGTCACTTACCCAGAGAGGATATACAGTGGACATACTTTTGGACACTTAAAATGTCTGAATATCAATGCATTAGATATCAAACAAAGTGACATCTGCAAACAAATGATGCTATAGCTTTTTTACAACTAACTTTTTTCAATCATTCTTAACCAAGTGGTCTTAAGGTCATATATTATGAATGTATTTAGTTTGTTTAGTTCGCAGAATGAGCATATAAAAAAAAATATTAACAAAGAACATGTCCCACAAGTTTGACAACCAAGATATGTCTTTATTTTTTAACACTATATATATTGTTTCAAAGTTTTAAACCTAACTAACTTAATTTTGTGTTTTTATGTTTATTTAAAGCAAATGCTTAATTTATTATATGTTGTTACATAATGAAAACATTAAGCTGTTCGTGAGCAGCAAATCAGCATGATGAAAATTCAGCTTTGCCATCAGGAATAAATTACATTTTAAAATATATAAAAATAGAAAACAGTTATTTTGTAATATTAATAATACATTTTTACTGTTTTTCTGATCAAATCTTCATGAGAATAAGTAACTTCTTTCAAAAATATTTAAAAATCTTTTCTATCATAAAAGTTTGAACAGTAGTGTGTGTCAGCCCTCATTTCCCCTTTGTAATAAAAAAAATGATTTGAAGACAAATGAAAGATACTTTGCAATATCACTTCATTACAGCCCAAGTAAGAATAATATTTAACCATTTTATCCAATTCATTCCAACTAATGTTTTTGGAAAATTAAAAAAATAAATAAAGTAACAGTAAAGGGAAGAGGAGATAGCGAAGGGTCATTAGTAAAAATAATTACTTTTTTTTTTAAAACATGTTTCCCAAACACTTCCCGTCTGCCATTGGTAAAACAACTAGAACGTCCCGCCCCAAACTCATACTATTGGCTGTGTCAGTGTTCCTGTGTCATGTTGACTGGATTCTTGCACAAACAAAACAACATTTGATAAAGCAAAAGTGCTGATACACTTAGTGTATGTACAGTTGTCTCTACAAGTAAGAGAAAGTATTTGAACAATACACAATTCACCTTTAAATAATCCGAAAACATATTTGTGATAAAGACAGATTTGCTATTATTGGTCAATAGCCCACAAACAGACCAGTATCAAATCATCAAATCCATTATAATCCACTGAATGTCATAGACAGATGCTCATGTTTGTTTACTGAACACAGACCTCAAAAACATGTTAATATAGTGGGACACAAGTTGAGGATCTATACGTCTCAGTAATGCAGTGTTGCCATAGCAACCCAACCTCACTGCAGAGGGGACATAAGCCCTGAAATAGAGTTAAACTTCACACAAACACACAGTACGAGAAGACGTGATCTGACACACCAGGTAACTTATCTATATATTTTAAAATTCATTGTTTAACTCTGGAAATGCATGAGCGGTTAACGTGTGCATCAACATAACATTAATCTGCTAATATTAATTTCTTACTCTCTGCCCCTTTAAAGAACACCAACGCTCAAGTAATTTGGTCACAGCGTCCGTTGAGAGACAAATGAACATGAGCAGGAATTCAAAATCGATCTTGGAGAAAAATAACGAAGAACGAATTGCCCACTGACAGCTAAATTCATTTGCACAGTCTGTATTTAGCACTTCCTCTAGTATAATATTGCTTTCCATTTTAGATAAAAAGACTTTCTTAAAACAATTTTACACTTTTCTACATTATTTATTGTCTACAACAGTACACACACTGGACAGGAGAACTGTCCTTTAAGGGAAAAAATTCGTTCAGTGTGATGAAAATGGTGAAATTCATTGATAATTTACACAATAATTATTACAATCGTTCATGATTGTGTGAATTCAAACTTTATTTAGAATTTTGAATGTGTTTTTCTCCATTGGGAATGGATTAGATGGTTGTGGTTTGCTATTGGTGGATCACATGTGAGTGACAGGTTGTCCCGCCCTCAAGCCAGTAAACACGTCATCAGAGAAGAGAAGGTGCTGCAAGAGGGAGGGGAAGTTATTTTGTTTAAAGATAACGAGACAACACGAATTAAAAAAAAGAACGATGTGCCCAGATAAATCATTTATAACAAATACTGCAATGCGGAATAAAATTAGGAATTGTTGATTTCATGGTGACTTTAAGGGACTTAAAGGGATGTATGTATCACAGTCCCTTTACATCATTACTTGAGGCGGGATTCACCCACCAACTCAAGGTGCCTTGAGTTTGATGAAAACACATATTAATCACGTCTTTTTTTTTTGCATCTGTAAACAAATAATTATTTTCTCAGAACCAAGTTCACTTTTATTCAAAATAACACTGGTATATTTTTGTTTTTTCACTTCACACACACACACACACACACACACACACACAGCATCTGTGGGCCAGTCCAGCTGCGTCTGTTGCTCTGTGCTCCTGTGTGAACTTCTAGATCTGTACAACACATGATTCTGATTGGGTCTCATACACAGTGTACATCTGGATTAAAGCTCTGACAGATCTCCAGAGAACCACACAACCGTACAAACACACACACCCAGAAGACCACTGTTTACCACACTGCCAAGAGTCCGAGAATGAGTCTGAATATTACTCAACTAAATACAATGATGAAGAGAGTTTTAGATTCTCTATCTACAGGAAACAGTTCATTACTATACAAGAAATACATAAATATCTACAGGAAATAGTTCTAGTAATGAGTCTGTGCTTTATTATAATTTTTTTTAAAATTGATATCAATTCTATATAAAAAAGTTTACGTTGTGAATACTTTATGATATCAGATGACACTCAAAGTGTCATATGTTCTCTGTTTGTCTTAAACTTCTGTCATTCATCCTGTTTTCCGTCCCATGTGCCTTTTTGTAGTCAGTTTGTAGTTTTTCCCCTTGATTGTCTCGTTAACTCGTTACCTTGTTAAGCTTGCCATGTCTCTTTTTGCTTTGCCAGTTGTTGATTGTAAAAGGTGTTTCTGTTTCTTGTGTTTCAGTTTTTGTTTGTTACTTTATTAAAAACACATTTTGTTCCCGCTTATTAAAACAAAGAGCATAACTTCAAGCCAATACAATCCTTACTGTAAATTATTATCATGACTTTTTAAGATTGTATTAATTTCCATAAATTTTTAAGGCCTTGAAATCATCTTATAATAATTTATATTTCTTCACAACAGTATACATATTTGGTGTTAAACCAACTTTTTGTAGAGAGAGAGGAGGAGGATATTTGCTCCTGTATTCAAAGTCAGAACATATAAAAAATAAATATTATAAAATATTTAGCAGCACAACTGTTTTCAACATTGATAATAATAATGTTTCTTGAGCACCAAATCAGCATATTAGAATGATTTCTTAAGACTAAAGTAACGGCTGCTGAAAATTCATGCTTCAAAATGACATTTTGAAATATGTTAAATTAAAAAAACTTCTTTTAAATTGTAAATAATCCACGATATTATTTGTTAACTGTATTTTTCATCAAATAAAAGCAGCTTTCTTATTAAAAAAAAAAACTTACGGACACCAAACTTTTGAATCTACATTTATAGCCTACTTGCTACTAAAATGCTTCAAACAAAACACTCACTTTTACTGTTTTCAAAAGATGTGATGTCACTAACCTGATAATTATCAGCAAAGCCATTCATCCTCAGACTCAGAAGTCCCTTATAAACACTATTTTGTGTTTCAGTGAACTGATAAAAAGCTTTGCACCCAGAGTTGCGTCCCAGTCCAGCAATATCAGACCTCGTAGAACAAACTGTTGGCATGACATCAGAGACTTTGTGACGTGTGTCCTGATCCGTGAGCAGATCACAAGATCATCGTCACCTTACTGTTGTACAGTGCCACTATTAGCTCTTATAAAGCCCATTAGGACTGATTATCATTACTGAAACATCCCTGTCCTGACTGGCTTGCAGCACAGTTTAAGCGAACAACGCCGTTTGAGGCACAAAAGCTCATTAACTCCAGCTCATGAGACGGCAGGCGTCCCAGCAGATCCGGCCTGGACTAATGAACAACAGTCAGCTCACATTAGCCAGCGGTCTGAACACAGCCGTCCATCCGCGCCTGGCACAATATAGAAGTATTACATTATTCACAATGAGTGCATGAACTGCATATGGCTCTGAACATTTCACGATGCCTCCTTTCACACACCTTAGGTCAGCTTTATCAATGTTAGCCAATCTTCTGGCTAGATCGTCGCTCGTTTCGATCGTTTAAAGACGCTCAATCGTCTTTAAATGCTTTAAATGAATGCTTGATTCTGATTGGCCAACTGTGGCATAATTGTGGTTGACGCTAAAATATGAGCAACTGATTTTCAGCATTGCTGTGTAGAAGTTTGAAGCTTATCTATAAGCAAGCCAATAATTATGTCCAACGGTAGCATTTGTCCTCTGCATTTAACCCTTCGAAGTTAGTGCATACACATTAGGAGCAGTAAGAAGTGAAGCCATACCGTGGACACACACACACACACCCGGAGCAGTGGGCAGCCTTTCGCTGGGGTTCCCGTGGAGCGATTGGGGGTTCGTGGGTATTGATGGTGGTTCATTCACTCCCCCATCTACATTTTTCCTGCCGACATTGACAATAATGCTGCCTTCAAGTGCTATCGGAATGATCACAAATACTGGTTTCCTTGTTAAAAAATTGGACAAAAGCCAAGTCCAAATTTGAATGCGATGAGCTCATAAATCACAACTTCAGAAGTGAGAAGTAGAACATTTCTGATAGCACATGAAGGCAGAATAAGTCTAACTCTCTAAATTAGACCACGACCGCCCCCATATATATATATATAGGCCTATATATATATATACACACATAAGAATATTATGTACTGTATAAAAGCTGACTATTATGCTCACCAATGATGGATTTATTTGATCGAAAATAAAGTAAAAACACCAATATTGTGAAATTTTATTTAATTATTAAAATGCAATAGTTTCAAATTTGAACAGATTTTAAACTGTAATTTATTTCTGGGATGGCAAAGCTGAATTTTCAGCAGCCATTACTCCAGTCTTCAGAAATCATTCTAATATGCTGATTCTTTGTTTATTCATCAGTCATGATTTGTTGTAATGCATAGTTTCATGAATGAAAAATGTTTCAAATGTAAGGGGTGCCAGAATGGCATTGTTTGGTACATTGTAATGCCTGATGAAATTGAATGACTAATAAATAATGTTTTGCCTAAGATCTGTTGTTGCTTTTAGTCTTAATAATTTTTTTAGTTCAGCTTACTTGAAAATGTTAAGGCAATCGGTTTTTAGTGAGTTCGCAGAAACATAGGTGAGCATTTGGTGTTTGAGATTATTTTGAAGAATAACAATCTGAATGTCAATTGATTACTGTAAATGTAAAAAGGTAAAATTAATGTTTGAAGTACTTAATTTACAGAAGTAGCAGTCTTTTCAAGGCAATCGGTTTCAATGGTTTTAACAAGTAATTCAGAATCACTCTTCATGTAACTAAAAACAAGATATTCTAAGTTGCAGGAATTGTAAATTACTTAAATAAGTTGGGCTAACTAATGTGTTAGTTCACCTTACTCAAAAAAAGCATGCAAACCGATTGCACTTAAAAAACTAAGTACAGTTCACATGGCATTACTTAGTTGTTTGAAATAGTAATTCTGAGTAGTCTATACTAAGTCGAGTAAGTTTACTATACTAAACAAGGATTTGTTAATACCTATTGCACTGTACTTAGTTTTTTTAAGTGCAATCGGTTTGCATGCTTTTTGAGTAAGGTGAACTAATCGGATTTTACAGTGTAACTGCTCAAATCATATCTTTTTTTGTGGAAACCGGGATACATCGGTTTTCAACATCGGTTTTCTATTTGAATATATTTTAAAATGCTAAGTTATTTATTTATAGTTAACTTTTAATAAAGTTATTCCTTTAATAATAAAGCTGAAATTTCAGTCTCATTACTCCAGTCTCCAGTGTCACATGATCCTTCAGAAATCATTCTAATCAGCAGACTTGGTTCTGAATTATTAGAGCATAAGAGTATAAGAAACTTTTTTAAATAACAATTTATAGATAAAATGAAACAAAAATCTTACTTTACTGAATCTTTTTTTTTTTTTTACTCATCTCACCATGGGCACTATCTGAGCCAGGACTGCCAATGACACCCCCCTCAGCAACAGACAGACATGTTCTTGAAACCAATACAAAAACTCTTGGGAACCCATGATGAAGCTTCAGAAGCTTCCTATTAAAACTAATATAATAAAATGTAATTCATGCTAAATATTCAAACTGTTGTGGTTCAATAGTGCATATAATTAACACTCCAGATTCACCGGTTCACGGTTTTTGTCTCATTGATCCAAAACCAAGCATTAGATTTATTTCCTATATTTTATAGAATAAAACAAAGACAACCAACCAAGCATCAATATTCAGATACTGTAAACAGAGCTTGTGTCTGATAACCCCTCAGGACATCTGAGTGAAAAGTGTAATAAACTGTGCGTCAAAATCAAAGCTGTGTGTGTGTGGTAAAGGAATCGCCTGTGTTCTCACAGATGGACGTCTCACGGTTCAGCTGCCCCTTCAGCACCCAATCACAATCTCTATTTTTCACACGCCACCGGTCAGAGACACACACACACACACACACACACACACACACACACACACACACACACACACACACACACACTCTCCTGTCTGGCCTGCAATTCATCAGGCTATATCCATTTCAACATTTCTGTTCCAATGAAAGAGAAAAACGAATGTTCAGTGCAGATAAAAGATTTAAAAATCACTGCAGAAAGGCCCATCTTGCATTGATATGTAGTTCATGCACAGTACAAAAACAGTATGAAAAGTACAGTTTTGTTTTCATCAGAACACAGTGATGCCCAAAGCAGTGCTTTAACAAGAGAATCTGGACACTCTCAGGCCATCAGATTCAGGTAGAGATATTTCTGCACTCTCTGCACAGTAAAGAGTGGAGCTTTCACCCATTACACACACACACACACGAATTCTGACTGGCACCGGATATTAATTAGACCAACAGCTCTTGGTCTTACGTCAGTCTGAGCTCCCCCACACCAGGAGTGATGACATCACTGTCTTAGCATGAGGAGGAAACCCCTGCTGAAATGATTAGATTCAAACAGTAGGAATGGATGCTGATCCAAGATTTAGTATTATAATTTAAAAGAAATATATTTTACAAGGTTAGTCCCTCAAAAGTAAGGGTGTTTTTTCATACCTATATATCGTTTGTTTTGTTCCAAAACAGGGAATATTATTTTTTATTTTTTATAATGTTGCATTTTCTTCTTGGTTTGGTTCGCTTTCACAAGGCAATCTTTCAAAGCATGACAAAATGTGTTTATGCAAGTCACATGGCACTACAACTGTCCTTATTAGTGGAGTTTCCTCTGCATCATCCATCAAGATGATTGACAGGTTCGCTCCATGAGCTTATTGTGGCTTTATTTGTAACTGTCGAGACAAACGCAAACACTACACGAATGTAGTCGTCATTCCCGCTGTTAAATGATATACTACATTCGTATTCTCGTATTCTTATTCTTGGTTATACGCACATTAAGGGAACCTTCCCTTTTATCATTTTGCAGACATTATGGGAACATTACTTTTTAATGTTCTCTGAACATTCTGAAACAAGCAACATTTGAAAAATGTTAGATGAACGTCCAACTAAAGCATTTCAGGAAAAATGTTCCGTGAACAATTTATAAGCGATGTTTTTGTGCCAATGTTTTGAGAAGATTTTTAAAGACCAGATGACTTTGAACAAACATGCTATTAATGTGACAGTAAAATGTTTGTAAGAGAACCTGTTAGCTGGGAAACCAGTTAGTGCTTTGTAGTTACTGGTCTGATACTGGTGTAACTGGTGGATCAGTATAGTCTTAGCCAGAAGTCTTGCTGGTAAAGCTAGTAAGAAGCTTGGTGGAGACAAGAACATCCTATGCTGGAGATCAGCATCCAGACATATATGCCGGTGAGCAACCATGCTGAGCTGTACAGTAAACAGTGAACGTCCATACATACCACAACAACAGAAAAAAAAAAAAAAACACATTCTGCTTTGGAATGAAAAAAAGTGTTAGATTTGATGTCAATGATGTTTGATGTCATTAATGTCCATATTTAATTTTTAAATGAGATTTATGATAAGGAAAAGACTTTCAGTGAGTACCGACTTACATTTCAGGTTGGGCATACATAAAGCTTTAAGAATATGTTGCATATGTAGTAGTATAAAGCACGGTCACAATATTAGTATGTGTCAAGCATAAATGTGAGGATACAGATATTGCTCATTACGGTCTATGATGTGTATGTCACTGGGAAGTGATGAAGGTCTTTGCTCAGGAGGTCACGCAGTCCACAGTCAGGAGAAAGTGTGTCCTAACTCACCGTCAGCTGATGAACAGCAAGCAGAACAGAGGAGAAAATAAGGCCAATCTCTCTCCCTGATGTTTGCAGAGCTCAGCAGAAAGTGGGCGGCTCTCTGGAGCTCTGGAGAAACATGCCTTCATTCTCTCAGTAAAACCAGACTGATCTGCGCTAATGGATAAAGGCAATGTGTCTAATGGCTTTCTGATCTCAATAATACCTGATCAACATCTCAAATCAACCAGTATGTTTGCATTTTTGCTTTTCATTTCCTGTAGACAACGACTCATTAAACGCTGTTGTCCGTGTATGTGGGTGTGTGTCAGCACTGGGAAATGAATTGTGATTCTTTGATTTTCCTGTGTGTTCTATTTTACGCTGTATCAGCTTTCTGTCCTCTGTGATTTAAATGTGAACCTGGGAGAGCCTTCTCTCTCTCTCTCTCTCTCTCTCTCTCTCTGTGTTTTATAATCTCTCTCTTCAATTCCATTTCAGGCTTAACCCCATTTTTATTTCCTACAGTACTTCCTTCAGCTCTCTGTCTCGTTGTTTCACAGTTTCTCTTTCCCCTTTCCCTTCTCTATTTCTCTCGTTTTAACAAGGGGTCAATGTTCGACTGGATAGCATAGTCCCCTGCTGATGGATCCTGTAACTACACCATTACTATAGTAAAAAAACAAAAACAAAACGAATTTTCTTTGGAAGCAATATATAAATTGCATTTTATTATATTATGTTTCACTAGTAACTGTTTTTTGTTTTAATGGAAGGCTTGTAAAAACATATTTCGGTCAGGTCAGGATTGTAATTTGTCGCTAAAGGGCTCGGGGCCTTCTTCGATAAACTCAGTCTAACACACAAATAACTTTAACAAATAACATGCTTTGTTGAATCTGCTGCAATCTAATGTAACAGTCAAAACGTTCAAAGCACATAAGATAATATCAGGATCCTTTATGACAAAAGGAGGTGTCAGGTTATGACTAGAATATAGTCTGATCTCAGGTGAACCAAGGAGAGAGTGAGATGGCATAATATTTAACTGTATCATTTTATAGCATGCATATGAGGACAACGACACCTTCACAACTGATAATGTATTTACTGTATATCGTTTTTATTGTATGGAAAAGGGCAGCTTGAACACTCTTCAAAATATCTCCTTTAAATTTTAGCGTAAACTATTTAATGACCTTTTCAACACCAATTACAGATTGAATTAAGGGATGAAAGAGAAAAAGGAAAAAATAATCAGTATCTCGTGACACTGTATCCCATCAGCTCCAGGGGAAAAGAGGAGAGGGGGACGGTGGCCCCGAGGGAGCCCGATGCTCTTTCCTCAAACAATGCAAGAAAAAGGGGGCGGAGATTGTGAAAAATGAGGTTGGTTCTTAATAAGTGACGGGGGATTAATGAAGAAGCTTGGCTTGTTTGCTCTAAAAAGGTGGGGGTGATGATGCTGCTGGTGGCAGCATGTGTTCATGTGTGTATATCTGGGCTCTGAACCCCATCCCCCTTTAAAACATGTGCATTTAGTATTGCATGGCAGGAAGCGATATTGCACTCAAAGCACCCCCATTAAAAAGATAAAGAGGTAAAGACAGGGGGGTGGAAAAGAACGAGAGGGAGTGGGGTGAAAGACACTCCAACTAAAATTAATTAACAGCTAGGGGTTAATGTTTCTGTGCTGGTGGCAAAATACTGATTCAAATGAGCCCTCGCTCAATCTGTAAATTGAAGCAATCCATTATGAGGCTTGACAAAGAACATGTTACATTAGTACAATTTTGATTTGTTCCTCAGTTTGTATCTATATATATATTTTTTTTAATTTATGTTTACAGTAAAGAACCTGCAGTGGAAGTTTATGGGGCAAGACATGAAAGTATTGAAGATTTCCTATGAGTTGTGAGCACACTAAGCATCCAGTGTGGAAATTATTAAAACATTAAATAAATATATACATACTCTATATATATTGGTAACATTTAATTCAATTATATATAATTGTACAAAATGACTGCTTGGTTGGACATTTTTTGGAAAATTAAAATATTCTAAAAGAAAATATTCTATTTTGTGATTTTTAGATTTTTCCTAGTTTTCTTTACACGTCACATATTGAGCACGGTACAAAACAAGTACACACATTTGTCAAAATCACTGAAATTGTTTATTATTGTGATGAAAATGTTTTACTCTTTTTTGGATTATTATTATTATTGTATTTTTGTTGTTGTCAATAATAAAAAAATATATAATGCATTTTTAATACTGAAGATCATATTTTAGCATTGCAATTCTCCATATAATAAAAGGATGAAATTTGTTCAATCACTAGGAAATAAAAAAAAACACCCATACACAACATTCAATATTTTTAAAAACTGAGAGGAGTTCAAATTGTTTTCTATGGCAATCAACAGTATATCACAACTTGTATTGAACCCGGAACATGATAAATCACTGTCCGGCTCAATGAAAGGCTAAGACGCAGACAGCGCTAGTAAAATATATGCATGAATTATTATTACATTTACATCATTTACTCTGCACCTGCCAACCAGCGCACAGGACATAATGAGCTAAACTCATGCAATACAATCTGTCTACTTGCCTGAAGGGAGAAGTGTCTGAAAACAAGTTGTTTCTTTAAGGTGGGTTTCAAATGCACAATAAAGAAAAGAATCAAATCAAACGTGACTATCATGCAAGTGGGCAGTTATCCAAATGCCTAAGTGTTTGTTTTCATTTGCTCAGGCCGGGGACGAAAGCAAAGCTCTGCCAACAGCCAGGAGGCAGCAGACTGGAGTATGGATTTTTTTTCCTTTTTGGTTCGCCTGCGTGCCTCGACTGTGCATTGAGCTTGACACCTGATACACCGCCAAAAGCGTATGCACAAAAACTCCACTCAATCTCCCGTGATGTCAGCATCCCAGGACAGGTACAACCCTGCAGTCCATGAGGGTCCACAAAAGTATTAAGCTAAGCTGCAAAAACTGTTGATAATAAGAAGAAATGTTTCTTGAGCAGCAAATACACATATCAGAATGATTTCTGAAGGACCATGTGACACTAAAGACTGAAATTTCAGCTTTGCCATCACATAAATAACATTTTAAAATATATTTGAATAGAAAGCAATCATTATTGCTGGCGCCAATAGCCTTGTGGGCAGCGCGCAGACATGTAGCAGAGTTGCGCTTCGGGCATCCCAAGTTCGAATCCCGGCTCGTGGACCTTTCCCGATCCCATCCCCCCCTCCTCTCTCTCCAACTTTGCTTCCCGCCAACTAGCTGTCCAGTCATAACAAAGGCAAAAAATGAGTATTTTTCAATTGTAATAAACATTATTTCACAATATTACTGTATTTTTAATCAAACAAATGCAGCCTTGTTGAGCATAAGCGGCTTCTTCCAAAAACATGAAAAAAATTACGGCACTGTGTATAGACCAGAATATCATAAACTTGGGAACCACTCTGGCAACCTCTCAAATCATTGCAGTGTATTTTTTTTTTCACAGTCACATTTTCTTCAGAGAATGTAAAGATCTAGACTGTAGTGAAATCAAGACTAATCAATGTGTCAGAATCCCAGATTGAGCTCTAGATGCAGATCCACAAACGCCCACTAGGCTAATAAACAAGGCCAGAACTAATGCTTTGGCTCTCAGTTCTCCTCTACGAGCCTCGCACATCTTAACACAATCAATAACCCAGCAGAATCTCTCCTTGACCACAGCTATACTGGGAGTCCTCTCTCAGATTCTCAGGTATCGATACCCTGAGCGAATGTTTACCGTCAGCTCCCGTTATACAAGCACAAAAAGGTTCATCCCAAATTGGAGTTTGAAAAACAGCACAAGAAACAATTCGATTAAATATTTCTTTGTTCTCCTAAATCTTAAAGGAAAAAAACAAACATATTATTTGTAAACTCAGGCTTTTAAACCCTTCTGTCATTTTTGAAAAACTCATCTAGTCTACTAGAACAAATCTTACATTCTACTGAGAACCTTTTTCTATCCATGTTATTCAGGTTACCAACATCCGCAACAGTTTGTAATGAGACTGAATGAGAATGTGAATCGGCTCTTCTAAGTCAACGGCTTGCATAAAGTTCTAGCATGTAGATTTTCAGCCACACGCACACATCAATAACAGAGGTCATTGAGACTTAAGCTCTCAGTCCTTGAAAAGGCTGAAGGGAGGATTTCAATCACGACATGACGTCCCACGAGAGACCTGGCTTGTTAACACTATATGCGTTTGCTGTAGTCTGGCAGGTTTCATACAGATTTAGCTCAAATCTACCTATACATGTGTTATAGTGCTGATAATCTTTCGATATTAAAACCATACATAATCTTTGTTATAATATTTGAACCATCGTATGATATCAATGTACATTGTCTGTTATGAGACTAAGACACGGGTGCAAATGCATGAACAACTCAATTGCAGTCGCACGCTTCAAAACTCTCAAATCAAGCAAGAATATAACAGAAATGTCTCCATAATTCAAAAACAAAAAAGGATATCCAGGCATTTCGGATCATTCTTTGGTTTTCATGATTCATTCTTTGGTTCATTCTACGGAAACAGCAGCTAAGACAGAAGCAGATGCATATGCTGATAGGTAGCAGAGATGCCGAACGCTGAACTGTGACTAATGGGATGGGTTGATGTAGGTTTGTAATGGGATTGAATCTGGCTGGGACGGGGGTGGGTGGGTGTGTGTGAGTGGGGGGGGGGGGGGGGGTAATCTTTCATAAAGCCCGTGGGAGAGGGTTTGTGAGCCCCCGGGGGTCTGGATGCATAGCCTGCGATAAAAATGACACCAGTCACGCATCAGCGTGGAGAACGAATCCCACCATGGATCAAAGACAAAAACACACTCACCCACACGCGTCAAAAAAAAAAAAGAAGAAAAAAAGACAACGCCACTTTATTCTACAGAACCTCTTATCTTGTGGCATTAAAAAAAACATGGATTAGAACGATAGGTGGCGTTTCAAACCTGTTAAAGTTAAATAAACAACTATGTGTTTTTTTATGGCTATATTTTATTACATACATCTAACCGAGGAAGAGAAATGTTAATATTATAGAGTCAAAAAAGGTAAAAATCAGCCCTCAAAAACTGCTGTGCGCATGTCCAAGTGTGTATTCTGCATTCTTGGTCTGCGCCTTCTTTGTGAGGCACATGTTCGCCCTATAAATAAGCATTTCCCTATCCACACAGGACATAGCAGCATCACTGCAGTCTAACAGGCATCCACTTTAAAAACCTTCTTAATTTCTTGTTTTCATTTCCAATTCTTGAACTGTGAGACCAAAAAACAAAAAAAAACTGAAAGTGGGATCCCAGACCTTTAAGATGCTTCCAGACAGCCCGCCCAACCTGCATGCCAGCACCAAAACCTCAATCAAAAACCTCAGAAAGGCACAACCCTCAGAGCCTTGACCTATTGGTACCTTTTTCTTTGGTTCCCGGATCCTTTTTCGGCTCTTTTTCTTCTTCTCTTTTTCTTCCTCTAGGGCTGTAAGATCCAAATCTGCTTTTTTCTTCAGCTGGGATGCTGCGTGTGCCATGATGCAAAGCTCAAGTAAGATATCCTTTGATAAAGTGAAGTGTCACCCAGTCAATAAAGACTGAACAGTATCCTTCCAAAGCACAAAGACAATAAAAAAATATATATCTCTCAGACACTCTCTATGTGTTCCTGTGAGCAGCCACCGAAGAGCTGAGGATGGGAAATTGCATTTGTGTGAGAGGAGATGAGCATTTCTAGGAGACGGTGCTTTCCTCTTGGTGCTTTTTTTCCTGGGTCCTTCTCGCCCTACCTGAACCCATCCCCACCGTGCAGTCAGCCGGGACGGAGCGCAGCGGAGAGAGGGATGAGAGAAAGAGAATGGGTGGAGGGCAGCTGGGATGGAGAATCTTACGAGCGTATCCTTCGCCACCAGCTGGAAGTGTCTAAGTGAGGGGAGGAATGGGGGGGTTGATGCTGATGGTTTCTGTATGCGGATTAACACGCCCTCACATGCATACGTACACACACAAACACACACACACACTCAAAGAGGGGGACATCTGTATTGTATTTCATTGCCATCTTGAGCTTTCCTGTAAAGCATAACAAACTGCTTTATTCAGAAAAGACAACCTAGTCTAATGGCAAAATTGAACTTTTTTACAAGGTGGCGATTTAGTATGATTTTAGTATGATGAAAATGTAAGATTTTTAGAAAAAGTAAGCATGAACATCCTCCTCTTACCATAACTGGAGCGTAAGAATATGTATGGATGAGATCGTACGAGTTCATGCGAATTAGCCAACGATTCACTAAAAACGTGTAACAGTTTGACTCTTTTTGTTTTCCCCTTTTTCTTGTATTGTGGTTTAGTCCTGTTCTGTTTTCCCGCCACTCATCTGTTACCATGTCTACCATTATTAGTTCACCTTCTTCACCTGTGTCCTGTTAATCACCTTCATCTGTATCACCTGGTTATGTTCATCAGTGTCTGTATTTAGTTTGTTCTGTTCAGTCAGTCCTGGTCGGTTGTTAGTCTTATTTAGTAGTGTTAGTGAGTCATCTGCCTGCCTGAACCCTTCTGTTTGTACCTGCCTGTTATTACTTTGAGTAAATTGTTGCAATTGGAGCTTTTTGCTTGTGAATCCTTCTTCAACCCGCACTACACCGTGACAAAACGTAAAATAGTTTGAGATTGTGACGGAAATTATAATTCCCCAATAATTACTTGAGATGCAAACTGTGTAAGATATTAAGGCTTGTTTTTCACAAATATATCTTGAATTAGGTTTGGTTTTTATTATTTTAACTCTTTCCCCTCCAGCGTTTTTTTTTATTTATTTTTTTATTGCCAGCCATCGCCAGCATTTTTTTAATCATTTTCAACAAATTTTCATTAGAACACAAAACAAGATGTTTTGAAGAATCTTCATGCTGCTCTTTTCCATACAATTACAATGAATTCGAAGCATTCAAGCAGCAAAATGTACACCAAAACACCATAAAAGTGGTCCATATTACTAGTTTGCTATATTACAAGTTTTTGTTTATAATGACCTTTTCAATAATTACTTAAATTCTGTGTCTTAAGACAAAAAGAAACACACAGGTTTGGAAGGACATGAGGGGGAGTAAATTAATTAACTTTCATTTTTGGCTGAACATTCCCTTTAAAGCTGCTGTCCGCAACTTTTTTAAGTTAAAAATAATCCAAAATAATTATAAAAAAAAAACATCTTCAGCCAGTGTTCAAAACTATCTGCTTGCCATAGCTAGATTCAAAACGGTTAGCTTGTAATAATGATTTTAATTCCAGTGGTACTGATGGGTTTCCGCGGGAAATTCGAGCATGTCTTTGCGTCATTACGTCACACCCGTACACATAAAGAAGGAGATTCGGCTGCCGGCTATACTGCGCGTGAGGAGATGTTGAGATAGGCTTTTCTCGCAGCACTTTACATAATTAAACTTATGGCGATCCAGAAAGATCCAAACAACAATCATCAGTGTCAACTGGAGATTCACCAGTTATAAAACCCAAAAGACTTCATACTTTGGATTTAAGGTGGCTAGAGAAAGAGAAAGAAACCGTCTCCATGCGAACACAAGGATTTAAACATCGAAGGTGCGTGAACTGAAGGGGTTCAAAACGGAAGAAGAGACCGCTTTTTTCTGCTTAACAAGTAAGACATTTCAATAGTTCAATCGTGTAACAGTACCACTGTTTTCTTAATTCACACAGTTATGGAGTTTCCTTGTTGTGCCTTTCTCGTTTTGCTATTATGGAGAATATGAAGTCTGAACTACACAGGTAATAAAACACATTAAATGTAACGTTAGTCACGCAATGCTGATGTTGTTAACATGAACAATTTAGGCTAACGTATAATTTGCACGGTTGCTGTAAATCGCGTTGATTAAATCTAACGATCGTTTAACATGTCGAATGCTTTTTCCCCCTTAGTTGATCAGAACAAAAATGGATGTCACTTACTTGTTCAGAAGACATTTTCCGGTGAAAATTCTTATGTTGGTCAAACTTTCAAAAAGTGAATCTGTGATTCTGAATGACAGTATCCACACAGCGCGGTGACTGACAGCAGCACTCGCCTCAAAACATTGTGTTCATCCGCGCTGTTTCATGCCGATTTACACCCACGTAAAGATGATAATTCCGCAAATAACTGCAATTGCAGATTTCGAACAGAGATGGTGACAAAGAGGAAAAACTACGGACTGTAGCTTTAAGTTTAATGCACTAACCTGAATCAATATGATACGTTTCCAGTCCCACAATTAATGTGAAAATTATATGAAATAGTCACATTGCCGCAACCAGTCAGAACATATTTAATATTTAATATACGAGTATGTGGAGCTGGATTTGAACCAATGAGATTTAATGGTGGGCGGAGCTAACTTAAGCAACACTGCATACCACGTTATAAGTGAATGTAACTTTTATATAAGCATATTTTGTCTTACTAAACTGGTAGATAACAATTAAATACTACAATAATACAGCAAAATTTGCCGATATTGATACAAAAAAAAATGCTAATTTATCATACGCCAAATATTTTGCTAAAACTACTCAAAAAGGTCTCATTACAAACCTATTAAAAAAATTATAATTTCAGTGGCCGTGGTCAACTAAAAGAGAAGCCATTTTTAGCAGTTGTCAAAACAGTTGTGTAAAACATCAATAGGCCTACATCTTTTAAAATGTATGCTTAAATCAAGAAGAAAAGCCAATTGGTATGAAAAATAAACTCATAATATATTGTCTTGAAGAAGACTTAATTTGCTTCTCAAGAAAATCAAGGTTATCTTGTTTTATGCATGTTTAGATATTTTCACTGGGTAAAAGACAAAACTCAAACAAAATATAATCCTTTGCAGTGAAAGCTCAGAGAAGGCATGGCAGAACAGATTTACCCTCACAACAGAGATGAAACGGAAACTCATTCCATGACGAGACTCAGTGCTGCTTTTCACCTCATTTTAAGGCAAAGAAATCAACCTGAATCGAGATTGAAGCCTTACTGCTATTGATGGTGTCATTTCATAAACGCGAGCAGCATGTGTTATGTATTCACACTGTTCACATGTTCCCGCTCTGTTCTGTGCACCACCTGAGCCCGTGATGGGGACTGCAGTCGCTGAATATTAATGAAGTGTCAAGGGGTGGGAGACATTCTTCTGATTGGATGAATGAGAAAGAGCTGTGCAGCCACTGGCCGAGGAGAACAGCGGAAGAGAGCGAAAACATAGCAGCCAACGCCAAGTGAAAGCACATTATCTGTGTATCTCAGCCAGACCAGCATTTAAGAGCATAATTTCAAATGTGTTGCTGGGCAAATGTCATCTCCGTCACAATTTCCTCCATCTGTTTCTTAAAAAAAGAGAGATTTAGAGCAGGTCGTTTGTGAACAGATAAAACAGAGAGATTAAATGTAGCTTGCATGTTAATGTGTTTTAAATAATTCAATCCCTGATTACATATTCAGCACATTAACAAGTTTCGACAGAAAGACTCCTTGTTAGGCTTTTAATATGATAAGAGAAAAATATATGTTTTTGCTGCTTAATTCTGTCTTTACTATAAGCATATAACGTCTGGTCCACTTGGCTTATTTTAGCCCCAAAAAAGTAAACTTTTCTAGATTTTTTCACAGACATAACTCACAAAAATGTTATTTTCACAATTAAATGAAAGTCTTGCCCTCGCAAGAGTTCTTAAGTCTAATTAATCTTTGCATATTCAAATATACAAGTCTGAATTTGTGGAAATGCAAATGAGGTTTGAGAGTAGCGCAGGGCAAGATTTCTCCAAGTTTTATCCAAAACAGATCATTATGAATCTTTCAACATTTTATTTAGTTGTAGTGTGCAGTTCGGAAATGTATAGTGAGTGGCACCACCCCCTACAACTAAACCCTACCTAATTCAAACCGATAGTGTTAATAAAAGCAATATGAGATAAAAACACATTTGCTGAAGCAATCATGCCATTTTAGCTTGCTTCTACATGCCTTTAAGCTTTTTTATTGTGATTCGTGTTTTTAGCGCTCCACAATGAAAATTTGCTACTAAGCAAACTATGTTAAAAAAGCCATCCAAATGTTTCCTTTCAAATCGCGGAGACGAAGCCTAATGCCTCAGAAAATCCGATCTGCCTGTTTACATGACAGTCGCATTGGCAACTATCTGATTTATTTCCACATATGAACAAGGCCTGAAACCGATCTCGAAATATCGTTTTTTTTTTTCATCCGATCTGTGTCACATATGAGCAAAAAATCGGAATTAGGTCACATTAGACTGACAGTGTAAACGAGGCCTATGTATGATCATCATTCAGAATCTGATCTAGATGTAGTCTTTGACAAAAAGATGATTTTTGCTCAAAATGTTGCTTTTTTATGAAACGTGTTGATAAAAAAGGAATGTGTGAAGCTAGAATGAAACATTTTTGTTTGTTTGTTTGTTTAAAAGCAGTTCTTTCTTTCTAGATATTCATGCCACAAAATATTCTGGGGGCCATGAAGCTTTTGTGAAAATGATCAAAAATGCTGCTGGGGGATGGCAACTTTTTTCCCCCCAAAACGCTGGCGGGGAAAGAGTTAATAATCTTCCCCGTAATCCTAATTTGTGTAAAAAGGAATAAAAGTTGTTGGTGTTAACTTGCCACTAGTGGAAACTGCAGTGAATTGTATAAATAGGTACGTTCTTGGAGTTGTGCAAAACTGTAGCTAGAGGCACGTTTTTCCAATAAGCCTCGGCTGAATTATTAGATATACAGTAGTAGAAGGTCTTTTAGAGTTTACTTGAAGAGATTCAATAATTCATGATGAAATATTGACCATTAGCTCCAGAAGACCAGAGTTCTGGAACATGTGCAGTGTGACAACACAGTTTATGTGTACCGTACTCATACTGTGAAAGAACACTCACACAACTCATTCAATGACACAAACAGTCTACACACTGTAGTTGTGTTGTGTTTGTGAAGACAACTAGCATTTTACAGTGCATCTGACATCATCTGAACAAAAATCTGGAACGATCGAGTGAACCGTGATATGCCTTCTTTAAATTTTAAACAACAACTAAAAAAAGTGAATTACATATTCACACCAGAAACACGATAATTATACACAGAGCGGTTTGAAGTAAATATTGCTACAGTAAGACATTTACAGATGAACACCTATAGACTGCAGAAGCATCAATCCAGCTGATATCTCTGCAAATTCTACTGAAGCTGCATTAAAAGTAGGTCAGACTGAGAAAGACTCTGAATAGAAAATGTCCAGGGTATTTCTGCACAACACTGCGCAGGTCTGCAGAAAGACTAGACCAGCATTCTGTGTCGCTCCTCAGTACATCATCTTTATAAAACCCTCAGACAATGATATTTTTATGATATCTTTGAATCAGATAGTGGCCGGTATTAAAGCTTCTTTGGAAATAAATCAACACATCCCAGGACCAAACAAGATCTTCAAATATTCCTCCCAAAAATCTATTTTAATAGTATGACAAAGCATGCTGCGGTTATTAAAGCCAGGTCCCTCTGAATGCAATGACATCATCATAACATGATTAAACTCCACCCATCTGTGAGTGATGTAATCAAATGGTTTGAATCATACTGTGTTTTCCTGACCATTCTCACTGCTGCCTTATATAATTTGTCATTAGTAAAATAACCCATAAAGCAGCATTAGCACTACCCACTATATATTCCATAATCTTCAGTGTTTAAAAGTAGGAGCGATCCAGAGCAGAGACAAAGAGATTCAATAAGTCATCTGTGTCTCGGGCTCCCTCTACTGGACGACAAGAGAAGTACACGACGAACAATAACAACAAAAGAAGTGCACACATCTTTTCAGTTAGAAAGGGCAGAAAATGTGCCAAACATGTAACTGAAACTGCTTATGTAACAATTATAACACAGTGTTGATGTAACAAGCATGAGTGACTCATCAGCAATGAATGTTGCCCTCAATTGAACATGTTTCAGTTGATATTATGTTGTACAATATGTACAACATATTGTATGTATATTCCATATAAAACGTGCACATGTTGTTTTCTCTTTACAAAAAATGCCTGCATCTATTACATTTTATTTGTTTTTCCACTAAATGCACTATAAGCAATAGCCTACATGGAACATCTCTGCTTCATCATGTTTAATTGATTAATAATTATTTAAGGTGAATTAATAAAATTTAAAATAATAAATTTAAAAAAGTTGTGACACAAAAACAGCTTTGGAACAACATGAGGATGACATCTTCATTTGTCATCTTTATTTGAATTTTTTTTTTAAATTTAATTGGCTGATTAATGTCATTCACCTCCAGCAGTGTTTAGAATTTGTGAATTTCAGCTAGAATCATTTGTTTTAAATTATGTTATAACACTTCTGACACGTTCTACTCATTGCACTACCGCGGTTTAACCACTAGGGGGAAGCATTAACCGGGGAAAAGCCAATAGGAGCGATTTTCTTTTCATACAAAAGCAAGTGCTTGATAGGCTACATTGAAAAAATAACTGAAAAATAGAGAGATACAAACAAAAATCGATAAAAAAGAGAATGAAACAGAGACATGCATTGTCCAGTCCAGCAGTACCAGGTGACGAGATCACAGGCGAATGTCTGTTTTCTTACAGACAGCAAGTGAACAATGGAAAGCAGGGCTTGATTAATGATCCTGTGGAGGATTCTGACAGCCATTAAATGTCTGGTGTTTCAAATCTAAACAGATTAAGTCAACATAAGTCAAATGATCTACTTTGACGACAGTCAGACACCTCAGTGAGGACGAGGAGCATCCATCAGCACAAGACACGCTTTCCAGGCGAGTAAGCACTTTTACACTGCGATACTTCATCAGCAAAAAGCATTCTGTAAGTTAAATTGCACGTTCACCAGGTTTCCTTATACCCATACATCCTACAGTCAGGCTAATGCATTCAATTCTGCAGATCACATAATCTAAAATCAAAAAATGCGTAAGCAGGCTCTTTAATGAAAGCAATTTACAGGATTTGGGATCGAGAACCAGTTCTTACACATCCGCCTATTATAAAAAGGACACTGAATAATTTTTCATGACGTTAACAGTTGCTGACCATCTGTATTCCTGTGTTGTTGTGGAAAGAACACTGTACTAAAATACCCTGTTTCCTGCACCAAATACTGGCTAAGGATTTTTTTCCTTAGTATAAAGTTAGGAATGATTACTTCAAAAGTACCAACATATCGATTAGGAATTGAAATCATTACAATCTTTACAGGGACAATCGACCTTTACAGTACAGGACAGTACAGTACCTGTTGAAAGGTTTGAACCTGCAACCTTTAAACCAAACCACGGTAAAGGACATGTTTCAGAGATTTAAAGTCAGCATGAAACGGAAGATGTTTTCTCATTTAAATACTACTGCAGCTCCAGTGAGAGACTACATGAGGTTATATTTCTATAATATGCAAAACAAAGGATGATAGCCTTTACTTCTGTTAGAAGGCTTAGTATGGTGCAAAAAAGGAGCAATCTCCAAACTTCATGAATTACAAAAAGTCATTAAGCTTACAAAAGCTGTTACTATGAGTAATGAGGAAAAATTAACTGCCATAATAGAGATATCAATTCATTTTCAATCTGGGACAAAAGCATAGGAAGCAAACTCCAGGATATGGCCAGCAAAGAAAAAGAAACTCAATGGCAGCATGCAGAGAGTCGCACAGACCTTCCGGCCCATTAACCCAATTGGTTTGAGAGTGTGTGTGTGTGTGTGTGTGTGTGTGTGTGTGAACTCTCTGTACGCTCTAGATATGTGTTGGTCTTTGAAGTCCTGTCAAGTTTAGAGTCAACCCGAAATGGCATTTGCAACCCATTTTACTTTCATAATGTGGCGCATTTCCGAAAATATGAAAAAAAGTAGGACGGATCCATCAAAAATGGAGTGGTTTGTAAAAAGTTGGCTTCTCTTGCGGAATAGAGGCAGACATAAATGTGATTGCAAAAGACGACTCGCCTCCTGAAACACAGCCAGCACATGCTCGTTGAAACTTAAGCAGCCTTGGTGGTGACGTCTCATGAAAAAGTCATTTTAGAGACGGAACAAACACATTTTGCTTCAAGATTATTAAGAAACACTTTTTTATGATTAAATGTGCACAATAAGACCAAGGAGAGTGTGTATTAAAGAGGACATATGCTTTTTTTATTTTCTAGTGTGCGTAATGTTGCTGTTTGACCGTGAAAAAGGTCTGCAAAGTTGAAACGCACAAAGTCGACTACAAAGAGAGTTCACATGAACGATAACTATGAAGATAACTATAAATTAAACTATATTAGCATCCACACCAGCGGACGATATAGTTATGTTTATTCTAAGCGCGTGCATCTCTACCGCTTTAAATCCTTGAGCTCATTAGAGCATGATGGATTCTGATTGGCTATGATATATCTATGAACTATATCTTTATTGTTATCTTTATAGTTACAGTATCGTCCTTTGTGTGAACGGGCCTTTATTCTCTGTATCAATGCGCACTGTTTCTGAACTTCGTGAAACGCCTCCATTGTAGTCTTGAGTTTTCTTGCGGAAACCTACACATATAAAGTCACAATATTCCTCATTTAAATAATTCGTTGAGTTAGTAGTATGTTTGCATTTCCCAAAGCTGTTGACCAATGACAACACACTGGTTCAGCCGACCAATCAGAGAACACTGCGCTTTTCAGAAGGAAGATCTTCATGGAGACCGGAACTAAACAGAGTTACTGACAGACTGGGGAGAGAGGAGCTGCAACAATGAAAAATATATTAAAGTAACGTGTTTTTTGAACATTCAAGCATGAAAACCTCTTCTAGAAGAACCCAAAACAAAATCAAGACTTTGAAAAAAGGCATACAAAATGGCCCCTTTAAGTATTCTCAGTAGGGTCTGTTTTCACTTCATGTTGACTCTGAACTCAAATTCTGCTTGCCAAAAGATATAAATCAAAAGAAATTCAACATGAGCTGA
This sequence comes from Semotilus atromaculatus, assembly GCA_031834385.1. Taxonomy (NCBI): domain Eukaryota; kingdom Metazoa; phylum Chordata; class Actinopteri; order Cypriniformes; family Leuciscidae; genus Semotilus; species Semotilus atromaculatus. The sequence goes on from JAULUF010000014.1 coordinate 7,052,557, forward strand.
TGGTGACAGTCTTAACCTAAAGTAGCTGTCTAAACTATGTATTTTCTCACAACCAGTGACCTTTGTTTAAACGGACTTTTAGCATCAAATTAAAGAGTCTTTGGGTTGCGTGCGTTAGCTTAAGATGCCACTTAAGAGTAAGAGGAAATTTGACCATCGGCCAAGTTTCCCCGATCTTTATTGGATCTGATCATTACCGAAAGCACTGGAACAGCAGAACTGAATTGAATTGGAGGATTTGAATTGTGAAGAGCTGAATGTCAGGGCAGTTTAAAAAAGTGACAGGATGCATGTACCCCAGCGCCTGAGCGGTCCATTAAAGATGCAATTATGACTAAGTAGAATTTGTCCCAAAAGCTTGCCTATTCTGCTACACACTTCACAAATACAGTACATACTTATAGAGCATAGTATAGGCAAATTGGGACGCAGCAAATGTTTTTTTTTTTACTTTTGGAACCCATATAGCACTCAATTGGGCAGATATTTGACTGCCGGCCACTCCAGCCTCCTTCAGCTGTGTTCGAGAAGAAAACCCCTGTCATTTCACATGTCTGCAAAGTTCGTGAATGTTTCATCTTTCAGACGGGGCTTGTCATCTCCGATATTCCCTTATCAGTGCAAACAGAGGTGCCGATGACTAACAAACAAAGGCTGAGGGAACACGACTGGACCTTCGAGGTATTGTCATGCGGCAATGTGTCTCCATCAGTGACCCTGTTTCAAAACAAGATCCGAACTGCTATCAGTCACGCACAGGCCTGACTGTCAGGAAAAAAGAGAGTCAGAAGTACTGAATTATGCCGGAAGGGTGCTAAACAGTTATCAATACTTTCAGCTGAGCAAATAATCAAGGGAAGGTGAATTTTACATAGTATCACTGTGATTTTATTTCAGCTACTATATATGGCCAAGGCAATTGGGTGTAACAATATAATGCAATACAAAAATGCATCAATATGTATTGTGGATAGTTCACCCAAAATGAAAATTTCTGTGTGAGAACAAATGAAAGTTTTCAGAGTTTTAGTGTCAGTACTACATTAAACTGCTATAAATAATGTTAAATATAATGTATAATAATGCAATGGGGGAATATCTGTGGGCCGTGATAATGCCAAATGTCTTATGTTACCAGTAAAAAGTGGCCTATATTATTTTAAATATTTCTAGTCAGTGACAGAGTGCAAGCGTATTCATCTAAAATAATTCTGTATTTTCAGCTACAGAATTATGAATATTTTTATTCTGGTGTCACTATTGTCCTGTGCATTGGGTTACCAGCACCAAGTCCAAGCCTATTCATTTCCACACCTAATGTAATATCAAATTTAACATTTTAATCAACAGTACATTTTTTGTTAATCTTTTAGCATGTCTTAGAGTATCGCAATAATATCGTATCGTGAGTTCAGTATCGTGATATCGTTACACCCCTACAAGGCAACATATCTCAAACGTGATTTAACAAAAATAACTAAAAACAAAATGAACTGAAATAAATTCAGAAAAAATCTAGATTAAAGTTTTTTAGTTTTAAACAAAGCAAGCAGAATGAGGTTTATGCATAAAACAATATTAGAATATGTGTATTTGCTGTATTGGGTTTCAGTATTTCTTGTTTTCACATAAAAATATTCAAAGTTCAGAGAATATATATTGAATTAAGATTTCAATTTTAAATCTAAAATGAGGTTTTTGCATAAAATAAGAAAAGCTATTTGCTGATAATAGCTTTGTTTCTTCAGTAAATGGTATGTTCAGTAAATGCTTGTTCTGAGTAGCTTTTAGTCTGTTGCTATGTTGGTTGCCCAGGAACTCAAGAATACAAGTTAAGATACCCATAAAACATAACATAATCACTGTCCTCCATACATCAGCACAGTATGTATATATGTGTATCTATAGACATTAAACTGCAGCACAGAAAGCTGTTTTGCTGTCAGGCTCTAGTGTGTCAGCTTTTTAAAACGCTAGTTGAAATGTGTGCCATCACAGGCAGTGTAACAAAGTATATCTAATCAAGCTAAGATTTATATTGCTGGCTAAAAGGGAATGTGATCCAACATCGGTGCTGAGCTAACACCCAATACAGCTAGATTAGCTAAAAAGCCAAATGAATGAAACACTTGGCTAATCCGCTGATGTAGGCGCACTGGACTTCAGAACTGTGATGTGCTGTGAATAAGCTTCCTGAAGCCTGAGGGATATGTTGAATGATGGTATCAGATGGTAGTACCATGGTATTACTAAGGTACTGAATAACTGGTGTCACTTGAGTTTCTTTAGCCACACTGTTGAGGGAGCATGACTGTCACATGGACAGAGGCGCACGTGTGTGTGTTAGCAGTTAGCCGTCACCCTCACTCTCTGCTGTCATGTCCGTTCACATAACGTATCAAACACCCCATCATAGCCTCGCATCTCTGTTCATGTCTACACCCAGGCAGCCTTTAACACACACGTGACCCCTTCTTTCTCTCCAGCCCTTCTTTCTCTCTGCCTGGATCATATTTCACAATGTAATGGTGTTGCATCAAGTATTTCCAAAAGTGCAACTTAAATGGTTAAAACCATATCAAAGGAAAAAGAAATGTTTTAAGTAAAATGTTCCCTAATCTTCATGTCTTTTCACATTTTAAGTTGCCATTATAATATAATGTCTTATAACACTTTATTATATTACATTATATTCTAATTTCTTTTTCATAGAGAAATTGCTATTTCATAGCTCAGGACCCTTAATGAGTTTCATTTCATTTTTGGATCACCATTGTCTCAAATGTTTCTTTTAATTAAAATCCCTAAAATTATTCCTTGAAATTAAAATAATTTATATATTATTGTATTAAAGTTGTATATACATGTATTTAATGCTGTCCTGGCTGGTCTTCCAGCTTGCTCGATCAAACTTCTGCAGCTGATCCAAAATGCTGCAGATAGAGTGGTCTTTACGAGCCGAAGAGAGCACACGTAACTCCTCTCCTCAAAAAATTGCACTGGTTGCCAGTTGCAGCTCGCATCAAATTCAAGTCACTGACGCTTGCCTACAGAACAACCACTGGCCCTGCTCCCCTTTACCTAAACTCATTAATTCAGACTTATGTGCCATCCAGAAACTTGCGCTCTGCAAGCGAACGTCGTCTTGTGGTGCCACGTCAAAGAGGCACAAAAACTCTTTCTTGGACCTTAACCATGACCGTTCCCTGCTGGTGGAATGACCTACCCAACTCAACCAGAGCATCTCTTTCGGCAGCACTTATTCCAGTAATACTAACACTTTCTTTTCCTTTCTATAAAAAAAAAACACAACACTTTACTTTACGGGTTCTGCGTTTGATTAAACTGAGAAAGGTTAAAGCACTTATATTTTGTTGTCCTACTGTTAGTTTAACTGCTTCTATTGTTGTCATTTGTAAGCCGCTTTGGATAAAAGCGTCTGCTAAATGAATAAATGTAAATATATACAATTAATAATCTATATAATCTATAATTAAGGCGATGTAGGTTACTTATGTTGAAAGTTGCTCTTTCGTAGCTCAGAAGCAATTGTGATATTTTATTAATCAACTTTCTCTCAGATGTTTCTCCAAAATTCCTTTTGAGAAATAAAAATAGACAACTGAAAGAAATTCAATAAAATTAAGAAAAAATCTTATATAAAATGCTGACATTGCAATAAACTGATATACAGTATATATATATAGAATATATATTGAATAGATAGAAGAGCCTTCAAATATTGGGAGCCTTGGAGTCAAAAATGAGAAATTAATGAGATATTAAAATGAAACACTAAAACTCAGATATGTGATAGTCAGTGAAAAGGCAGTGCAGAAGTGCTGGTTCATGTCCACTCTGGAGACTTCAGCACAGGTACAGTAACATGCCCTCCTGTCACACCTCACTGAACCCAACAGCAATATCAAAAGCTGCTCTTATGATTTCTGCTTTCAGTCAAAAGGCCTTTGTGCAGCTATAACAGAAATAAGTGCTTACTACCTCACTCACTCCCTCATTCCCAACATTACTATGTTGGATCACTGAAAAGTAAATGTCGTTGTGATACAAGCTTATTAATACTGTCAAATGTGTTTTAAAAGAATTTCAAAGTGAAAAAGGGGCTATTTTGAAATGTTAAATCTCTGGGACTTAAAGACAGAAAACTCTCAACATAACATTAGAGTGAATGGTTAACAGATATATGATCCATAACTAATCTACAGCACCGCTCTGAAAAGAAAGAATGTCATAATTGTGTTCTGTTCTTTACAGTTTGAGAACATAATGTCCACTGAAGTAATAAATATGTGCTGTGTCAGCCTGAGAGCTTTCTGAAATGTTCTCTTGGAAATCGAGCAAAATATTCTTCTTTCGCTTATTCATAACATTTTCAACTACTATACTGAATGATCTGTATCTGCAGTTAAGAAGAATACCTTAGAGCTGATGTAAGCAATTTCCACACCCTAGCTGCACCAAACATAATAGCAAAAATAATTAAATTTGTAGCTACATGTTCTGAAGAAAACGTGAATGGTGCTTGCCGGTGCAAAACTTACTTCTCCGATGCCAGAATGTAGTGGGTTGTCGCTAGGGCATTGCTAAACAGTTTCTAGTGTGTTCTGGGTGGCCCACCCTTAAAAAGCCTGATATACTCATGGCGAAGTTCTTTTTCGTTCTTTGCTTAAGGGTAAAAAGAAGTTCTAAACATGTGACCAGAGGTATATTGTTCGCAAACATCTCAGAATATGTAAATATGTGCTGTGTGCTTTCCTCTCGATAGCAAAATAAACACAGGAAATATGACAGCGGTGAGAAAACAGCAGTTAAGAAAGCATATGATCACAGCGATGTGGATCTGTTTGCACAACCTCTGCAGTTCGGATCTCCAGTCAAGTCACGTCACGTCACTTTTATTTATATAGCACTTTATACAATAGATTGCTTAAAATTAAGCAGCTTTACCGTATTAAACATGACAAAACAGTTTCAATGTCTCTTTTATAACAACTTTATTTTCAACTGTAAAGCAGTGTATAAAGCATGTGTTCATGTTTTGTATGCGAATGACCAAGTCAAAGAAGGCGGAGCCACAGAACCAAACCTACCGACAGCGTATTCGCAATGGACCAATGGTAAGTTGAATTTTGAACTTTCCGTAAAGTCAATGTGGATAAGCCAACTTGTGCATACACAATCCTTAGCATATAAGTAGCCTAGTAATAGGCTGATATATCACTCAGGCTAAAACCTAAGGTGATATTTAACTGTTTTGAGATGATCAGCATCTGTCGATTAATGATTAACAGTAGATGTCCTTTCTAAAATCTACGGATGACTCTTGTCAATAGATAAACTACTTTTTTGTACTAAATTTTACATAAACACACTGTGAAAGTAGTGCTCATGCATCAAATGAATGCACATCTTATTCACATCTCATCAAATCCATCATAAATATTTGCATTTTGCCAGAATCAGCAACAATCATTCAAATCCCAAATCAGCTGACCATTTTATTCTTGCATCATAAAGCAAGTCTCTACTACAAGCATCTATTAGTTAACAATTGCTCTATATTCCATATTAGCCTAAAAGTTTTCTCACTGAAACATAAATAAACTAGCCTACATCCCAACCACAAAAGCAGCCAGCAAATATCTCTACAAATATTTAGCCCATTTGAAATGACTTACCATCTCTCATTACAAGCCCTTACATGACTGAGTTTGCTATGAAGCATTGTAACACATCTGGGATGAGCGAGGTGTGTAGGGGGTGTATATATTCAAGACACAGCTCACTTACAAACATAGAGGAGTTATCATGGTACCAGGACACACTGTAAGGAGATAAACAACTTAACATGGAGCTAAGTAGGCATTAGCCTGTAAACGCAAGCTCGGGGGGTGCTACACTCATGTCTCCAAGGAGAACAGGTGTCTGGGTGTGTGTCACAGAACAGGAACTCCCAGGAGGGAGACGGATGTTGCGGAAGAACACGTACACTAGACGGATATGCCCGGCTCTCTCAGTATCTCTGCTCCATGGGCGAGGTCAGATCCACTACCCTGCTGGGACTCCGCCAAGGATCTCCTAGGCAACTGACATGAGCACACAGCAGCTACAAATAGAACAGCACACACACACACACACACACACACACAGACTCAAACCGTGAACCTCTCCACAGGCAACACTGCATACACACAAACATAGCGCCTTTTATAATCACTGCCATCCATGCAAAATATAAGGCTAAAAATCCAAGATTGTTTTATAACGTAATGCTACTGTCTGTAATTTGCGTTATTTGCTAGGGTGGCATCACTACGACTCATAATTAAGGATACAGACCCCTAAAGGGCTCTTTACAAAAAGGACGATAGTGATAACTAAATATATAAAGGTTTTATAATCATTCCCAGTGAAATTAGGAATCTGCACCACATATATAACGAGAATGACAAAGAAACTGTTGGAATATTGTTGCAATAACTTATATTGTTGGTATGGATGCTAATATAGTTAGCATTGTAGTTATCTTTCTTGGTACCAAACTAACCAAAGACAAACTATAAAGCTTTAATAATCATTCTAATTAAATGAGAATAGAGAAGTTTACCACAACTGCAGTGCGCGTTATTGTTAACAACGTTATTGTTCTGTGTATATTGGTGTAGTATAGTTTTCGTAACCCTAAGTAAACTATGACAACTCATTCCACAATGTTTGTGTTTGTCAAATTGTAAACCTTGAGGTGTGCCATTACTTTTTGGATGGCAAAAACATAAACACTTAGGATTGGCATCAAACACAACAGTTCAATCAACAAGACGTTAATATTGAGTAACTTACATTTTAGACAAAATATTTATCTTATTTAGCTCCACCAATGAATGCAAACCCAAACAAAGCCAAAAGCAGAGTCTAAACTGCGGTGTCTCTGAGCAACACAGTAATGGCATTCCAGAATGAATGTGTTTGAACAAATCGGTTGAGTGAATGATTTAGTGACTCACTCAAATCGGTGGCTGCATCTGAACATGCCTATTTCCCTATACTATGTGCGAAAAACAGCAGGTAAAAAGAGTAGAATGTTCAACTGTACTCATTAAACAGTAGGCAAAAAGTGTCCAGATAGCCTACTAATTTCAGTGAGATTCTGAAGTGCACATCCAATGAACACTTTACCATCCAATGAGGCCACAGAAGAGGATTTATGAATGGCAGTGAAGTGATGCAACTCAAGCTTGTAGTGACGACAACATGATAAATGCAGTGAGTCCTGATTACATTGAAACTACACACATTCATAGAAAATATTTTTTTAATGGTCACTTATTACTTATTCAAAAGAAGTAGGCCTACCTACTAATAATTTGCTTTATTCCCAAAATAATTAGTGTTTATGAACAAATCAGATGAATGGATGATTCAGTGTCTCACTCATAAAGATTTGTTTTGTTTCTGCCTAAATTGAGCTGAATTTGGAAAAGCATAGGCATACTATTTGGAAAAAAAAAATTTATATATAAAATAAATGGTAAAACTAGTATGCTATTTTTAATTCAGCCTCTGATGAATGATTCAATGACTTGCTCATAAAGAGACATTTGTCACCACCTACTGGTGTAATGATGCAACTTGCCGAAAGAGGATGGTTCAGCACACTTGGAACGCTGAAAATAACTGTTGTGTAATGTGATTTTACGAATTATAGAACACTGCCATATTGCTGTTGTTGCTTTATGTCTAATCAACAACCCTTAATCTTGGTAAAATCACGTGGCTTATTGTTTCTTGAACAGATGCCTAACTTCCATTGAGCTGTACTAAGGCCTCTACAAAACAACACGGCACATGTTCACAGGAACATCACAGCCTGTGGATCCAGCCTCAAGACTGCTACAAATTACACCAATGACACCTCTGCTGTCATGGTAACACGACATGTGGCAGCTTCAGGGAGGAGAGAGGCAGATGTTCATAACTGAGTTATAGAGCCAGGAGAGAGAGAGAGAGAAAGAGAGAGATGATGACGATGAGAGGGTATGGAGTGGAGGTGAACATGAATTTGACCCATTTCTCACACCATACTCTCACACTCTAATTCTTCCATGTATGCCCATCAACACAAACACATATCTCGTTTTTGATGCTTGATCCTTTAGTTAACCCTCAGAGACACTCATAGACATGTGGACACAATTACATAATACTGTACTTTATGTATAATTTGCGAAAATTGCAGCTTGATTGGAAATGATGATCAATAAAAATACTTTGTTCACAAGTGATATTTACTCTGATTTCTCCATTTCTTCCACGCATCACACGTACTTGGTTAAAGCTGCTGTCCGTAACTTTTTTTAAGTTAAAAATCATCCAAAATGATTAAAAAAACATATTCAGTCAGTGTTCAAAACGATCTGCTTGCCGTAGCTAGATTCAAAACGGTTAGCTTGTAATAATGATTTTAATTCCGTCATTACGTCATTACGTAACATCCGTACACATAAAGAAGGAGTTTCGGCAAGCCGGCTATACTGCGCGTGAGGAGATGTTGAGATAGGCTTTTCTCGCAGCACTTTACGTAATTAAACTTATGGCGGATCCAGAAAGATCCAAACAACAATCATCAGTGTCAACTGGAGATTCAGCAGTTATAAAACCCAAAAGACTTCTTACTTCGGATTTAAGGTGGCTAGAGAAAGAGAAAGAAACCGTCTCATGCGAACACAAGGATAATCATCGGCGGGGCTTTTGAACGGTGCGTGAACTCCGTGTTTTGAAGGGGTTCAAAACGGAAGAAGAGACGGCTTTTTTCTGCTGAACAAGTAAGGCATTTCAATAGTTCAATCGTGTAACAGTACCACTGTTTTCTTAATTCACACAGTTATGGAGTTTCCTTTGTTGTGCCTTTCTCGTTTTGCTATTATGGAGAATATGAATTCTGAACTACACAGGTAACCATAAAACACATTAAATGTAACGTTAGTCAAGCAATGCTGATGTTGTTAACATGAACAATTTGAGAACAAAGTATAATTTGCTCGCTTGCTATAAATCACGTTGATTAAATCTAACGATCGCTTGTCATGTCGAATGCTTTTCCCCCTTAGTTGATCAGAACAAAAATGGATGTCACTTACTTGTTAAGAAGACATTTTCCGGTGAAAATTCTTATGTTGGTCAAACTTTCAAAAAGTGAATCTGTGATTCTGAATGACAGTATCCACACAGCGCGGTGATTGACAGCAGCACTCGCCTCAAAACATTGTGTTCATCCGCGCTGTTTCATGCCGATTTACACCCACGTAAAGATGATAATTCCGCGAATAACTGCAATTGCAGATTTCGAACAGAGATGGTGACAAAGAGGAAAAGCTACGGACTGCAGCTTTAAGTACATTGATTTTTGTTAATCTTCATTATGGACAAAATTGTTGGTCAAAGTGGAAAGGTTGTTGTCAAACCACAGCTGTGGTATAATTTGATAATATTTTCGGAAATGCTAATTCACATAATAAATATTGAAATGTTTTTTCTATTTTCTATTTATATGTTTTTTTCTATTTTATTCTTTATTTAGATTGTCATTATTTTATACATGTAACAATTCATACAATGGGCCTTAGTGGTGAACACTAATTTTAATACATTAAAATACGTAGTCAATGTCTGGGTCTACGTAAAAAACTATTAATAGCCCCTTTCACACATAAAGTCTTTACTGATAAATTACTGGTAAATTACTGTTAAGAGTTCATGTGTGAAAAGGACTTTTTTTAAATATCAGTTAATCGGATGCGCTGACTTGAAAAAGTTTGCTTTGGGCAACGTTTTATGGAGATGACATGATTACTCTATTTACAGTAAACTCTGCTGCCTTTAAATAGATTTCTACTGTATGTAAATATGCACTAGATGGATATCTTTGACAGTTGCTCCGCGTCTTGGAGTTTTTTCAGAGTGTCGCATTCGCCTTTTTTTCATTCATGAGCACTGTGGCTCTGCAGTTGGATACTAATATGCGTGTCTCGTCTCGTGTTTTTAAGATCAAAAACGTGTTCTGTGTGATAATATCTTTTATGCCTGTCCCTCAGAAGTCAATGTTATTTGTCTAATTGAACAGATAGTAAACGACAGAAAGAGTTTCTCCTCACACTGGCGAATGAAGACTACGGTGCAGCATTTAAAGAATATTTCCAGATGACTGACATAACAGAATTTACCGGTATTTTGCTGCTGATGTGTGAATGGTCTCTGAAGGATAAAAAGCCAGAATGCCATTGCTTGTTTGAACGGCGTATTTTTGCATTTGCCGGTAAAGTCATTCTGATAATTTTACGGTAATTTATTGGGATTACTGTGTGAAATGGGCTAATGTCTGGGTCTCTACTCTCACATACCCTCCCCTCACTCAATGTAAAAACTCGGATGTGTGTGTGTTGGTGTGTGTGTGTGTGTGTGTGTGTGTGTGTGTGTGTGTGTGTGTGTGTGTGTGTGTGTGTGTGTGTGTGTGTGTGTGTGTGTGTGTGTTGGTGTGTGTGTGTGTTGGTGTGTGTGTGTTGGAGTGTGCGTGTGTGTGTCGAATGGGCAGACAGAGAGGAAATAGCTGTCGAGTCAGAGATGCTCTAGCAGCCAACATTTACAGGCCCCATCCAGACTCTTTCATTATCTCAGATCTGGGAAATGGGACGTTGAAAAAACAGCATTAACGCTTCATCTTCCAGACTCTCAGCATGCTCTCCAGACACTGGGACTAATCCCAAGACTAATCCTTATAACTGATGATCACTTTTCCTAAATAAAGCATAATGAAGTTTAAGTGCATGTCCATACATTGCTGTAGTGTGACACGCAGACAACGATACGGATTTGTTAGACATTGCATGTAATCGCCCACATTAATACTGCTCTCAGATAAGGAGCTGCTCACACCCACATACAACTGTAACTGTGACTAAAATATAAAGCCTGGAGGAAGTTAACTGTGGATCATTAGATGAATTTACTAGCGCAAATTTACTGGCCCTGCTAAAGTGTCCAAACCAACCTTTGAGTAATTTACATAAAATACAAAATAAAGTAACAGTGATTTATTGAGTGTGATCCAAATCCATAATATTTTCCCTCTATAGAACACAAACAGAGATGTATAACAGAACGTTCGCATCATTCCCTTTTTCAGCACTTTACTATGAGGTTCCATTTGTTAACATTAGTTAACTGGGTAACACTTTATTTTATGGTGTCCTTGTTACATATGTTACATGTAGTTACCGTAGTAATAACAGTAAATTATGCATAATTACATGCAACTAACCCTCAAACTAATCCTGATCCTACCCTATCCCTATAGTAAGTACATGTAGTTACTTATTACTCTGTAGGCCTACTTAAATATATAATTACACTGTAACAAGGACACCTTAAAATAAAGTGTAACCGTTAACTGCATTATTAAACAAAGAAAAATACTAATTTTTTTAAAAAAAAAATCATTTATTAACCTTAGTTCATCCTAATTTCTAAATTTACTAATACATTATCTAAATTAAAAGTTGCATCTGTTAATATTATTTAATGGACCTGAACATGAACTAACAATAAACCCAACGATTCTATTGTGTCTTTGCTTGTAACTATTTTAGTAGGCAAACTATAACAAAAACAGACAATACTGACAATATATAAAAACTAACTCACAATATTAATTGATTGTTTATTGAACTGTTGTATAAAATCAAGATCACATTTGCAGATATTTGGGAAAAACAGCTCCTTCTAATGTTGCTTAACTATATCATATGATATCAATTTAATATTGTGTTATATTTTAGACACAATATTATCAGTATTGTCTGTTTTTGCTCAATTTCACCAATGAAAATAGTTCCAAACATTGTCTCCAGGAAAACACAGTGGCGTTTCATTACTGAATGAGTGAGCCAATGATTCAGTGAACCATTCATAAAGACGGTCACTTTCTTTGTTCCGGAATGAATCAGCCCAAATGAATGAATCGGTTGAATGAATGGCTGAATGACTCACTCATTACAACAGTGACTTGCCATGGTGGTTATAGTTTCATATTAAAGGTCCCGTTCTATGCCCCTTTTCACAAGATGTAAAATGAGTCTCTGATGTCCCCAGAGTGTGTCTGTGAAGTTTCAGCTCAAAATACCCAACAGATCATTTTTTACAGCATGTTTAAATTGTCTTTTTTGAGGACTCAGAAAAACGCGCTGTTTTAGTGTGTGCCCTTTAAATGCAAATAAGCTCCTGCTGCACGACACAGGGGGCGGAGCTTCAAGAGCTCGCACTCAGACTCTTAGGACAATTTCATCTCATGGAATAATGATAACATCAGCAACTCTCAGTAACGGTGTTCATTTCGAGTCGGACAATAATGCCTACAGAGTCAGAGGGCTGTATAGAGATGGAACAGGTATAGTTTAGTAGTTTAATTACGGTTATTATAACGTATTTGTCATCTGCTTGTATCCATTATTTATTAATAGCCTACAAGTCTGCTGTGTCAGACCAGGTCCGAATGATGATCAAACATATACTGATGAGTTTAATAAAGTTTATTGTACATCACACAAAAGATGAAGCGTCAGTTTTACTTCAGAAAATCACCGTAAGACCTGAGTAAACACAGTAAGTTATAAGAAGTGCGCGAGTTGAGGGAGTTGAGGGAGCATTCCCGTGGGCGGAGGTTAGTCAGAGAGCTGTTCTACTGACGTCATTAAAAACGGAAGTAGAGCGATGTAGTCCAAACGAGCCGTTCACTGTAGGCGACTTCTGTTAAATAAAATATCTCGCTTGGCATTGAACTTTGAGCTTTATAATTTTACAGATATTATTTATACTCTAACAACAACATTACACACTAACTTAAGTTTGAAACATGGGATCACGAAGAACGGGACCTTTAAGAGTATCATCTCATTTTTCATTCAAATTCATGCCACCTCTGTGCTGCATCAAACAGTCTGTGTAAATATACCTAAACTCCACTTCAGATGCACTACACTTGCACCTTTGAACAAACCTCTAAATATTCAACTCATTTCAACACAAGCCTTCAGAAACATCCAGAAAGTTGCTCCACTAAGAACCAGAGCTGTGTGCTTGGCGTGGAATGTGACCCCCCGCAGGTGTGTGACGGAGGAGTGCTGTGCCCGTGACAGACGGGGCACCTCCAGCAGGCAGAAGGGCAGAAGGGCTATTTTACCTAAACAAGTCTCAGAGGCATGATGGTTCGACCCGCTCACCATGGGAGATACCGGTCTCAGCTGGCACAAAACATAAATGCACCAAACAAACATTTTTTATAGATACATGTGCTTTAAGTTTTCTGCATGGCTGTTCAAGTTTTAGTGTGAATAGTGCATACAATTGTATCTTAAAGATTGCATCTTAAAAACAAATTTATGAATCTTTTCAAATTTAGAATTTATCATAATTTACTCATGGCTTGATTTTTTTAAATGACGGTTTTTTTCAGTTTTTTCCTCATACAAAACCATCATATAACATATATAGACTACTTTTTGTGATATGTTTATGGTGCTTTTTGACCTTTTTGCAAGTAATAGCCCATGTATTCTTTACGTCGTGTGCGTGATGGCGCAAGTGTGTTTGTCGGCCTGCCGTCAGCTCCGTCAACTTCTACTATGTTTGTTTGTGTTGTCACTTACGCTATGTCGGCACTGTTCTGTTGCTGCTACTGTTGCTGCTCCAAGGAGCAGCTGATCAAAAAACTTTGTTGGATCTCAGAAACGCATTGGTGACCCCTGTTCTTTACGACAGATGTCACCCTCCGTTTATTTACCCCATCGCTGAGTGCGTCATCCGGCTACCTTGCTGTATCTCCAACCGGAGGAAGCGTCGGAGGCGCCGAGGCAAACGTGGAGGCGTCCGGGTGAAGATCAGGAGAGGAGCAAGTGCTTCTCCCGCACAATTTGGTCCCTGCCAGCTCTCTGCAGACATTCTAGGTCGAAAAGATCTCTACCTGGCTCGACGTTCGTGGGATCTGAGGTACTCTTGTCATGTATACATCACCCTGCATGGACCCCAAATGCCCGTTAGCCCTGCTCAACCGAGATTGCGTATCCGTAGTGGCGGGGTAAACTCGCTGAACATCCGCCCTTTGGAATACTCTTGTTGCCCCCAGGCTGCGGTTTACTCAAATGCAAAAGTGGCCCTGGTCAATAGCAGGTCAGCGTCTAACAAGACTTTCGTTCTGAATGACTTTTTTTCTCATCATAACCTGGACTTCCTGTTTTTAACTGAAACATGGATTAGCGCTGGAGCTGGCCAGTCTTCTGTTTTTAGTGAACTCAGTCCAAACAATTGTTAATTTATTAGTACGCCGAGGTGCGTTGGAAGAGGTGGTGGTGTGGCTCTTGTTTTTAGGAACAATTTTAAATTACGGTCACTGTTTGCAGGGAGTTTTTCTACTTTCGAACTGCAATGTGTAATTATAGAATCTGTTATGTCACCATTGGTTTGTGTACTGATCTATAGGCCCCCTAAGCCAGACAAAGACTTTATAACTGAATTCTCTGATTTACTTTCCCATTTTGTGTCACTGTATGATCGTCTCCTTATACTTGGTGACTTCAATATTCATGTTTGTTGTCCGGATAGACCTATGGTTCGCGAATTCTGTGGTGTAATAGACGCCTTTGGGCTTACGCAACATATAGATAAAGCTACTCATAAACTGGGACATACACTTGATCTAATTTTATCTTATGGTTTTATTGTTGATAATATTATGATTGAGGAGGCCACTTTCTCTGATCATAAGCCCATTATATTTGACGTCACCCTTTTCAGGCCCCTGCAAACTGTCAGAGTTCAGGATCATTACTCTCGCCAGATACATTCCCGTACTGCAGCTCAGTTTTCTGATAGTTTTTTTAGTGAAAATGTTGCATCTACTATTGCAACAGCGGTATCGTTCTCCTCTAGTCCGGATGAATTAGTTACCCTTTTTCACTAATCTTGTTCTTCCATACTTGACTCTGTAGCACCTTTCACATACACCCGCCCCAAATGAAAATCCCATTACTGGTTAGACGAGGATACACGCTCTCTTAGGCAGGCCTGTCGTAAAGCTGAAAGGAAATGGAAAAAGGATCATCTCAATGTTTCCTTTCAAATTTTTTAATCTGCATTAGCTTCTTTTCAGGCAGCAGCAAAAATAGCCAGAGCAAAGCACCTCTCTGATTTGATCAGTAAACACTCAAACAGACCAAAAATTGTACGTGTTTGGATCAACTAGGATCCGCTCAGGTTTCTTCGCTTGCTCGCCAGTCCACTCATATATTGGATCAGTGCAATATTCTCCTCAGGTAAGTTTCCCCGAGAAACCCTGAGTTCCTCCAGCACTGTTGACGTCAACGCCAGAGTCTATGCCTGTGGCAGCTTTCGCATTGGCTTGGTGCCTCCATGTGCATGGTTCCCCTCTGGTGACCCCCACATGTATGTTATAAAAGACGCTACGTCTCCCTGCCACTTCCGCTGTACCGCTGGAAACGCCTGAGTTCAGTCTCGGCTCCTCAGCAGGAAACATATCTGCATGTTGCCAGCATACTTCCTTATATACCTACGAGGTGGGGCAGAGTTACGCTATGCAAATTCCGCAGACCCATGGCATTTCTTTGCCATTGGCTCGGTTTTTAATACTTGAAAGTGAAAGGCTTCTAAGCGAAAACCCATTTCGTCATCATTCGACGTAACGTCTCCGTTCCCTACTCAGGGAACGAGGGTTACATACGTAACCGAGACGGTTTTTATACAGGTTTGGAACATGCAGGTGAGTTATTTATGACAGAATGGTCATTTTTGGGTGAACTGTTCTTTTTTGACTAGATAAATACAATAAAACCATACTATTTCTACTGTGACTATAATCTCAACAGAATTCAGATCACTTTCCATATTCTGACTCACTCCTCTTCACTATTACATCACCTTCATTCCGGCTCTGTGCAAACCTCTTTCTGTTCATATCTACATAACCCAGAGCCCTAGTGGTCCATATTTAAACAAAACAAACAAATGAGGGATTGACTAAACAAAATTTTGTTCGATCAGTAAACAAAAGTGATGGCCTGACACCTTGCTTGACTCAGAGCAAATATGTGCCACACAGCAAACTAAAATTAATTTTGTACAATCAATGAGTGTGTTAACACTGCCAGAGCATGACAACTTCATTGATTATACTAGGATAGTTTGTTAACAAGTCGATACCACAATTTAAAAAAGTAATGATACCAGTTTCCTTTAGTACCAACTAACAGACAGCTACTTTCAAGCACTCTCATGCCTATCTGTGCACATCCTTGTGATAATGCACTTCAGAGTTGGCAGGTTTGTAACAATTCCAGCCCAAACTAGGCCAATCGTGTTCCGAGGGGGTTCCCCACGTTTCAGGGGGTAAAAATCGGGGTGTGGGTAACAGTAGCTTGTGTTTACAAGTTTTTACAAATTTTTCAGTTTACAAAGACGTGAAACTCACCGAGTGGTCTGGGGTGTTCACTGATAAGCTCACACAAAAATCGCTGCAAAAGATGCTTTCCAACAGGTTTTATCGTAGTTTTTGTCCAACTCCATTGACTTGTATTGGATGTTCTGTGAGGTATGGTATTACTCCGCTGCCGAAAACGGAAATGGGGTTGTTTGTATTCTTTCTGTAGTCTTATGCAGTCTATTACACATTCTCTGAGTCTGAGGCTACGCTAGCAATTGGCAAAGGTCCATTATCGCCACCACCTGGAATGGAGTGTCTATTATTCAAGCTTTCAACGGAAGAATGTATGGGTGTGAGGCGTTTGGAAAAATAGGTCCACAGTTTTACAACGAATGGTAAAACACCTGTTGGAAAGCATCTTTTGCAGCGATTTTTGTGTGAGCATATCAGTGAACACCCCAGACCACTCGGTGAGTTTCACGTCTTTGTAAACTAAAGTTTAATGCGTTTTATGAAGGATTGTTCCAGTGCACCTATGCACCCATTGTGGAGGTGGGGAGGTGCTACCACAGAAACCGAAAATTCTCGGGCCAGCAGCATTTGTCCAAATTTCAATCTTAACCGTTCTATTTCATCAGAAACAATCTTAAAACAGGGCTTTAAGTGTAAAATACCGAACTTGTCCTTTAAGTGAATGTAAACAAGTGGGTGAAAAAATGCATGCATTAGGCCCTTTAGTGTAAATGTAGCTCAGCAGACCTGTTGTTCATGTGAATCAACTACTCACGTGAATTGATAGTTTAGTAGCTAGTGTTAAGTTAGTTCTAAAAAATCCTTGACTATCAAACATGCACAGAAATTTAGACCTAAAGCAACAAAAGTCAAAACCCAATACTGAATCAGTTTTATTGTATTATATCAGTGAATTTAAGACAAGGCCAATAAATACAATTTAAATAAAAAACTTTAATGTGACGTTAATGTAACGTTAACGTAAACGTTATTAAATAATATTTAATAGCAATTACAATAGTTTTATTTTACATGACATTCCAATTGGTTTTTGTTTTTTAATTTCTAAATTTGTAGGCTACTTATAGTTACTGTTGTGGTATTGAGAATTTTGAAATTTAACTGGCATAAGTATTGACTGAAATATTTGTATTGTGTCAACCATATTGGACGAATTCTAGTTTCGTTGTTCCCTTACAGAGTGGACACAGTGTAGGGCTCATTCTCCACATCAAGCACACTGAACTAATGCTTAGTCAGTTAGCATTACCTTGATTTGAAAGGCTACGCACAGATACAGACGAAGCACTTAACTAGCATGGAGAGGCTTCTAATTTTGTTAGGTGCACTGGCGCTTCAGTGTCTTGAAGGATATTGTGTATTAAGACTGAAAGTAATAAAAGGGAGTAAGTATTGTGTGTACAGTATGTGTGTGTGCTTCTCTCTGTAATAGAAAGGCTACGCTAATGCTAAGATAAATAAACATGCTTCACACTGACAGTGAATTGAGGTTACATGTTGGTGATACCAATAGTTTGGTAGACCAACAGAGTACGATTTCCAATTAAACACGTTGTAAAACATCAAGGCAGAAGGAAGTGCAGACAATCAGATTTACAGTTGCAATTATGTTCTGCTAGTCAGCACCCTAACAATGCTCTTGAGCCTACTTGCAAAAAAAAAAGGTCTATTGGCATTAACTGCTATACAGTAAACAGTTACTGCCTTTATTTTTTGTGCTAAATAAAACCTCTAATTTTCTGCCAGAGAGAGCAGACATAACAGCATCTCAGTGAGACCTGTGGTGAAAGCAGTGCAGTCTGACAGACATGTCTGGTCCTCACATTCAGACACACACTCACACATATGTGCAGATAAAGAAAGCTGTGCCAGTCTCTGTTAGCATTCTCAAGAGAGTTTCTTCAAAATGGCACTTGGTTGTATATGTTCTTATCTTTCCAGAAGAGAGGAGAAGAGAAGGCCAGCCATCCAGCCCCTGACATTTACAGCGGCACAAACCCAAATGCTAGACCAAGCAGGAACAAGCAGGGTAAAAATCAGGCTGTCCTCCATAGTTAGTGGTGTTTGTTAAGGCAAGCTGCGCTATCATCATTATAGTTCATATTTAGGATTAGCCATGAACAAATTGAACAAACCCCTAATGCTAAGTATTAACCTCTGACACTTGTCTTGTTTGTGCTACAGACATGAACGATACATCATGTTGAGTAAATGGACCCATACACTAGAAGATAATCAGGGAAATTTTGGGCCCAATTCTCCCCTTCCGACAATCCTAGGTAAAGTCCCGATTATCTTGATGGTTCTACTGATTCTCTTTTCCTGTGGTGTTAATTTTGTTAAGAGTGTATGAATCTGCTCTGAAGAATGTCGGGGCCGCACCGATCTCAAATCGTAAATATTCAACATTATCAGAAATCCTGCTGTGTGGGGGGAACCCCGAGGACAAACGCGCACGCAGTCTGGAGATTTTCACGATAAACAAAACTATACCAAATCAGAGGGAAGATGGAAGCAGTTCAAACACTATTTTCGCCATTTCTTCTTGTCTGTCGTCTGCCATCTTTGTTTATTCTAAAGTTACATTTGATTTGACCTTAAAGCAACACCAAGTAACTTTTCCTCTGCGGTCGCCCGATTGGTTGGAAGCGGAATTGTCCATTACCGCTGTCGTAAATAATGTAGCCTACCGCAGTCTACTGTCACACGCACGCTCGTTGTTTATCCAGCACCGGCTTTGGAATGAACGATGTCCACAGACAAGGTAGAGTATGTTGCATGATTTCATGAAAGTATGATGTATTGCGGCATCAGAAACGAAGAAAAGCAAAATAATGACTATTGTAACACTTGACGTTTTGTGCTCGGTTTACTACCCGAAACCCGAAGTTACATAGTGCCAGTAAAAGCGATACAGACCAGGTCAGGCTATGGCAGATGTGTCATTTAACCTATTGTAAGACGATGAACCATCACAAGGGTCTTGGAAATATATTATGAAGGTTGAAAAACTACATAGTGTTACTTTAAGAGATTTTACAAGATTTCCTGTGTTCCCCCCACAGGAAATATTTAAATATTGAAGAAATATTG
This sequence comes from Semotilus atromaculatus, assembly GCA_031834385.1. Classification (NCBI taxonomy): domain Eukaryota; kingdom Metazoa; phylum Chordata; class Actinopteri; order Cypriniformes; family Leuciscidae; genus Semotilus; species Semotilus atromaculatus. The sequence continues at coordinate 7,072,187 of JAULUF010000014.1, forward strand.
TAAATAAGTCCTGCACTTTCTGAATAGTTGAGTAACATCCGTGGAACAATGTCTTTTGGCAGTGAAGTCTGCTGTTATAGCAGAAATTTGTTATGAAATTTGGACCTGCTGATTTAACTCAGTGATCAGACCAGAGAAGCACTGCAGCTTCATTCTGTCCTCATGATCCTTAGCCAAATTCAGCATTAACACAGTTGGCCTCAGCAGAACTCAATATGGTTTGACAAAATGAGCAATCTCTGACTATAACTCATGCAATAACTTTATTGCACCAGGTATTTAAAGATGTTACTACTCTCAAACTTCAAGTTATGGCTTAAAGAGGCTTATCACTTTAGGTTTACTCCAGTATTCCCTCTATTAGAAAAAAAATATATCAGTTTCCATTTAGGTCAAAGCATTATTTGGAATATAGAGAAATAAATAAAAATAAATAAAAAAATGGAGGAAAGATGCAAGATGATAAAACAGGCACATGGTTTGGGTTGGCTGGATTACCACTATATGAGGTCTCAGGTGGTTTTCCACAGGTCTTCTGTTACATTTGCTATTAAAACAGCATTTCCTGAAGCCTGGGAAACCCACAGTGCATTAAAACTATCAAGTATTCCTCCAGACTCTCGATGGTCTCTCAACTGTGATGAAAGTATCAGGTTCCATAGATATCAGAGAGCCTGGGAAACAGAACGCTTGAGGCCAAGTTCTGTCGTGCCTTCCGCTGGACATTCCAACTAGGATTACAGGATCAAAATCTGGAAAGCCAAAGTTTGCTGGGGATGTTTTATAGTTACCCCAACAAAAGAGTGCAAAATATTGTCTGGGAGGTGCAGAAATGCTGGAAATGAGGGCCAACAACCACCAGGTTTTCAAGGCACAAAATTTTTTTCCACCATTCTGCTTGTAACATAATTCCTAAGAAAGCCATGACTCTAGACAAAGACGCCTATGATCTACTCCACAGTGAGAGGCTGGTCGTACTTCCCCCAGCAAGGCACACTGTAGCCTATATTATGCTTTGTAGCTGAACCCTCCATTGTCACGGAGTCTGAAAGAACACCCTGAATGACAGGTATTGATCTGGAGTGATGTCTGAGAATGCATTAGATGATTCACTTCTGCATCGTATTAATGTCATATGCCTTTGATTAATATCAAGAATTATTTTGTCTATGTCAGGTGGAATGGCATACAAATGACTGTTTGTTCAATTTCCAGTGCAATATCCTGTCTAAAGACCTTCGCATAGGCTTTGCAAACTCCAAAATCAATCCTCATGTTTCTTAAGTCATCTAAGAAGTTTAATTTACAAGAAATGCAAAGATTATTTTAATTGAATATACTGCACATATACTTGTAAGTTTTCTTTAAGTGAACATTACAATATATATGTTATTTTTGCACTTTAAGTATACTACTGTGTTCCTATTTAGGTATTCATTTTTTATACTTGATATATACCTTTAACTGTACTTTAACTCTTTCCATTTAAAAAATAAATGATTCTAGCTTCATGCATCCTTTTTTTTATCAACACTTGAACATTTTATTAAAAAAGCAACTTTTTAAACAAAAGGCTGAGAAAAACTTATTTATGTCAAAGACTACATCCGGATGAGATTCAGAACAATGATCAAAACATAGATGGAGTACATCGAGTCCATCAAAACCCCAAAGCTTCCCAGTCGGTAACCCTTCCTGGGTAGACATCTCATTCAGAAACGTTAGGCAGTTTTGAACTTATATGCTGTTTAATGTTTGATGATAGCGTGATTTTACATTTACATTTTACAAACTTCTATCACTTGATTCTGCTTCTTCACCTGCGTTTTGATCTGGAGATTCTGTACTATTTCAGAAGATGCGTAATAGCACCACCTACCGTATAACAGTGAAAACATGGATCGCGGGGAAATTCAGTCAATGGCGGGGGAAAGAGTAAAGTAGATTTGAAGTAAATTCCTATGAACACTACCAATGGACTGCACAAAGAAAATCTGAATTTTAGGTATATTTCTGAGAAGTACATAAAGTGTATTTCTGACAAGTACATAAAAAGTAGATTGAAAATATGCTTATTTTTAGTTTAGAAGAACTACTAATAGCACACTTGAATAAACGTATTTTTCATAAGGGTATGCTATGCAACATAGTATTAATAGTGGGGGACATGACAAAACCCCAAAATGTATGAAGTTATGAAGCGTAGGTGTCATTGACATAATAAAGGTGGGTTTTACCAGTTTACCCAACTGGACACTGCGAATTTAGGATTTAAATGTTTTATTTTCTTATTTTAGCCTTATACAGTGATTTTTAGGCCAGTTCATTCTTATAAACTCACTGACATTTTTATTTGAAAACCGATACAACTGCTGACTAGTGCCTGCAATTGCATAATTACTAAAAAAAGGTTGCAATGATGATTGAACACATATTTATTGCCACTGTAAATTCTGCTTGTTTTGAGTCTCAAAGTCAGACATGAGAGAAGCTTCATCAATAATTTAACAGGAATTACGTCCTGTTGCAAAGTCAACTTTATTTTCAAAGCAAAAATATTTTGATTTTTGATTCTAATTGGTACCCTTTTCAGGTTATTCTATGTTAATATTAACTAGCCAAGCTTGACATAGGACTAAAAGCATTAAATGTGTTCAAAAGTGAAGCTCCACAGTCAATGGTGATATAAGAAAACAGTAACTATAGAGAATCTGGCATTACAGAATAGAAACCCATTTCCAAGGTGTTGGAATATGATTCCTCCTCTGTAAAAAGCAAGAGATGCTCCAGAGTACCATTTGACAACATAAAGATAAAGCGTCTAATTTTCCTTTGACTGCTGGGATAACGCTGCATTTGCCATCATGTCTCAAGCTTGAATTTGATTAAGTATGCAATTCTTTGAGACTGCTCAATAAGAAAATAGGTTACGATATGTTACTATTGATTAATCCTGTTGTTCCAACAAAATTTGGGTTGTGAGACTCTTTGCAAGTGTCTTTGACTGTACAGTATGTGTGGCATCTGTGGAAGCCCAGCACTTCCTGTACTTTCCACATCGTCGCCTGGGACTTGCCAAGGCTCACTTCCTGAATGATTCTCCAATTAGAGTGGCAGATCCAGATTAGCTTTCAACTACACAGTAAATGTCAACCTTGCATGGGGTCATGCTGTGGTTCACAGGAAGTATGAGTCATTTAACCCCAGCTTCTATCAGCAAGGGTTTCTTTTCAGTCTTGTTTGCCTTATACCACATTCTTGGCATAAAGATCATTTCACAGCAATGACAATCTTATTTCAAAATAGTGACCCAGGCTTTAGTTACAAACAGCATGTTGAAAACAGTGTATCAAATCAATGTGACACTGACATTGAAGAACCTCTTCTGTTTGATTCCTCTATGGAATTGAATCAGCATATTAGAATAATTTCTGAAGGATCATGTGACACTGAAGACTGGAGTAATAGCTGCAAAAAAAAATCAGCGTTGCCATCACATGAACAATTTAGCTGTTTTACTGTATTTTTTATCAAATAAGGTACTGTTGGCTCATTGGTCTAGGTAAAGGTATGATTCTGGTTGACTGAGTGTGAGAGGTCCTGGGTTCAAATCCTGAATGAGCCCCGCTGTCAGCTTGTTCTGCTGTTCTGGAGGAGAGTGTTGATTTGCACTATGCTGCCATAACTGTGACTGCGTAACATGAGTTGAGGTCAAGGACTTATCATATTCCAGTGGCATTTTACAGAATGTTGGATGCCCCATTGACGGGTTGTGCTTCATTCAGAATTGAATTGGAGAATGCCTTTTTTTAATTTCTGAATTTGAATTGAGTTGCAAACAGGATGCAGAATTGTAATTTGAAGAAAACATCATTAAAAGGACTGTTCTTTCAAGAAAAAAAAAAATTTGAATGTTGGCTTGAAAAAGCTGTTTTTAAAAGTTTTGAAAAAGTGTATGCCTTATGGACAGACGGAACCGATATTAATAGTACACAGCCAGAGCAGAGATCAAACTGCAGAATAGAAGAGGAAAGAAAGAAAACTAGATTTATGGTTATGCATTGGTTGAGTGCTTGTGGAAGAGGTGCCTTCAGCCATATTTTGAAAGTTGTGATGATCTCAGCAAATTATGTGAATGTTCCACCACAGAGGGCTACAGTCAACGACAAATGCAGGTACCAAAAGAAGACATATTGGCTCTGTTCCAATACCTAGTGAGCTCCCATTAAGGCATCAAAAGCACACTTCTAATGCAGAGGCTAATATGCTACCTTCTACGACTCCTCCTTTTGGCTTAATTCTAAGGTAGTATAGCATATATCCTTTGCAGAAAAGGCAATCCCCTAATACATTGCAATAAACTCAATAAAACAAATCGATGACGATTTGAAGCAAAAAAAAAAAAAAGCGGATTGAAAATAAACTATTAATATAATATCCAAATATATTATATTAATTATTTTAATTGCAAAATATTTCAAAATATAATTCAAAATGTACTTTTTTAAAACATTTATCTGATTTGTATTTGTATGCTTATTAGAGTATTGAGTTTGAGTTCGTTTGAGACACTGTTTGTATGATACACTAGCTATCAGAGTCATAAGAGAGTCTCCCTCTCTCTTAACCATTTCAGTTGTATCCGACTCTTGGTAATTCTATAACCATCTCTTGCCATACGCGAGAAACTGACCATGAATTTTCTTGGCAATGATTTTTTCCGAGGTAGGTTGCCAGGTCTTTCCCAACCCTCCCCATTACATGGCTGTTGACTCACACACACACACAGGCATTCACATATACGGACAATTTAGCGCCTCCAATCTACCTATACTGAATGTGTTTTTTGTTGGATTGTGGTGGAAACCGGAGCACCCAGAATGGACTCCAGCCAGGACTCAAACCAGGGACCTTCTTGCTGTGAAGCAACAGTGCTAAGCACTGAGCCACTGTGCCGCCCAGCTGTTTACATGCACCCAAATAATCCATTTATTAACACCTCGATCAATCCAATTGAGCTCGTTCCGAAATAAATTTTGATTGGATTGAAAGGGGTGGTTTAAACAATAAATACAACAAAGCAACAGCAGTGATGCTGCTACAAACATTTGCATTGGAAATGCTAAATATAGCCTAAAAAACAGATGTTCCTTAAGCTATCAGCAGGAATTCCCGTCTCAGTCATCTAAACGGCAGCTTCCTCCGTTCCTCAGTAGGCCTTCGGTTACCATGGCGACACCCATTACACACACCTGCCAATGTTTCAGGTTCCCTAGTGCCCAGACAGCTCTCTCTCTCTTTCTCTCTCGCTCATGCATCCTTATTCACAGGCACTGACCCAAAAACTCCCCCCATGGTTTACTCTCGGGGTCTCCTTGACTTGGGAGCAGTGAAAGGGAAATGACATGTGTTAATAGCTTTGTGTCGAAAGTCTCAATCCGACAGCCACCAAAGAAAGCATCACTTGTGGATAAGCCTGCGCTAGCAACTCATCTAGAACTCTTTTAGCTTGTCTCCGGCTTTCTCTGTTCCTCTGATTATGATCTGGATCAGTACCGCACGGCCATTTTCTCTCCACTAACATGAGGGGAGGGGCCACCAGCCATGTTGACTGTCTGAAATTAAAATCATATTGCTACATTTGAATTACAGTTACTGATAGCCAGAGAAAGATAGTGAAAGAGGCTTTGTTCACATTGCACATCAAATTTGATCTTGAGGACCGTTTGTCCACACTGTCATGCTTTGTTCAGTCTATATCCAAGACATGTACATTGTCAAACAGCCATCGTTGTATTAAACATCTGTTTTTATTTTCTCCTGATTAGGTTCAACTCATTACCCAGAAAAATATCCATCCAACGCTGCTTTATTTGTTTTCTATCTAGGTATTTGCCATGACAAAACGTCTCTAACTGTTTTTCCATCATTCGTTTCTCCAAATCAGTAGTAAAGAATAAGTCATTGACAGGGACGGGTCTAACCAGAAAATGAGCTATGACGAACCTGCACGCAGTCTGATTTCCTGCTCTATTGAGCTCTAACAATACAAACCAGAGCACAAAGACAAACCCCTGCAAAGGTTCATGTCCTCTGTGTCGCCATGAACACCAATTAATCCTTAAAAGGGCCCATTCAACCCCCATATGCTCTTGCTGAGGATTCTAGGTAACCACATCGACTAGGCTGATTAAAAATTAAGTATTAATATTATGTTATAAATTTGGTGAAGTCCCAAGTGTCAGGGAACATTAAAATGGAATATTTAATGTTACTCTTATACAATGAAAGTCAATGGAATAAAATAAAAAAATGGACCCTAATGACTTTTATTTTGTATACACAAATAAACATTGAAAAGGTTAGGCGAGAAAATGAAACCTTTTGATATATTGTTTATAGTTTTGTTTATTTTTTATTGGGTGTGTATATACTGTATATACCATATAACATGGAGTAATATGAAAATACACATCAGGAAGGGTCCCAAACAAGTCAAACTGAGAAAGAACTCATTGTAAAAGGGAGATTAGTTGATTACGCTTTATTTTAAAGAAGCATTGTTAGTTTACACTAATAAGTATTTTGTAATATTAATTAACTATTTACTTACTATAGGGTTAGGGTTTGGTTTAGGCTTATTTGCTTGTACTTATGCATGATTTACTGTTATTACTACAGTAACTACACATAACATATAAATAGGCTACATCATGTTAGAATAGCGTTATCAAAATTTCTACATGTTTTACTCATATTGCCCATTACCAACAAGCATTATGGTATAAAACTCTAATAAACATATTCAGATAAAAAAAAACACAATAGGTTTCAGATTTTCTCTTATTTTCCCTTGTTGCTGCTACACATTCCCAGTGTGCATAGCAACAGGTTGGGACAGAGAGAGACGGAGCCGTCAGAGTGTTTGCCAAACGCACGTGCACATATTTCATTTCTGATTAGAATGATGATATCTTTGAATTTATTAAACGCTGCCTTTCACAGAACGAGAGGGAATTCCTCAAATTCTCGGAATCATTTGAAGCAAACATTTGTAAAGCCAAAAGAGCTGACCCATAGCTAGTACCACCCAGTGCTGACTCAGATATACAGCTTCTGCCAATGCATCTGAATGGCTGCAATTAAGTAGATTATACTGCTCGTGCAGAGAATAGACGGAGTGGGTGGAGGGAAAGAAAGAGAACAAGAGAGAGACAGACATAGAAAACATCTGTCCAGAGTATGTATAGAAAGAAATAGGATTGAATTGAAATGTGTATCAAATATACGGTCTTCATATCTTAGTCGTTATAAAAGTAAAGTCATTGAGAAATGTATAAATGCAAATACATTTTCAATATGTACACAATGATTTAACATGACAAAATCAACATAATGACATCAGGTTTCAAAACAAAACAAAAAAAACATTTTAAAAGGTCCGATCAACGATTACAATGGTTTCAGTTTGTGGCACACATAGATAATCTGATCTGAAATACGCAAGACTTTTTATTAATATTTTTCCAATAAACAAAACTAACACCTGTGGAAGACTCCAAACGAAGAGAAGAACCTGTTTCAGAGTCAGCGTCTATGTTGGTTTCCCCCTAAAAGTGCACAGTCAAACACCTTCAAAACAAAACCATGCCACACTGAACACACCCCTTCAGAACAAAAGAGAAGCTTCCTCCAGACCTCAGCCTAATGCTTTCAAACACGAACAACCACCATTAGCACTTCCAAATGCAATAAAACGATGATTTAAACAAGCCTTGAGTGTTTTCCTGAAAAAAGGACTAGCTGTTAAAGCAGTTTTCTTGTTACCTTTTTGCCCTTCTTCTTGCGTAGCGCTTGCTTGCCGGTCCCTTTTTCCTTGGCGTCTTCGCTCATCTTGTACAAAAGATCCTTTCATTTAATCCAACATTGAGAGAGCACTGAGAGAACTACAGAAGAGTCCATGAGAAGCAAGCCGCTCTAATACCTGGTGCCCTCTTGTTCTTGATTGTCAACACGCACTCAAACAACTCAGTCCAAACAGCACTTGAGCGGCTTGGGTGTTTTGGTTGGTGCCAGTTCCTACACGCGCCACAGGTCACTGTGAGGGAGACGGGGGAGGATAAACCACTGGAGCTTTTATTGAAGTGGGTAGAGAGATCCGTGGGCTGGTTCTTCTGACCCAGCTGCCCACTTCTCCCTGATCAACACAGTTGGGTATACTGATATTCACTGGTGCTCCTCTCACAGAGTGAATGGTGCTGATGGAGACTCTCGCTCTTCCCTAGCAGCCAAACATCGAGAGGGAGGGAGAGAGAGAGAGAGAGAGAGAGAGAGAGAGAGAGAGAGAGAGAGAGAGAGGGGAGTGGAGAAAGAGGGCGGTGGAGAAGGAGCACAAAGATGAAGCAATTGCCATGGAGAAACCCCATTTACAAATAAGAGGGGTGAACTGAACACAGGCTGGAAGAAATGGTTAATTATTGGTTGATTAACGCCTGCTGATAGAAATTGCACACCCGCTGTCTCTGAGCTTGGCCATTAGTGAAATGTCAGAATACGAAGAGTTGACAGCCAAAACCTAGCGGGATCAGGTTACTGGTCAGTAGTAGATGATCTCCTTTATCTGGCAATGCTTCTCGCAAAGAAGTAACAAAAGAGTGCAGAAAAAAAGAAGTCTCTTTCATTTTGTCGATATACAGTAAGTATTTCAAACGAATATTCAATAAAGAGTTGTATGCCATGATTTCATCAAAAATCACAGTCCTATAAAAGATAGTGATAAAATGCTTGATTTGAGAAAAATTTTAAACTATTAGAGTTTTTATTAATATTATCAATTAGTTTTATTTTTAGATTTAGAAGTTAAGGTATAATTTTGTTGTGTTTTTGTTTTTATCTACTATATAGTTTCTATTACTTTCAGTTTTACCTAGAAAGTTTTTTTTAATATTTTGTGTTATTTTAAGTTCATTTTATTTTGAGTAACAAAAGTTTTTTTATTGTTTTAGTTTTTGCCACAATTACCAGTAAATTCTCTGATTCTCTCTTCAGGACAATGGGTAGTGTAGTAAATTTGTCAATTATCGATTATATTTAAAAAGATGTTGAACATCACATTGACTTGTGGCTTCTAGAAGCCTCTGCAGTATTATTGGTGAACAACCTCTGAGCTCAAGGTAAAACTAGATTCCTCAATAGAAACAATGATTGTGATTTTTACTTTCAGACTCTATACTGTTGTGCTCTATTACACCAGCAGTGAATAAAGGAAGGGAACGCTTAGCTGGAGTGTCTGTGCAACGCCTCTGGCCAGAGAACAATAAACTGCAAAGCTTACTCAACCTCCAGAGAGGAACCAGCATGGAAGCTGCTGAGCATCATGTGATCCAATTTTCCAGTTGCACAGCATGTTATAAGAAGTTAAAATGATGGAGATGTAAAGTAAGTATATTGTGGGCTGTTTATATTGCACAACATTTCGCTTAGACATCACTTAGGCTGTCAAAATGCTGGTGCGATTACAAAAACAGTCACCATTTGAATAATGCTGAACAATTACCTACTCATCGCTGTCTCTCCTCTGAGTGCAGCACCATTTACTATTCAAGAACACCACAAATGTGATCTGAACCTATAACAATGGATTCATTCTCAAAGAGTGAGTTTGTAACGGAGAGCTACAGCAACTGTCTTCTCGTCCCCATCTCCATGAATATTAACCATTTCAGAGTGCTGAGTGTTTATGTAGCTGTATGTCCATTATGATTTAAAATGAAAACACACATATCAAAGAAAAGCCTCTCTAGTCTGTCCTCTGCTGGAAATTGAATGTTATGACATAAACAATACCACCCTGCCCTTTATATAGAGATCACAGATATATAGAGATCCTTCTTGTTCAAATAAAATTACATTATATTTGGCACTGTGATATTGAATTAAAACCTATGTCTGTCATTGTTTGCTAGATATGTACAATATTCCATCATATAAAGAAAAGGAAAGCTGTACACTTCAGGCCTTAAAGGGGTCCTATTATGCCCTTTTACGAAGTCTTGATTTTGTTTTTGGGGTGTACTAGAATATGTTTTCATGCTTGATTGTTCCAAAAAATGCATTCTTTTTCACATATTTGACATTATTACAGCTCCTCTCTTCCAAGTCTGGTTGACAGCGTAGTTTTCGATGAAGCCCCTCCTTCCGAAATACAAAATGTGCTGTAATTGGTTAGCTGGGTTTGTTGTGATTAGCAGCGCTAGTGTGTGTTCGGGAAATGTGGCACCCCTTCATAACCGCAAGCTCTCCTCAGATGTACATTTTAAAGATGGCGTCAATTTCAAACCACAGTCTTACAAAAGCAAGAGCTTACAAAAGGTAAAGTAAATACATCAATACTGTAATGTTAGTTATCAGGCGAGCGGAGGCAAAGCTCTGCCCTTCGTTTACATCATAGCTATACATAGTTCCTACATGACGTCACAACATACGGGCATTTGCAGAGCCGGCGCCATTTCTGTGGGCAGGCTGTGGGAATGCTGTGGGCAGAACATTAGAAGAAGCTGAAACGAGTTAATTTCGTGATAAAAAGTGAAAACGGTCATCTCCTGCTGGGTCAATGGATGTTCAAATCATGCCGGAGGTTCAGTTAAATTTGGATTTTACAGTATACCCGTCATTAGACTTCATGAATGTGAGAACAACGACAAAAACGACTTATATAACAAATATAAGTTAACACTTTGCAGTTTGAATGATGTCCTGTATGACGAGGTATTAAAAACATACAAAAACAACATTGTTTTCACTGTTCGATCGTGCCCGCGCCTCTCTCTCTCTCAGGGTTCTCAAGTTTTATCAAAAGCTTGGCGTGAGATCACATGCAGTTAGGGGAGGAGCCCAAGGGGAGGAGCCCCAGTGGAGCCCCGCCCATCCCCACCCCCCAATTTTACCCATTGTTCATAATTAACCAGCACAAATTGAAATTATAACAATTGGTAAATCTGATAAATGACAGAGCAATTCATCACATCAAATATACTCTTTAATGTTATATTTCAAAATTACAAAAATACAACAAATTGCTCCAAACAGTTTGGAAAAACAAATCTTTTTGCATTTTTCCCTGACATCTTTGAAAAATACAAATGCAATGGCAATGATTAATGTATATTTTGACAGGATATAAAATATTACCCAGAGCACTCTGCTTTAATACATGTAGCCTTAATGTAACTAGAAAGACTATTAATATAGTATAATATATAATTAAAAAAAATGTAGAAATACATCTTCATTCCTTCCCATAGCCACTAACATTTCCCTTAGCCAAAGATTCTGGCCTGGTTGCAAAGTAGTTGTAGAGTTTTTGACTGCATCAATAATAATGTATACGATGGGCTATATATTAAATGTTCTAGCCTAAAAATGTTAGACCAGCTTTCTTCCAACTTAAACCTTCTCCATAACGACCTATGATCACGACATGTGTTTGCGCGATATTGTTGGTTACCTAGTAACGAACGTACGGTGGCCGAGAATGTTTCGTCAACTTCCGCGTGTTCGCGCATCTATGTTTCCTAGTAACGAACGCAATCAGGCCGAGATACGGACACGCTGGCGGCAGGAACCTTCACTTTGCGCCTCGTATACAACGTTATATAAAGCTTGCAGGACAACTTGGTTGGCATTGCCTTTTCAGCGTGAGAAACACATGGTGTGGCGTGTGAGCGTGTGAACTGGTTGAATTGCGTGTGTCTCACGGCCAATGCGTGAGACTTGAGAACCCTGCTCTCTTACTCACGCACACACACACACACACATTCCAGCATTGCAATCTCAGATTTTGTCCCTAAAGAACCCGCATATAAAGTAGTTCCGCATGACATTAATTAATTTGCACGCAAGTTTTATTTATTTTTATACCGTGTATATATTCATGCAACGAACCGTGACGCCCGTACCGTTTCGATTCAATACGAACACATGATAGTATCTGAGGCAAAGCTGCATAATCAGTGCTCAGTACGGATCCACACCATTTATGACTGAAATTGTTGCATTGTACCTCTCTCTGTCTTGTGTTAATAGAGTCTCTTTATAATCTCTGTCACTTTGTCTCTTTATGATTTTCGTAACTTTATAAACAGAAAGAAATATTCGAAATTTGCTTGTAAAACCTTGTAAACACAGCAGCTTTTGCCCTCAAAGATGGCGTCTCCAGGGAGGTCACGTGACATTAATTGGCCTGTGGGAACTATGTATAGAAACTACATAAAGCTTATAATTGGAAATGTTAATAGAAAACACAACTACAAATAATAAGACATACTTACAAGTTGTGATCCATAAACAACAGATTGTCCAGACAAAATGGGAATGGCTACATCTTACAGGAGAAGCTTTTGTGAGAATAGACTGCATTCTTAGGACAAACTTTTTCTGGGTTGTAAAAAACAGCGACAACAACTCTTCCTCTTTTCTAAAGCAGCCCAACATGGCCTCACCCACTTTGTTGAGTGTTCCCGGGGGCGGGGTTTATGTAAATGTTAGGGTTTGTGATGTCACAAACTCGGGAAGAAGCTTGTTGTAGTCCCTACCAGCCGTTTGTTGTAGTCCATAAAAAGTGATTTCTGTTAAATAAAATATCTCCCTTTTCATTGAACTTTGAGCGTCGTAACTCAGTAACATTACACACTAACTAAAGTAAAAAAGTGAAATCATAATCAAGGACCACTTTAAAGTTGTCATGAAATGGAAGTTGTGATTGTCTTTTCTTCCCTATTGTATATCCGAGTGAAACGGCTTCTTGAACAAGAACAAAAGTTGGGCAGGACTTTATTTTGTTCATGGGGAATAGATTAGATGGTTGTGATTTGCTATTGCTGGATCTAGTAAACCAGTAAACAAGTCATCAGAGAACAGATGTCGCTCCAAGAGAGGGAGTTATTTTGATTATAGATTACGAGGGCATGTGAATTGTAAAAAAATGCGTGCATGGATAAATCATTTTAAATAAATACTGCAAAATTCCATAAAGAAGAACTGTCGATTTTGATTTCATTGTGACTTTTAATTACTTCCTAAACAGTTAATTATACACCAGAAAAGAAGGCAAAATAATCATCCACCAAACCTAAGAAGTCTCAGTAACAAACGAAACGACTCACTAGTAGTGCAGTTTCTCACCCTTAATTCAATCTGGCAACAGACGCACAGCTTCACACCTAACAAAAGGTGACAAAAGTGAGACTTACTTAACCCAACCTCTTCTTTCACTGTTCCTACAAAACAGGAGTTTCCATTATGTGCATATTATGATAAAATGATTGCTGCAAGCATAATAAACAGGTAATTAGAGACAAGCTATTATGCTTAAAGGAATTTTCAAGGTTTAATATAGGTTACACACTATTGACAGTATGTGACATGCTAACAATAATTTTAATTTGTTGGGACAGAGCATGGCACATTAATATTATTAATTATTAATATTAGAGATGTTTTAATTTATCAGTATGTTGGCTATTTAGTTGTGCATGGTATTTTTTATTTTTACATTTAGATCACCTTTGAAATCATCTAACACTCACTTAATTTAGAAAAAATAATAATAATTTAATACACTCTTAAATGTAACAGAAAATCTCTAAATTAATATACATTTTTCACACTGTACATTACAATGCTGTGATGCCTAAATTCACATGCACATTAAAAGGCTAATTTTAGTTTATTTAGGTAAAAATAGCATAGCATTTTAATATGGGCCATTATCGGTTATCAGCTATAACAGAATTAGTTTCGGTACCAGCAAGAATTTTAATATCAGTGCATCCCTATAACCATAAGTGACACTATATGGTATAAATGTTTTATGTCACCGAAAAAAGTGTTTCAACTGGTAAAATCTTAAAACTGCTTTTATTCAACAAATATAATTTGACTAGATAAGGTTATTCAAACATGAATTTTTTTAAACTTAATCTGAATTAATCTGAATTAATCTGAATGCCTATAGATAAAAGTTGTAGCCTATTTATACTTTAGAGGTCAAATAGCAAATTTTGTAAAAACTGCTTTAAAAACTCAGAAACACTTGCACTATAGATGTAAGTGCATTAGTGTAAACAAACTAACAAATGAAAATAATTTTCTGTGGTTATCAACAGAATTTCAAAGATGTGCACAGAGCTTGAATCCAGACCATTCCAAGTCACTCACACATGACGTGCTCTTGCATTCAAGCTAGACAGAGCACAACGGAATGCATCCAACAAAGTGCAGGGAACTTGAAGTGTTCAGAGCTACTGCAAGTTAACCGAACTACAAGAATCAGCTTTTTAAAAGATATTTAGTATTCGTATTCTGACTGCTTTTAAATTATAGCATATAGCTCACAGCAAAGAAGTGTAAATTCACCTGGTTTGGAGTACTTGTAGTATAATTGTGTTTGTATATTTCACATCTCTTTGAACCCAGTTGCACTGAAATAATATGAAACTGCTTTCTAGTGAACAGCATTTTTTTGCCCTGATGCAATCCTCTTGTGAAATCACCTGCCAGATCAGTGAACAGTTTATTAAAACTAGCAAATCATTGAAAGCAGCTCTCGAAAAAATTTATGAAGCAGCTATTTTGCAAAAAAGACAGATTTTTCTAGTTATTACAGTTTTTCTGCGTACAGTGTGAAAGTACTTGACTGACCGTGCAAACAAACACAGCAAAACACTTGAGCACAAAAACAATTGACAGGACAGTATTAAGGCTTTATTCAAACTTAATTCAAAGTTTTTAGTACTGTCACTTCACTATAATTGTACAAGCAATGAAATCTGATTTACTTGTTCAGACAGTGTAGTCAATATCTGCCAATGTATATTTACATCTGTAATCACAGTAACAAGTCAACATGATGCCAAGAGAAATATTAAAGTAGTGTGGAGAGAGAAGAGAGGTGACTGAGATTGTAACTTTTCAGATTTTGATTAAAGATTGCCATGACGAACAATTTTTTTCTGTGTATTAACTTGCATGGATTAATTGTTCACTACAAGACTAGTAATATGCGATAAAGTAAATAGGGTTAATTTTGATTTCATGACGACTTTAAAGTAACACTATGTAGCTTTTCAACCTTCATAATATATTTCCAAGACCCTTGTGATGGTACATCGACTTACAATAGGTTAAATGACACGTCTGCCATAGCCTGACCTGGTCTGTATCGCTTTTACTGGCACTATGTAACTTTGGGTTTCGGGTAGTAACCCGAGCACAAAAAGAACTACAAAATTCGACTGCTTTACGTCAAGCGTTACAATAGTCATTATTTAGTTTTTCTTCGTTTCTGATGTCGCAATACATCATACTTTCATGAAATCATGCAACATACTCTACCTTGTCTGTGTTAATTCCAAAGCCGGTGCTGGATAAACAACGAGCGTGCGTGTGACAGTAGACTGCGGTAGGCTACATTATTTATGACAACGGTAATGAACAATTCCGCTTCCAACCTGTAGGGCGACCGCAGAGGAAAAGTTACTTGGTGTTGCTTTAAAGGGTACCCCGACTAGTGTGGCATGTTGGCCTTATAAGATGAACGTGGGCGTCAGCTATAAAAAGGTGATACAAAAACACTCCAAATGTTTTTGGTTTTATTAAAAAAAGACGAAAATCCGATCACTCGTAGGCCGCCATAGTTATTTACGTCTCAATGCATTCTGGGTAGTGACGTGTAAAGGTTGTAGCCAGAGCCGCTCTGGTTGTAGCTAGCAAAGTTTTGACAGTAGCGAGATGAACACGTCTGCCGTTCAGCCTTTTCAGTTTGAACCCGAGCGCACCGTAGGCTTAAATCAGGAGAATAACGCGGAAAATGATAGGCCTACTCAAGAGTTACATGAATATGAAGATTATCAGAGAGTTGAAGAAGCGAGAGTGGGGCAAAATAGATGGTGTCTGCGGCAGTTTGCCAATGCCAAGCGAGAACGAGAGCGTTTGCTGTAAAGAGCTCCACTTTTTGTCAGCAGCTGTCCAGGGTAGGCTATAGATCAGACGATCGTACTATCGGTATAAATAATGTAATAAGTCATCTACCGCCGTCGTTTGCATTATTTTCCCTAAGCAGTCACTATGTTGAACGCATAGAAATACCCTCTCGAACTTGTTCAAAATCCTGCTGCGCCACAGAGCACCGTTTACATAGTTTTATATAAAATTTAAATTTTTTTGTCTCAAGTCGTTGTTAATGTATATACTGACTTCACCCTGCGCAGCAATATACATTTAGTTTTACATTAATTTACAGAAATCAGCTGGTTGAATGAAAATTGCTGATGTTACCGGATTTCCAGGTGATATTCTCAATTCATTCAATTAACGGACGCTCTGAGGTAAAGTGAATTCAGACAGCAGACTCATAAGCAATGATTGTATTTAATTGTACAGTACAATCATAACATAGTACAGACATGATCTTAATTCCATGATGTCCTTAAACATAACAATATTGCTGGCCATAAACTGACAAAGTGCGCGTCCGGTGTGCGATACCTCGAGTTGTCATAGACGCGACGCGGCGCTTCTCGTCCGGACCGGTGTGCAACCCCCTTTACACTGAACAAAGTCAACACTACTGCTCATCTACCTCATGTACATTTTCAATCTTACAATTACAATATTAATAATAATTACCATTGCACTAAATTGCCGTGCACTACATAGGCCTATTTAAAATCTTAAATCTAAGACTATAACGTTACTGACTATACTGAGCTCTTTACAGCAAACGCGGTCGTTCTCGCTTGGCATTGGCAAGCAGTTGCCGCACAGACACCGCGTTATTCTCCTGATTTAAGCTCGGGTTCAAACTGAAAAGGCTGAACGGCAGACGTGTTCATCTCACTACTGTCAAAACGTAGCTAGCTAGCCGGTACGTTGGAAAAACAATAAACGAAGCGGCTACAGCGGCTAGGCTCAACCGACTACAACCTTTACACGTCACTACCCAGAATGCATTGAGACGTAAACAACTATGGCGGCCTACGAGTGAACGGATTTTCGTCTTTTTTTAATAAAACCAAAAACATTTGGAGTGTTTTTGTATCACCTTTTTATAGCTGATGCCCACGTTCATCTTATAAGGCCAACATGCCACACTAGTCGGGGTACCCTTAAACCTAAAAAGAATGATTAAGAGCTTAAAGCTACAGTCCTTAGCTTTTCCACTTTGTCGCCATCTCTGTTCAAAATCTGCAATTGCAGTTATTCGCGGAATTATCAACTTTACGTGGGTAAAGTTACAGCGCGGATGAATCCAATGTTTTGAGGAGAATGTGCTGTCAGTCACCGCGCTGGTGTGGATACTGTCATTCAGAATCACAGATTCTACTTTTTGAAAGTATGACCAACATAAGAATTTTCACTGGAAAATGTTATCTGAACAAGTAAGTGACATCCACTTTTGTTCTGACCAACTAAGGGGGGAAAAGCATTGCAGTAAATCGCCCTGATTAAATCTAACGATCGCTTATCATATCACGTCAAACCGTGCAAATTATAATGTTACTTTGTTCTCAAATTGTGTGCATTGAGTTAGCATTGCGTGACTACATGTAATGTGTTTTAGGGCTACCTGTAGTTCAGTACTCCATTACTAGGCTATATGAATTAAGCGAACAAAGTGCGCTACTGTTACATAATTGAACCATTGAAATGTCTTCCATGAAAACACGGAGTTCACGCCCTTTCGATATCCTAATTTTCGCATGGGCCGGCGCCGGTTGCAGTCTCTTTTTTTCTGTAGCCACTCCGAAGTCTTTTGCATTTTACAACGGGTGAATCTACAGTTGTCACTGGTGATTGTCATTTGAACCTTTCTGGATCCGCCATCAAACTGAAAAGTTCAATTATATCAAGTGCTGTGAGAAAAGGCTATAAATCTCCACCTCCAACATCCTCACACGCAATATAGCCTACTAGCTGAGACTCCTTCTTTATGTGTACAGATGTGACGTAATGACGCAAAGACATGCTTGAATTTCCAGCAGAAATCCACCAGTACCACTTGAATTAAAAACCTTATTACAAGCTTACCTTTTTGAATCGAGCTACGGCAAGAAGATCGTTTTGAACACTGGCTAGTTATGTACTTGCCCCAAAATGTATTTTGGATAATTTTTAACCCAGAAAAGTTACAGACTGCAGCTTTAAGGTCTCAGTGAAACGAAATTTATTTCAGTGTTGTGACATATTTCAAAGTGAAATGGAATATTGAAAAGAAGGCGGGTTTTACTTTAGGACACCTCCTCTCCATCCCTCGCTCATAGCAGACTGACGGTTTGAGGGGAGTGGTTAAGAGTATTCAACGCAAGTTGTCAAACTGACGTCAGAGTAGGAACGCCATTCCAGAGCGGAAACTAAAGTTCAAATTTTGATTAAGATTGCCATGACAAACAAAGTTTTTTTGTGTGTATTAACTTACACAGATTAAATGTTCACCACAAGACTAGTAATGTGTGCTAACAAAGTAAATAGCGTAAATTTTGATTTTGTGACGACTTTAAGATGGATGTGGATAGTAGATCTTTGAAGAAATTGATGAGAAATGTTTGAGTTCATACTGAAAACTCAAAAATGGGCAAATCAAAGATAGTTTGAGACATGTTTTGAGACATTGTTGAGATCTCTGTTGAAACTCTATAGGAGAAACACCTGGAATAAATCATGCATAAATTAAGATTTAATTTCATGTGTGATTTTTCTTTCCTACAGGTACACTCTCCTCCCATTTGTGGACAGACTCATCGGTGTGGATTGTTGAGCACACACCTCTTATCATGGTGGAAAACCTTAAACTAGAACAACATTATGAACAGGCTGTGAGCTCAAAGGTTTACCCAACATCGGAGTGTCTCTAAGACAAGAGGAGCACTGGGAAACTGCTCACATGTCAAACTAATTCCACACATTTCTATGTGGAATGTCACACAGCAGCCACAAATGGAAAAAATGCTGCATTATCCAGCGCTGAACATCAGGGGTTTTGGTCTTACTTAAGAAAAACTAAAAACTCAAACAAAAATCAAAGGATCCAAGGTAGATTTGAGCTGAGATCAAGAAACATTGCAACAGGCAACAAGTCTTGGATGGATTCATCAAGTGACAAGCAAAGCCCTTAATTGCGTAATTTGTTTTGACAAGGTAATAGCATGACAACATGCCCTTATACTTTGATAGAAAAGCTTCTGATAAGCAAAAATACAAGTTCATCTGCATGACTGAACATGTTTCCACTCTCTGTCTTTGGCAGTTCACTATCTCCCACAGTCCTCTGGGAACACTGGGGGCTTTTTATATCACAGCTATCAGAAATCTTTGATCTGTTTAATTACACACTCCACACCTTCTCACTACAAATATCTGAGCTTATGGCTTAACATCAATCATTAGTGTAAACATACAGTAGGTAGAAACATTACCTGTAGTATGCAGTTTAGTCCACAGGTGGCAGCAATAGTGCCAGATTAGGTTATTGTGTGAATTGAAAGTTACGTCACATACCAGAACAATACAAATATGAAATTAAAACAAAAAAACTGAATAAAAAATAGCATGGTCACGCATTAAACTAGCCAAGACCTGCAGGTTGGAAGAAAGGTTGATTGAAACTGAGAATTTACCAAATTAGCTGACTAAATTCAAATGAAACTGACCAAACTGTCTCACTAATAGTACATCTTTGACATTTGCCACGGTATATTTTTCTACCATTCACAAATCTGTTATGAAAACTAGTAAGTTGCTTATCTAGACAGTATTTAAAGGTGCCATAGTTTCAAATGCTTTTTCAAAAGCCTAAGATACCTTTTTTATCCAAATTTCTGTAATGCATTGAAAAAAATGAAGTGAAAAAGTTCATCCAAAATGTCAGACAAAGCTAAAGAAATGGCATTACTCAATTAATAAATATGTGAAGACTACCCAGCTAACAGGGAACATTCTCAGAACCTCTGGAAAGGTTCTCTCAAAATTATGAACAAAACATTATTCCAGTAAAGTTAACAGAACATTAGTTCAAAGTTATCTGGTCTTTAATAATTTTAAAACATCAGCACAAAACATTATTTATACATTATTTATACATTGTTAAAACATTGTTATTACAATGTAATAACATTAGCTATACATTGTTCATGTTTTTTTTTTTTCCTGTAACGTTTTAGTTTTGGATGTTCGGGCTAACATTTTCTTAAATGTTAAGAATGTTGTTTCAGAATGTTTAGAGAACATTCAAAAGTAACGTTGGCATAATGTTTGCAAAATGATCAGATTGAATGTTTCCTTAATGTTCGTATAACCAAGTTAAAATTTTTTTTTAAAAATTATGTTTTGAACTTTCAAAGAACATTAAGAAATAATATTTTCATTACTTGTTAGCAATGTAATGTTAGCAAGATGTTTTAGAACACTTTTTTAAAGTTGGGTACATTCCAATTAAAATAATTAAAATTGATAAAAATGTTTACATAATTAAAAAATACTTGAAGTCTACGTCTCACTTAGTTTTTGCTAATCATATCAATATTTAACTTTTTAATTAAACGACTATGTACAATAGCATTTGTTTACGCAGCGGTATGAACTTGGTATGGAGAATTGTGAAAGGTTGGTAATAACCCTATACCAGAAGGTTAACTGCCTTGACAGTTAGGGTTTGAAACAGAGCCATAGTGTTTGTGTAAGGTGTGTAAAACAAAAGGAATCAACAGTATGTTAAACAGCCACAGGGAGTTTGGCAGGAGCGTCAGTTCCCATGCTTCAAAAATGACTTGATTTTGTTGTATTATTAATACCTGGCATTTGTATTAAGCAAGAGATTCTACAACATTAAACAACAACAAGACTGCAGAATGTATTTGAAGCCGCTCAAATATAAACAGGATATCATAAAATGATATGACGCATCATATATCATCATATCAGACTAAATGGGGGGAGAATTTGATTCCACTGGCTGGCGCTGAGAAGAATCATATGTCATACAAATTGCCCATCTTCACATTACCCCATTTGGCATTCATCAATTTACAGTGACTTATTACAGCAATGAATTATTTTTAGGCTTTTATCTCATGACTAGCCAAATTTATACATTACAGTACAGTGAAAGATGTGGTTTAATAAAACCTGGATAAAGAAATATTGCACTTAATTAAATAAGTTAGTTTGAATGATAACTTGAATACATTATATTTTTAATTAAAATAAATTTTTGCCATTGTTGACATTAAATATAAAGTCACCGTAAAGCGAAAGTTGTTTTCTTCCGTATTGTGACAGAGTGAAACGGTAACATTATTCCATAACCTCTAAGATTTACTCAAATAGTCTGTCTGCTACAACTTAACTTACATATATATATATATATATATATATACACTACCAGTAAAAGTTACAAAAATACTAAGCAGCAAAAACATTAATGATAAATGTTTCTTGAGCAGCAAATCATAGAATGATTTCTGAAGGATCATGTAACTCTGAAGACTGGAGTAATGATGCAAAAAAAATTCTGCTTCATCATCACAGGAATAAATTTAATTTTAAAATATATTAAAATAGAAAACAGTTATTTTAAACTGTAATAATATTTCACAATAAAAACGTTTTTACGGTATCTTTGATCAAATGAATACAGCATTGGAGAGCATGGCTTTATTGTCGATCAGCACTCTTTCACTGTACAATAGACTATGTTGAAAGAAGAAGAAATGTGACACCATGTTTGAGTTTCAACAATGATGTTGTGATACTGAGGTCCTCAGTTCAGGCATTACTTAACACGTGACCTCATGATCTACAGTAACCTCTGACATCAGCGTTGACAGCAAGTAATTGAGCATTTATAATGTTGTTGATGATGTCACTGTGGTGAGTAGTGATGTCACTGTGTACACTGCCTATAATGTGTGTGTGTGTGTGTGTGGGGGGGGGGGGGGGGGGGGGCATCTGTTATCCATAAAAGTGTCCTTGGAAAACCCCCCACACACACACACACACACACACTCTGGGTTTTTATGTTTAATGGGGACTTTCCATAGACATAATCATTGTTATGCTGTAAAAACTGTATATTATATTCCCTAACCATAATCCTACACCCAAACATTTCCATCACAGAAAACATCATTCATTTATAAGCCGTTTACCTCACGGGGAAATAATAAAAGTCCCCACAAGGACAAGGATTCACACAGACACACACACACACACAGTAATCCTGTCTGAGATATGGTAAGGCCACACATATTCCACAGGGCTTTTTTAATTTGGAGAAGGATCAAACATATTATTAAAAGCAAAGCAAACAATCAGCTGACCTCACTGGAGGTGTGTCTGGTTAGTAATGTGCCTTCTAGCCATGAACTCATATGACTGTACAGACGCTTCATGCCTTTTTGGCTTTCACTATCAACAATCTAATCTGCTTATTATGGCCACACCTCTGAGGCCTGGCCGGCTCACACTGAAGCATGAAGATTTATGGGAAAACAGATTAGACACGACAATTGGAAAGTTATATTGCACACACTTTTCAACACTTCAAAGCGTCTGGCCATTTTTGGCAAAGTTTATTTCTAGGCTAACCTTGCGACTCTCACACATAAAGTCTAGCGGAAACAAAGCATAGGCCTAATCATTTTCCATCATTTGGTGACTTTAAAGGGATAGTTTACCCTAAAATTAAAATAATGACATTAATTACTCACCCTCATGTCGTTCCAAACCAGTAAGACTTTCGTTCATCTTCAGAACACATCTTTTTTATGAAATCTGAGCGCTTCCCCTCATTGACCGTTCACACAACTACCACTTTTGACGTTTCAAAAAGTTCATAAAGAGATCGTAAAACTAATCCATAAGAATTGAGAAGTTTAGTCCAAATTTCAGACACGATCGCTTTATATGATGAACAGAATTTAGGCTTTTATTCATTAAAATATTGATCAGGAAATATAAACAGAAGCTCAACTGAACCTGTTTGCAGAAGCTCAAACGTGCTGCGTAACACAAGAATGAACCTCATTGGCTCTTGCTGAAGCTCAAACGTGCTGCGTAACACAAGAATGAACCTCATTGGCTCTTGCTGAAGCTCAAACGTGCTGCGTAACACGAGAATGAACCTCATTGGCTCTTGCAGAAGATCAAACGTGCTGCGTAACACGAGAATGAACCTCATTGGCTCTTGCTGAAGCTCAAACGTGCTGCGTAACACAAGAATGAACCTCATTGGCTCTTGCAGAAGCTCAAACGTGCTGCGTAACACAAGAATGAACCTCATTTGTTCTTGCAGAAGCTCAAACGTGCTGCGTAACACAAGAATGAACCTCATTGGCTCTTGCAGAAGCTCAAACGTGCTGCGTAACACAAGAATGAACCTCATTGGCTCTTGCAGAAGCTCAAACGTGCTGCGTAACACAAGAATGAACCTCATTGGCTCTTGCAGAAGCTCAAACGTGCTGCGTAACACAAGAATGAACCTCATTGGCTCTTGCAGAAGCTCAAACGTGCTGCGTAACACAAGAATGAACCTCATTGGCTCTTGCAGAAGCTCAAACGTGCTGCGTAACACAAGAATGAACCTCATTGGCTCTTGCAGAAGCTCAAACGTGCTGCGTAACACAAGAATGAACCTCATTGGCTCTTGCAGAAGCTCAAACGTGCTGCGTAACACAAGAATGAACCTCATTGGCTCTTGCAGAAGCTCAAACGTGCTGCGTAACACAAGAATGAACCTCATTGGCTCTTGCAGAAGCTCAAACGTGCTGCGTAACACAAGAATGAACCTCATTGGCTCTTGCAGAAGCTCAAACGTGCTGCGTAACACAAGAATGAACCTCATTGGTTCTTGCAGAAGCTCAAACGTGCTGCGTAACACAAGAATGAACCTCATTGGCTCTTGCAGAAGCTCAAAAGTGCTGCGTAACACAAGAATGAACCTCATTGGCTCTTGCAGAAGATCAAACATGCTGCGTAACACGAGAATGAACCTCATTGGCTCTTGCTGAAGCTCAAACGTGCTGCGTAACACAAGAATGAACCTCATTGGCTCTTGCAGAAGCTCAAACGTGCTGCGTAACACAAGAATGAACCTCATTTGTTCTTGCAGAAGCTCAAACGTGCTGCGTAACACAAGAATGAACCTCATTGGCTCTTGCAGAAGCTCAAACGTGCTGCGTAACACAAGAATGAACCTCATTGGCTCTTGCAGAAGCTCAAACGTGCTGCGTAACACAAGAATGAACCTCATTGGCTCTTGCAGAAGCTCAAACGTGCTGCGTAACACAAGAATGAACCTCATTGGCTCTTGCAGAAGCTCAAAAGTGCTGCGTAACACAAGAATGAACCTCATTGGTTCTTGCAGAAGCTCAAACGTGCTGCGTAACACAAGAATGAACCTCATTGGCTCTTGCAGAAGCTCAAAAGTGCTGCGTAACACAAGAATGAACCTCATTGGTTCTTGCAGAAGCTCAAACGTGCTGCGTAACACAAGAATGAACCTCATTGGTTCTTGCAGAAGCTCAAACGTGCTGCGTAACATGAGAACGAACCTCATTGGTTCTCACACGTCAAGCGAACATGCTTGAGCTTCCTTTTACCACAACTAATGTGTGAGTTGAATGTTTATATGTGAATAAAAGCCTTAATTCAATCTGTTCATCATATAAAGCGATCAAGTCTCTTCACAAAATTTAGACTAAACCGCTCAATTCATATGGATTCGTTTTACGATCTTTTTATGAACTTTTTGAAGCGTCACAGGTGGCAGTTGCATAGTCTGTCAGTTGAGGGAAAGAAAGCGCTCAGATTTCTCAAAAAAATCTACATTTGTGTTCTGAATATGAGCGAAACTCTTACATGTTTGGAACGACATGAGGGTGAGTAAATTATGACCGAATTTTAATTTTTTGGGGAACTAGCCAGTCCCTTTAATGAAGACATAAATTAAGAACATAGTTAGTGCTGAAGTATTACTGAAAACACAAAAACACTTTTTTGTTTCCGCCACAGAATAAAAAATAAAAAAGTATTTGCTACATTTTATCTCACAACTCTTATTTTTTCCCTAGCAATTGCAAGTTTATATCTCACAATTCAGACTTTATAAATCACAATTAGAATTAAACAATTTCAATTAAAGGCTAATTACTAACAATAGCGCTAATTGTCAAATGGTGTGACATGCAAACTTTTACTGAATATTAATTATACATCATGTATCCAAAAAAATTATATTATGAACATAAAAAGGTTGATCTAGGCCAAAACGTATATAATTTATACGTTAAAATATAACAATTATATATTTTTTTAAAATGCATATACTTTAATTAAGGTGGAAATCACAGTTTTTAGGCTATAACATTGTAAGCTATTTCTCCAACCTTTTCAAATCTTTTAAATAATTTTTATTTAATTTTTTACTTTAATGTAAAAAAGGTGTGATGTTAGACGTTTCTTGATGCATGGACATTGTAAATGTTTATTCTGGCTAAACCCAACTGTGATACTTTTATTCTCATATTTTTATACTTTATATTTTATTCTTAAAATTTGTATTATTATGTTTCTTGTTGTAAATTATGTTTCTTGTTGTATTTGTATATGTGCACTGGAAGCCTCAGTACCAAAACAAATTCCTTGTGTGTGCAAGCACACTTGGCAATAAAGCTCTTTCTGATTCTGATTCTGATTCTGACATACCAACATGCTAATAATCAAAAAAGTAACAATGCATCAACACATTGGTTGAATTTGTACTTGATATATTTGTTATGAATTCCAGTGAAAGCAGAAGTGAGCTCGATGTGGACGACAGGACGCTGCTGTAACACACATCTGCCAGTAAAACTCCTCCTCATTCTGCCTGCATGAACCTGCCCTTCCCAGCATTCCCAGTGATCAAAGTCAACACTAAGAATGATAACACAAATATTACATTTAGATCCAAAACCACCTTAATAGAAGCATTTGTAGACTTATGAAAACACTCAACTGAATGAAAATGTTTTTGATCTGTTTATCTGAGGGGTTGTGTAAGTGCTTGTGTTGCTGATGTATTTATATAACACACTTATCAAAGCTGACATTTGGCTTATTAGTACTGGCTAACTGCACTGCACAGTGCACGACTTACGTGGGAAATTCAATTACAAAATGTCATCAGCTCTCCATTGCCATGAATATGTCAATCAACAGAATAACCTGTTCTTGGCAGAAACACAGGGCCTTGTGAAGAGAACAAACCTTGTGAGGCAAATTCGAGAGTAGCAACACAATAGCGGTATTTCAGCACAAAACAATGAAATGAAAATTCTTGCCAAAATGAAAACGAATTTTTTGGGAATAACCTATGCTATGCAACACAGGCAACGACTGGCGAAACAGCAAAAAAAACAATGTTCCTCACATTTCGAGCAGAAACAAAGCAACCTCAGCATCTGTTTTCAGCAGGCTTGCTGATCTTATATTCCTCCTATGTTTCCTCTGGTAATATCTCTGCCATCTCTCTATTTACAGACTTTCTACAAATGTCCCGCTTGCTCGTTCTCTCCCATTATGGCGGATACGCCCCCTATTGCTGATTGGCTACAAGAGTGTTGTGCTGCTTGATGGATCGGTCCAATCCACTTTGTTTTTCTCCTATTTATACACACAAGACTCTGTACAAACAAACACACAAAAAAATTATTCACACAGAACAGACATCTAGAAAATATACACAAAATTTTTTGTTTAGCTGTTGATTTCAATTTTCAACAGCATTTCTCAGAAATTGCTTACTGCACCTTTAATGTTTCATTAACATGACATTAGCCCTTTTCACACATACAGTCTTTAAATTACCGGTAAAATTACGGCGTTGCCGTAAGAAGTGATTTGGGCCAATCAGAAGCCATTGAAAGAGCAACGGCTCTAGGCCATTCATAAAATTATGACGCAGATGGCACGTTCACTCAGCACTCTTAAAGAGATTTTTTAATAACAATTATTATTAGTAGTAGTAGTAGTACATTTTATAATACCGATACTACTGCTCTGTGTTTCTTTCACCCTGTGAATTACATATCACCAAAATCAGAATGTGAAAACATGCAAAGCTCAATGCTTCAGCGATGATCTAAGCGGACGTGCCAAACTGCCTTCCATTCCACAAGCACGAGCCCTGATCCTGCTCTTTATGAGACTCCAGGCACAACTGAACCCATCATGTCACAGACACACTGGCTGTCAGATCTGCTCTCATCCCAGACCTCCTGGCCCAGCCGGATTGTTCCTGAGACAGGAACGCTGATTAGTGTAAATAAGTTCTAAAGACCCTAAGCCGTGTGACGGGACTCACTTCAGCTCAAAGAAGATTGGATCACAGCCTTGAATACCTGATCTTATTGCCCTGCCTGTCTTGGGAGCAGAGAAGCGTTTAACAGTGTGTGTGTGATTGTGAGCGTGTTAAAGACTTGCACAGTTGAGTGATACTTCCAGGTCAAGTCCCTCCTTTTATATATATAAAACAAATACCAAATAGAAGGGTGAGATAAGAGAGTTTGCTTTCAGGATAAACAGGATTCCAGCAAACAAACCTGTTCACAACAGTAACGGGAAGCAGGCAGGCACCTGAAAAGCTGTTGATCCTGGACACAATAAGGCCACATACACACATCAGCTTTAAAATGAGTTCTAGAGTTACTGTAGCAGCACTAAACCTCAGTACTCAACGAGGCAACAGAGTTACCCTTATATCTTTGCAATTAAACTGGATAAATGTAGGTAGCTATATAGCTATAAACACGTTAAAAGATTGAACATTACATTTACATTTACATTTATTCATTTAGCAGACGCTTTTATCCAAAGCGACTTACAAATGAGAACCATAGAAGCAGTTAAACTAACAGCAGGACAACAAAATGTAAGTGCTATAACCTTTCACAGTTTAATCCAACGTAGAACCCGTGCAATTTTTTTTTTTTTTTTTTTTTTTTTTTTTTAACATGTCAAAACTTTAATTAACATGATCACCAAGATTCAAGTTTGATCCAGGCTGATACAATGTGTGCTGCAGAGGAAATATAGGATTCGTTTTTCAGGATTGTGTAATCTCTTTATTCTTTAAAAAAAAACTATAAAAAAAATTAAATATTAAATATTTCCCCATTTAATTTAACTGAATTTCGAAATCTTTGCTTATGAGTGCTCATGCACTGTCCAATACCATAAAAATGTGCAGAGTCCCAAATTTTCCACTGTCCTTATCTGTGAGATTAACGTGGACCTTCTTTTTACATTTTCAACTTTCTTTAGTGTGTAATGTTAATGTTTGAGCATGGAAAATGTCTGCAAAGTTACAAAGCAAAAGATATTCACTCCAAAGGGTGTTATTCTCTATATCAGTGCGCACTGTTTCTTGTTATACAAAAAGATACACTTTAAAATCGATCATCCGTTTATTCGTCTACACCATACGTTACACCACATCGTTTGTGCTCAAACAACAACCACCGCACTTCCGGGAACTTCATAATATGAGTCCCCCTTTTCCTTTCGGTAAACAGTCATGTGAAATCCTAAACAATATTCAGCAGAGAGGTATAATGTGCATGAACACATTTTTGAATGTCTTAAACTTAACTCCCTGAAACGCCTCGTTTGTAGTCTTGAGTTTTATTCTGAGAATGAACATGTCACAATACTCCTCATTTAAATAATTCACACCCAAGCCATACGCAAAAAAAAGGGGTGATGCCTGCCTGGTTGAGTTGCATTAGTAGTGTGTTGAAACTTACAGTTGGAAAGGGGCATTTCCCAAACACGCTCGAAGCGGTTGACCAATCACAACACTGGTCCAGCCGACTAATCAGAGCAGGCACATTGTGTTTTTTGGGAGGAGAGGCTTCATAGAGACAGGAACCAAACAGAGTGTTACAGACAGACTGGGAAGAGAGGTACTGCAACAATTTATGTGAAAAATTATGTTTTTTGAACAAAATCAAGACTTTGTAAAAGGGCATATTATGGCCACTTTAAGATCAGCCAAATAATACAAAGACACTAAATAATAAAAAAAAAAGTAATAAAATTCAATAATTAGCATTAATAATAGCAATCATTTAATATTTAGACAATATTTATTGAAAACAAATGTATCAGATGTAGTTACAGCATGCATGAGCAGTGGCTAACCAGAATAGCCTTGATCCCTAAACATACACAAACTTGCACAGAGTATGTTTCGGGCCTAAATGTAGTGTTACTGTATATCTTGTGAATATTGAATACTCTGCAAAAATCATAACTATTTGTACCATTTATCTAAAGCTGCCAATTATACTTTGCTCCTCTTAGTTTCTCATCCAAAACAAGTGTGAGCAACTCACAGGAGACATCAACAGCACATGAGTGTGTTGTCCCAATCTGTGGCTGCCTTGAGCAATGACGCAACTATTATTATTCTCTAGAGCGAGTTATGACAGAAACACATTCCATAAGAGGTGTTTTTACTTATGTTGGTTACATAGAAAACGTCAATGAGAATAACCCCAAAGAAACTTGTGTGTTTGCTGTGTGTGGCAGTCAGTTGGTAATTAACCAAATGTTTAAGCCATCCTAAAGTGAGATTAAGATTATCTGATCAGGTATCAGATGTCAGGCAAACACTTTCTTTATGGATGTTGAAAGACAAATTAGAAACAGGTTCATATTCGCAAGGGAATGTCAAGAATTCTCCTAATTTCTCTAAGGCTTTTTTAAATAACCTTGTCAGACACACTCTAAAAAATAATTCAGGGGCTTAGTAAATATCACAGTAATAATTAACTGTATTAACTTAATAAAATCTCTGAATATCATTTACTTGATTGTTTGAGTTGAACATACCAAAATAATTGACTAAAAATCCAACAGTTAATTTTGTCTAGAATTTACAGTTATATATAAGTTTTTTTCACTAAAAGAATTTAGTATTTGACTAACCAATTGTTTCTTTTAAATAAACTTAATATATTTGTGAAATTTCTATCAAAATATTTGAGAATTGAGAATTAAACAGATCTGTTTCAAGAACCACAAAAATTACTTAATTTAAGTCAATATTATTAATATATTTAACACACTTAAGAAATTGAGTAAGTTTACTCAATTAAAACAATGTACCCCTCCCCCACCCTCTGACGTGACGACAGTTCAACGGTCGAGTGAGCGCGGGCTGTTTGAACTCCAGTCTCCAGTCCAGAAGAACAGTTCTCCTCTTTTCTTCTCAGTGTCGCCGAAACTTCCCAGTCTCTGCGAAATTCAGGTTTGTGTATGTTTTATTTTATCTATAAAATCATTACTGTGCTTTAAATCATTGTATTTAATGCAAAACAACATACAAAGGGCAAGGCGTAATGTGACACCTAAACGACTGTTTTTTCGCGTGATTGAAACGCCTTGCATAAAACACACGAGTTTATTCATCATAATGATAATGAATATAATTAATTTGGATGATAAAATGTCCTCAGAACTGTGCACTGTTTGTTTATTGGCAGGTTATGGAGTCAGTCGTCGCAGCATCTTTCGGCTATGAGTGAAACGCAAGACGGCGGTCTGGAGTCCGAAGTTCACCCGCAGAGCGCGAGTCCATCTCCGGCACAAGGACCAGCGCTGATACGGTGGATATTGGATAACAAGCCTGTTGATTACTCTTGAATTAGGCTACCAATGTTTAATTTTTACTTCTAAAATGTTTGCTAAATGAGTTTAAATGTAGGCAATATTGTATGTTAAAACAGTGTAAAATATGCTGTTTGCTGTACTCATTGACAATAAAGGCCAATGTCATGTATACTGGTGGTTGTATGGAATATTATTTTACAAAGGTTTAGAGGAAATAAAAAAGTTAATATTACTCATAAATAAAAACAGCTAATATTACTCATAAATATTGTTTTTTAAATGTTAAATTATTTCTACTCAATTTTATTTGTTGATATACCAGATGCATTTACTCAGATTTACTCAATATTTTTACTTGCATTTACTCAATTCATACAGTATATTTAATTGATTTCACAGCTTTAAAATTTACTCAATTTTTTTAAGTGTAAAAATGTTTCACCAAAAAAATTTAGTAAATCATGGTTAGACTTTTTAGAGTGCATTTGTTAAAGCATCGGTTTACTGCATATCTAATGACAGCATTTTCATTATGGAACGACAGACTTTTCATAAATGATATATTTTTTACATTATTTATTTTACCTTTAGTTTATATTTTATTAATAATTCAATAATTAATAATAATCAAGTTGATGTATGTAACAAGAGTAACCTTAACCCTAAACACAACCCTCACAGAAAATGTTCTGCATTTGATAAACATGACATAGTATGATTTATAAGCTGTTCTCCTCATGGGGACTAAAAAACTTTCCACACAAGGACAAGGATTTCGGTTTTGGGATACTACCATCTTTGTGGGATAAATTATAAATATAATATAATATATATTGTATATAATAAATATACAAAATTTTAATATCTATAATAAAAAAAAGTGGCCATTGTATGACAGAATAGAGCCAGGTGGTTAAAGGGAAGTGGTTGAAGACAAATATGAAGACAATATTCTGATTTCACACTGACTTTAAAGTCTCAGGGGTTCTTCAAGTCAATATTTTAGGTGTCAGTGGTTCATTTGACAAAGGTGAGGTTATGAGGCTCTGGCCTAAAAACAACATCAGCAATAAAATGCTTGAAAATTCAATTGTTCCAAAATAACTAGTATAGCCACCGTGTGCATTACACCTGACGTGACATGACTCTATAATCAATGGTCAATGATCTGCCTGACAACAACCTTTATCTACTCTATGTCTATATTTACCATAACCTTGAGTGTATTACTGGTTAATTAAACCAAACAGCTGTCCTAGAGAATATGGTGTAAACTTTACACATTTAGCCACTATGAGTGTGAAAAACCAAATTGCACAATAAATGGCACGTATAATCAGTAAAGTCTATCTGTTATGCTTGCAGATGCTATGAGCTCAAATATCAGTAGGCCTTCACAACATTTAAATGCTCTTGCTTGAATGCCTGGGGCACACTATGGAATACAGTCCCCAGGGTAACCAACACAACAGCCTGATTTCTCCATGGCAACCATAGGGATAAAAAAAAAATGTGAGCACAAAACACAAAACTAAAGAACAAAGACTATTTGTGTGAGAGACTTCCATACAGGCCCTAAAATTAACACTCGCCAAGCGCCAAATGCAAGTAAACATCAGCTTTGGAGATTATATGAAACAGTTGACGGTAACGTTTTTATTGAAAAATATTTAAATAAGTCAATTCAAACTCACTGAACTTATAGGTTTAATCATTATGTTTGCAACGCATATCTTGTGTCATTTCTGTGGCATCAAACGGAATTGAAATTTGAGTGGCCCGACTGGACTTGGAGCAAAAACACTGGAACACAGATGTCACAGTAAGACTATTTTCCAAATGATTGATATGCAGTAACTATTCCATCTGCATGTATTTCTTGAGAATTTTTCAAATACACTATCACAGCTGTTTGTTTCACACTGGCTGTAGAAACTAACAGGACCACAGAGTTACCGTGCAACACAGTCAGAGGGCCACTTACCGTGAGAGCAGGAAGAAAACAACAAAGACAACTAAACAGGAAACAGTATAAGAGACATACAGCTTAACTCCCAGTTCGCTCTCATAAATAACAACCAAAACTCAGAAAGAAACCGAATGTGGCACATCAGCAGCGCCTAAAGAAGTGCAGATCTAAACATCATTCAGAATGGCTGCTCTTTCTCTTCTAAAATTTATAGCCTCTGCTCTTAGGCCATTTCCTCATTGATGGCACAAAAGACATTTTTTTAGCCCCTCAAATGGTTGCATAGCAAAAGTCTAAAAGTGTCATGGCACTGTGGTCCTCCAGACATAGTTTACCACCTTATATCATACTTTCCCCCGAGGGACGTTTCTTCGTTGTTAGGTAATTTGTTTGTAACACACTAAATGGTGCTCAGCACCTGGGCCAACTGCAGGACACACTGACTGAGAAAATACAGCAACGGATTCATAAGAGACTTTGGAATCCACAGATATCCTTTCACGAAACTGTTATTTTTCCTGAATATTTAAATTAGGATGAGTCGCAGCTTGTGTGACTTATTGTTACTGCACTGCCACATCATCGGGACAACATTCCACGTGCACTGCATAATGCTTCTTATTAACAAACACAAAAATACTTCTAATTGCTGAAAGCAATTACTGAGTGATTACTTCTCTTGCTGAAAATACCACATGAAGATCCCCCTGTGACCAGTGCTGTGAACTGTACAGCTTCAACAAGATTACAGTTGCTTTGAAACACTTTTATATGACATATTTCAACTTTGAATTTTTTTGTGATGTAACCATTAAGTAAAAAGTAATAACATATTTTCTGTACACCTTGAATATGTGAGTGTACACATCTTAATCATGATCTTAAAGAGGACCTATTATGCTTTTTTAACATTTTCATCTTTCTTTACTGTGTAATGTTGCTGTTTGAGCATCTTTTTGTGCCTCATTGTCTTTAAACGGTCAAATACATAAAAAATGATGTCAAAATGTCCATCTTGCAGAGTATTCAGGTAAATATAGTCAGTTTTGGAACGTAAAAAGTTGAGAGAAAACGCATGTGGTGTATCAATATATTGGATCCGTTCATATGCTCTTAACTCTTTCCCCGCCATTGAAGAGTTATCTAGTTGTTTGTGAGAAAAAGCGACGATTGGCGAGTTTTTACGGCTTTTCGTGTTTTCACTGTTATACGCTAGGGGGCGTTATGACACATCTTCTGAAAGAGTACAAAATCTCCCGATTAATGTATTCTTGAATAAATTAATGAATGGGTTTTATAACGTTAAATATATGAAATATGTGTTATATGCTATTTAAAATTTGGCTTAGCCTTAATGCAGTGAATTTTATGAAAAACACTCAGGAGACAATTAATGAAGAATGTGTTGTGTCTGCATCTGCCACATTCTCCACAGAAACTAGGAGAATTACTGCTCCCATTATCAATAGAAAATGTAAACAAAAATATCTCTTTAATAAAGTTCTGTTCATCACCTGCTTTCCACCGATAATAGGCAAATATTGCTGACTTTTTTCACAATCTATTATAGGCCTAATTTACATAAAAAATAAAGTAGGTTTTGTCTTTCAGTCCATGTCTGTTGCAGTATATTCCACTGAAGTTCTTTCTGACTGCATTAAAAAGACTCGGCTCCATAAACTTTTATGGATACCATAACAGTGACCCAAGTTAAGATGTTAGCAGACACAATAGATTACTAGGGTCCAAAGGTAAACCTCTGCTGTGAAACAATGCTCAGGAAGAATTCGCTGAACATTCTGGACTTTTCTAATTGTGTACGTTTAGACTTGTGGACATACCAGTACGCACATTTAGTTTCAGCCTGAGGCTGCTCACATGCCACAGACAGAAAGTTCACTTTCCAATGCTATGAAAAGCATCTATTCTGTCTCCCATTTACAACATGCAAACAGTCATTTTTGTCAAACAAATAGCTTTCAAAACATTGCAACGTTTTGTGATTTAATATACCATCTCAAATGCACTCTCAATATCTTTTGCTTGATACTCTTGGCAGACTAATATTGCAACAAAGAAAAAAACTATATTGCTTCTAGCACGCTGCATATATAATAAGGCCTGGTTCAAAAACAGGGCTTAGATTAAGCCAGGATTAGGCCTTAGTTCAATTAAGTCATTTAAGTAGCTTTTATAAGTGTGCCTTAGGAAAAAAACATTACTGATGTTCATCTTGAGACATATTTGACATATTTTAAGAAATGTCAGTGCAACTTGCAAGTTGTATTTTTGTCTGGGATAAGGCTTTAGAAAATCGATTCTTCTTGATAGCATTCTTTAAGCGCAAGACGCAAGAGAACACTTCTGCATGTGCGCTGTTTTCCGAGCTGAACTTCATGATGGTCAGCTGGGCAGCTGAAGCCAGATCATGACATGTAGGGGTCAGGGGTGGCCTTTCCTTTTTTGCCCCATCGCTCGGGGTCGCCGCTAAAAGAGGGTTTCATTCACCATCTCTGTATTATCGCCAGCTGAGTCAGTCAAACAAACCAACAGCGCCTGTGAGTCACGGGCCAGCACTTGTAACGTTTGCATCATCAACGCATCACTGGCTCATTTGTTTGTCTCCAGAAGAAGCCTGGAGAATAGACAACTTGAATGTGCTGCATTCAGATAGCATAATAACTGAATCACTGTTGTTGTGGCAGCAACGAAAAGTGGACAAGTGCCAAATGCAAATGCACACAAAGGAATATAAAGCCCAGAAGCCCCATAGAGGCGAGCAGGCATTTGTCAGGAATGACAGACAGACTCCTGACCGAGGAACAGACACACTCTTTCGTTTAAGTTTACACAGTGATAATCTCCATACATGGGATGGAAACAGTAAATGCATGTCGTTCAGCGTCTCTCTCTAGTTTCATGGGCAGGATTTCTCTATCCAATCCGCTGCGGACATCTAAATAACCTGCATTTCCTTGTTACACCTAATAGTTTCCCAACACTGTAATAATAAACCATTAACTTTGTACTTCCGCTATACAGAATATGTCTTTCCCACATATCAGCATGTTGTATGCGCGAGCATCCACTTTAAACACTTTAAAAGTTAGGTGATCTAGCAAACAAACAAAAATAAAAGCTTCAGTTATGTATTTCACCACATCCTAAAACCATTGACTAAAACTATTTTTAAATAAATGAATGCTTTTATTCAACAATAGCGACATTAAACATTTATAACGTTACAAGATATTTCTATTTCAAATTCATTCATTAAAGAATCATGAAAAAAAGCAGCACAACTGTTTTCAACATTTATATAATAAGAATGTTTCTTGAGCAGCAAATCAGCATATTAGAATGATTTCAGAAGGATCATGTGACTTTGAAGACTGGAGTAATGATGCTGAAAATTCAGCTTAGCCATCACAGAAATAAATTACATTTTAAAATGTATTCAAATAAAAAACATTTATTTCACATTGTAATAATATTTCAGAATATTGATGTTTTTATTGTATTTTTAATCAAATAAATTCAGCCTAGGTGAGCAAAACCTTTAATAACTGTGTTACAGTGTCCATCATTTTCACGCCAATGTACCTTGCGAGACTTTCCATTTGGTTACCTTTCATTAATAACTTTCATTAATACAATGAACAGATATTTGTATAAGTAGGCCTAATGATATTTAAGCACATAATTATATTCAAATGGAATTTCATGAAACTCTTCATATTTGAATGTGCATAACTAGTTTGCTAATGACTTATTAATCAAAATGAATTGATGCATTAATGAAATTAATAATGAAAGTGAACTGGTTGGCTTATTTATTAGTAGTAGTTCATCTTATTGTTTTAGTATTAACATTATAATTAATGATAAGAACATTATAGAGATTTGAGGGCTCTTTTGACAAAAATGCCATATGTAGTAAAACACCTCAGCAACCAAATAGCAACACACAGATCCACTCTGAATACCTTAGCAACTGCCCAGCAAACTTCTATCGACCACTCAATACACCTTAGTAACTACCTGGGAAAACAACTGAAACCACTTATAAAACTAATACTGGACTCGCTGTCAGTGAGTTTCGGGGAGCATTCAGTTCTACAGAAAATGTAAAAAATAGAAATAATTATTATTATATAATTTTGAGCTCACACACACATATTGGTCAATATGTGTTGATGTGGTAAAAACATTCTTAACTGTCATATAAAGCAAGCATGACAAAAACATCAGAACAAACGTATTCAAAATCGAAACGGTCGAAGCCTTGCCTGTCACAGAAACCCCGCGAAACAGACAAACGCGCTCACCTTTTTAAAGATACACTTCACATTTATTCAGCTCAGCCAAAACTGCATGCTTAGAAATATATTTATAAAGACTTTAACCAAACACAAATATCAAAAACGAACACTGTAGATAACACTCTAGAGCGTGGCTTTCACAGCTGTCACGTTGTCTAAAGTAGCAGAAGTCCTCACATCTGTATTAAAATCTCTCTTTTAGTGACAGAAAGTGAGAGAGTGAAGAGAAGAGGTCAGACGTGATGTCCTCTCACCTGTGCAGGATCGCTTTCACCTGTGCCGACGGTGGCCATGTTGAAGTAGATCCCTGAGAAACTGTACACATTGAAATATCTGCCCCAATGTGCAGCAACTTCCTGCTCTGTCCATTATTGGCTCTGTTCCTGAAAAATATGAATGGCAGCATAAAATAACTCTCAAAAAAAGATTCCTGTTACATATAACGAATGCTTGCGAGAAACATTTATGGCTATAATTTATGATAGTGTGTTAAACAGTGTGTTACTTTATACTTTACTTTACAGTGCACCAAAGCTCTGAATTGATGGATAGGGTGCTATTGAAGAGGATAGCCCAACTAATGTAACTATAAGTGATACGAACACTTTAGGGGAAAATATAAAAACATTACAATTGAACACCAGCTTTGTATTGACTAAGCCATATGTTTCCAAATGTGTCTTCCATAAGCCTAATGTTTGGCAATAATCCAATATCATTAAAAAAAATAATCTGTAGAATTACTTTTTTGCAAGGCAACAGTTAACTTGCAAAAACTTTAACTAGCAAAAAAACTTTTCGATTGAAATGATGGGATTTGACTTAATGTTGCCCTTTAAAGAACACTAGATGGCGCCATTGTTTTATATTTCTATAAGGGTTTGTCATTGCATTGATGCTTTATCATTGTCCGGGAGACCGGGGCTTGTTGTCACAAGATATGCATTTATGAGGTTTGGGTCAATTTATATAAAAAAAATAAAGAAATTCTCTCTCTCTCTCTCGATCTGCACGATCTGTTTTACAAATCCTAAAAATAGGTTTTCCAGCACTTTGTGCTTGAACACCTAATAAGAATGAGACCTTTTTGACATTTATAGCGCCACCTATGGTCCGATCTCCATGAAACTTTGCATGCGTCTTCACCATGTTCTGACACATATGCTAATCATATGCTAACCAAGTTTTCCTGTATTTTGTCCCACCCCTTTTCTAAATGACCCTGTTACAGCCAGCCAAATGCAAAAGCTCAACTTTTTTTCCCGATAATTATTGATCTGGAGAGTCCAGAGAATTGCCCTAGACTGGTCTGGTTCCGATCGGGCGAAAAAAACAGGGACTAGTTCGCTCTCTCTCTCTTGAAGTGGTTTTCTATTTCAAATTCTGATTTCGACATTTTTAATATCTCTTGGAACACAATGTGGCCCTTTAAGGTTAATTAAAAGAGAGATTTTATACTGGGGCAAGTTGTCACACGTTTGATATGTTGTCGACAGATTAATTACAAATTCTTTAGACTAAAATGTTTTGGTTTTGCAGCTAAATCATTCATGAAAAAGCTGCAAAACCAAAACATTTTAGTCTAAAGTTGATATCTCAAAATATACAAAATGAGAGTTCATTAAACTTTTTTTTCTTCCTTTGACAATAATGGAATAAATGCTTAATTTCTATTTTAAAAAAAATAATAAAAAAAGACTTTAAAAAAAGAAAAATAACCCTCCCAACATGAAATAATCAGTGTTGTGAAATCTATGACAATTAGCCCCAGCCTTGCCTTTAGTTACATCCGTATTGCGAGTTTCTGTTTAATAGTGAGTGTAGACAACTGTCAACATTGTAATATAACTTAAACTTTCAGTAAATAAAAGTAAAAAGGAAACATTGTTTGGTCAGTGCAGAGTAAATACTGAGACCTCTGAGTCACTATTGGAATGATGTTTCGTTTGTTCTTTAGGCGAATTGTCTTTAAAATACCAGGAACATGTTCCTGCAATGCAAGACACTAATGGCAGCTCAGTCTTATAAGGTGTTGAATTACAGTGGAGCGGTCTTCATGTCTGCAGAGTAAACCAACCAATCACAGCAATAACAATCACCCTGACTCTCAAACCCCCTAATATAAAACTGTTTGACATTTTAACAAAACTGTAGCGTGTTTTTCATTAAAAAATAATGAAAAATGTATCATAGGCTATAAAATAAACATTAATATTACATTACTCTAATCATTTTTTGAGAATAGTGTTTCCAAACCCAGGGG
The DNA here is from genome assembly GCA_031834385.1 of Semotilus atromaculatus. Taxonomy (NCBI): domain Eukaryota; kingdom Metazoa; phylum Chordata; class Actinopteri; order Cypriniformes; family Leuciscidae; genus Semotilus; species Semotilus atromaculatus. The sequence goes on from JAULUF010000014.1 coordinate 7,111,449, forward strand.
TCACTACGATTTACGAGGGGTCGCTTAACTCAGAGGGAGCCCGTGGAAAAGTCTAAAGAAAAAAAGTTTAAATAAGATTAAACTTAATAAATAAAATCAAATGAAACATTGATTAAATTATAAATTGATTAAGAACAATTAAATAAATAAATGCTAGCTACATCTACAGTAGCCTACAGCACAGTAATAGGCTACGCTGTAGTGAAAAAAATTAAATATTTTCTAAATACAATTTTAGGCATATAAACATTTGAGTATCAATTTAGTCTTCATACATGAAAAAAATATAGCTGAAAATATGGGGGCCCTCGCACCAAGGTCCATTATGGCACCTAAAAGATTGAAAACCCCTGGCCTCACTCACTCATGGTGCCTTCAAGTCCTCCTGTGAAGTTCGTATTTAGGCTACTAAGTGGGAAGTCATGTTTACTACGTCAGTTGCGTTCAAGTCATTTTCGTCGGAGTAATGGCCGTGTCTCTTCTCTCAATTAACTATACAAAAATACAGCAAGGTTTTTAACTCTATGCTTCCAGAAAATGAAGAACAACGATTAATTGTAGCTAAGCTACTAAATTGTTAGGCTATAGCTTACAATAGAGATTGCTAATGTGACGTCATCATGACGTATTACCAATGGTGAACGCAAAGCATTTTGGGAATCCGCGGCACAAACATAAGGCGCCAGACTTGAATGAATGGAGGGAAAAACGCTGTGTTCAAGATGCCGTCTACCTGCTGTGTTATAAACTGCAATAGTCGTTCTCACGATAGAAGTGGCATTTGTCCACAACAACAGTAAACTCACTCCCTTCATACATACAACACGCTGCCCCAGCCCCCACATGTAAACCATTTATCCCCTCTATCTTAATCCAGCCCTTAGCCACCCCCATCAGTTTGGTCTGAAGTGTGCTGCTGGGGACAGAGACGCTTTCGGAAGTGCATTTTCAGAAGTGCTGGGTACAATGACGCAATATACGTAAATGTATGGTTAGTAAAAAATATAGGCCTAATGTCATAGAACGGATGTACCTAATACAAATAAACAAAACATCTCCAGTTAACTAGCAGAGCATTCATTTAGTTCGCTATTAAATACGAGATCTAACGCTTAAATCTGTTTTTGAGATCCAGCTGAGCGCTCGTTGCCGCTGCTCATGCATAGTGTTGTGGCTCGCGCACAGTCCTCAGTCGGACGCGCGCTTCAATCTATCGCCGTTGCAGAGACTCTCTGTTCGTTCCGGTAAAATCACAAAATAAACTGCACACAAATTTGTCCCTGCTTAATATAGACTGTAACCACTGATGAACATGTTCGGTTTTATTGACAGAGAAAAAAACTAAACGTTGTGTGAATTAGAACCCAAAACCTCTGACACGCTTGGCAGAATATCTACCACTAGACCATTTAAGAACTCAAACAATGTGTGCGGATCGAAGTATTTAATTTGGAAAATGACAAAAATAAACTGGTGCCACAGAGGGGACATTCTACACTCATGATATTCTTTAAAAAAGGAAGCGCGATAGTCAGATAGAGATAATTATACCAGCATCATGTCAAAAAGAAGTGGACAACAAGACAACGCTTTTTTTTTTTTTTTTTAAGTGGTGGGTACAAAATTGACTCATGACGAAATCTGCTGGGTGCTGCAGCGACTTGAAGTTACTGAAAACTTCGTGTGTGTGTGCACTAACACCATGTAGTTGTATATGGGTGCTGGAAGTTGGGCAACAGGATGACGTCTCCTGACCTGTCAATATGCTCGTAAGGATCCAGTCCTTTGATTCCCTTATTTTCTCGTCATATCTCATCTTTGCATTAGGATTTAGGTTTAAGCAGTATGGTCCAACAATGTTTTCTTTAGCCCGCTGCATTTTGTAGGATTATATTATATTATATTCTGTTTTTCACGCTAATTTTTCATTATTTTTATGCCAGAACGCTATAGCCTGCTATGCCAGCCCATGTAAACGGGCCAAACATACCCATAATTCTTTGCGTTCTGATGACGTTGCCGCCCAGTTGGTCACATGTCTTAGCGATCTCTATAGCCTACGCTGATTTCAAGCAGCCGTCATTTTGAAATCGAAAGTGAGGCTCCGGTGGTTCATGTGCGTTCAACTCGTAAATACGACCTTTCCGACATGACTTGAACAGTTTGAGGGTTACACGTAACGTCAGGGATGAAGCAGGCCTAGTTAACGTTACCGGTTTGACGATAAACCACAATTCCCGACGGTTAGTATTACAGTTTAATATTTAAATCATATACCATGCCTGCGTTTTGTTTTGTGTGAAAACATGGCGAAAATAAGTGAGAGGTTTTACATGCGAGTGCTGAGGGAAATTAATTAAAGTATGAATTATTTGAATGTATCTATGAAGGGAACTGACTGCCTTGAGAAAAATGTCGATGAAATTTTCTTTTCATCTTACCTCCGTTATAAGTTCAGCGCTGCTTTGCGTACAGCCGTTACCGGGGAAACAGCTCTATTTCAGCTCGCCATCTGTCAGAGCATCGATTTACATTTTCTTTCAACCGGACCCGGTCTATGGTTTTTGTTTCTAAAAAATCTAAACCGTTTGGATAATCTAGAATTATTCATGAAATATTCATTTACCATTGACTCAATTTTACTTACACTTAAAAATTGTGTAAAGGCTGAAACGTGAGATTCGTCATTTTATAAAACTTTTTGCACTTTATTTGAACATAGTAGCAGCTAGCCTAACCATGTTAACATTATTGTAAGTCAGCCAACCAACACACTTGATCATTTGAAATCCGTCCATCATTGTTAATGAATCGTAGCCTAAGCTAGCCTACTATTGTTATATTAGCATACGCTGATTTCACGCAGCCGCCATTTTTAAATCGCAAGTGAGGCTCCGGTGTGCGTTCAACTTGTAATTACGACCTTTCCGACATGACTTGAACAGTTTGAGAGTTGTCAGGGATGAAGCAGGCCAAATAATATTATTTGGTTGCATTTATTAAAAACTTGACATCTGATTTTGTAATCCCTGCCCGTAAATTAAATGTGTCTGCTAGTGAGGGTCGTAAGGGGGTTTGAATGTTAGCCTACAATAGGAGTCTCCTGGAAAAAAGGTTGGGACCCACCCAGATCCGGTACGTGTTGAATCGACATGTTTGTTAATTTGTTTAATGGTGGTTTAAAATTGTACAGACTAAAACTATTCAGATGAGAGTGTAGCATATGTATACCCTGAGCTGAGCAGACCGGCACCCTGACATACACACATACAGGGCTTAGACAATAAATCTGAAACACCAGATTTACAATCATTTATATTAGTATGGTGTAGGGCAGGGGTCTCCAACCTTTTTTTTATTTGAAAGCTACTTTTTAAAAATGAAAGTGGCCGAGAGCTACTCCTGTAATTAAATCTGTTAAATAATGTCTCATAACTCTCATATCAACAACTATCCAAACTGTTTTAGACCTAAAATAGTTTTTGTAGGCCTATGTCAGAGAAAAGAACAGAATCAGAGATTCATTTTTTTATACAAATTTGTACTTTGCAAATTATATTGTAAAAACACATAATTATAGTTGATTTTATATCATACTGTAGGCTAACTAGATAAAATGTCATGAAATTTTTATTTCATGATTATAGTGACCAAAATGACCATGGTTATCACAGAATCCTGTTCAAAAAGTAGCTACTAATACTACACAATAAAATCAATTCACCAATATGTCGAAAACCAGCAAATACCAAATAAAATCACCATCAATATGCACTTTTTGTTTACATAAACATCCAAATAATAACATTAAAAAATGATGGCCAGATTTTAAAGGACTGTCTTTTTACAGTCTATGCTTGCAACATGTTATCTAACATGTACAAGTTCAAATAAAGTTTTGACAAAAACGTTTTTTTAAAATATAAACCTTGCATATTTCAGCCTTTAAATCATTTTTATAAAAATAATTAGTCAAAAAAGGATAAATTACTGACGTTTACAATGCACATTAACTTATCTTTTATTATTATAGTAAAATTCGATCTGATTTTCCCGGTGGCGTCTGTCGTTGCTATGCAACCATGCATTGCGCTCTCCACAATGACAAAGAAGGTTTAGTAGCTAATGGATTTCCACCACAGAAAAACGCTTGCTGTAGCTCTGCTACAAGATTTATTTACGGAGAAGAGAAAAACACCCGTGTTTGGGTGCACCCCCCATCCTTCATGTTGACTGAGCTTTCAATGTTGCGATGCGTTCTTGCTGCACCTGGAAAAAATTAGCGCGTCGCTTCAATTATGAGCACGCTTGTCGCACGCATACATTTGAAATAACAAACTTGAGCGCGCAAAAGACGCGATATGTGAACGGCTCCTTGACTTGCTACTGGTAGCTCGCGATCGAATGAGCGACGTGTTGGAGACCCCTAAACTTATCTAAACTCATGTATAATGAACATTTTTTTGAGATATTGTCATTTTTAAATATATATTTAATGCAAGTGTGATTAAAAAAGAATAGCAACAGAATACAATTAAATTGCAGATGCAGCTCACTAATGAGTTGTGCTATTTTTAGACCAGGCCTGCGGGCGACTCATGTGGTCCCTGGGGGCGACCTGGTGCCCGCGGGCACCGTGTTGGTGACCCCTGGTGTAGGGCCTCCTTTTGCAGCCAATACAGCATCAATTCATCTTGGGAATGTCAAATACAAGTCCTTCACAGTGGCCAGAATGAATTTTAGCCATTCATCTTCCAGAACAGTGGCCAGGTCACTCTGTGATGCTGGTGGACATAAACGTTTTCTGACTTGCTCCTCCAAAATACCCCAAAGTGGTTCAAAAATATTTCTATCTGGTGACTGTGCAGGCCATGGGAGATGTTCAACTTCACTTTCATGTTCAACAAACTATTCTGTCAAGTCTTGCGGTGTGTATTGGTGCATTATCATGATGATACACGGCACCCCCTTCAGGGTACAATGTTTGAATCATTGGGTCACATGGTCCTCCAGAATGGTTCAGTAGTGATTCACCCATCAAGCACAGAAGGGAATGCCATGATATTGCAACCCCTGTGCTTCACTTTGGGCACGCAACGGTCCGGGTGTTAAGCCTATCCACACTGTAACTCCCACGAATGTGGGAAAGACAGTGAATGGACTCATCAGAGAACAATACATGTTTCATATTGTTCGCATTGGTATGAGTTACCAAAAGTTTGGCTATAGCAGCCCGACCATGACTATTGACTCTGTGGAGCTCCCGACAAACAGTTTTGGTGGAAACAGGAGAGTCGAGGTACTCATTTAATTCTGCAGTAAGTGGGGCAGCTGTGGTTTTTTGGATACAATCCGGGTTAGTACCTGGACATCCCTTTCAGACAGCTTCCTCTTGCATTGACAGTTACTCCTGTTGGATGGTGTCACGGAACACACACTGGAGAGAGAGACAGAGATCCAATCGCAATGACTTTATTAAGGGTAAATCCGTACTCACAACTAGTTCAGGCAGAGGTCAAGAATCCAGAAAAGCAGTCCAAAACATGAAACAAAACAAGAAGGGGACAGAATGCAGGGAACCGAAGTGTGGTGACAATCAACAAGGACTCCGTGACAAACACTGAAACAGACAGGGTAGATATACACAAGTGCTAACAGGGTGACGAGATACAGCTGTGAGGTAATGAATAATCAGTGACAGACAGGATGATGGGAAATGTAGTGAGAATGAGATGACACCGTGAATACTGAGGACCTCTATTGATAAACCCATGGAACAACCAGACACTGTGACATGACGTCCCCTCTACGGAGCGGCTACCAGACGCTCCAAGACAACACTAAGACACAACACAAGAGTTCAGGAGGGAGGTGGAACGGTGGAGGATCAGGGGGAGGGATGGTGGGCCAGGTCCATAAGGGGAGACAGGAACAAGGGATGAGGGCTTAACCGGGGACCAGGGCAAAACACAGAGTCCATCGGGCGGCCAGGGCGGTGAAGACCCCTCGGGCGGCCAGGGCGGCGAAGACCCCTCGGGCGGCCAGGGCGGCGAAGACCCCTCGGGCGGCCAGGGCGGCGAAGACCCCTCGGGCGGCCAGGGCGGCGAAGACCCCTCGGGCGGCCAGGGCGGAACAGACACAAGCACTGGCTCCGGCTCAGGAACGGGAACAGACACCGGCTCAGGAACGGGAACAGACACCGGCTAAGGAACGGGAACAGACACCGGCTCAGCAGCCACTAGAACAGTAGCGGCCACAAGGACAGACACAAACACAGAAACAGACACTGGCTCCGGCTCTGGAGCAGACACTGGTTCCGGCTCTGGAGCAGGCACTGGTTCCGGCTCTGGAGCAGGCACTGGTTCCGGCTCTGGAGCAGGCACTGGTTCCGGCTCTGGAGCAGGCACTGGTTCCGGCTCTGGAGCAGGCACTGGTTCCGGCTCTGGAGCAGGCACTGGTTCCGGCTCTGGAACAGCAGGCACTGGTTCCGGCTCTGGAACAGCAGACACCGGCTCTGGAACAGCAGACACCGGCTCTGGAACAGCCACTAGAACAGTAATGGCTACAAGGACAGACACAAACATTGGCTCAGGAACAGGCGCTGGCTCCGGCTCAGATACAGCAGACACTGGCTCCGGCTCTGGAACAGCAGACACTGGCCCCGGCTCTGGAACAGCAGACACTGGCCCCGGCTCTGGAACAGCAGACACCGGCCCCGGCTCTGGAACAGCAGACACCGGCCCCGGCTCTGGAACAGCAGACACCGGCCCCGGCTCTGGAACAGCAGACACCGGCCCCGGCTCTGGAACAGCAGACACCGGCCCCGGCTCTGGAACAGCAGACACCGGCCCCGGCTCTGGAACAGCAGACACCGGCCCCGGCTCTGGAACAGCAGACACCGGCCCCGGCTCTGGAACAGCAGACACCGGCCCCGGCTCTGGAACAGCAGACACCGGCTCCGGCTCTGGAATAGCGAACACAGGCATGTCCAGGATCCGAGCCAAACGCTCCAAATAGTCGGTCAGTATACCCCCCGCTGCGAGAATGGGTATCTCCTGGGACGTGAACAGTCTCTGGCTGGGCAGACGGGACGTGAACAGTCTCTGGCTGGGCAGACGTGACGTGAACAGTCTCTGGCTGGGCAGACGTGACGTGAACAGTCTCTGGCTGGGCAGACGTGACGTGAACAGTCTCTGGCTGGGCAGACGTGACGTGAACAGTCTCTGGCTGGGCAGACGTGACGTGAACAGTCTCTGGCTGGGCAGACGTGACGTGAACAGTCTCTGGCTGGGCAGACGTGACGTGTCTCCTCCTCCTTCTCCGGACCACCGGACTCCGGACCACCGGACTCGTGGCGGCGTAGGCCTGGCGAGGCTCCGATACATCCCACTGACTCCGATGCTCAAGGTATCTGGTAAAACCCCAAAAGTCCAAGACTTCCAGACCCTTCATTTCCCACCCCGGCAATGGGTCATCAAGACAGGTATTAAAAATGCTTTTTAATGCAGCCTCATTGTATCCCATTCCCCTCGAGAGCGTCCAAAATGACTGAGCTATGCAACCCAGCGGCAGGCCCTGCTGACGAAAGCTCATCAAATGTTGGGCACGCCCCATCCTCTCTTTCTCCGTGGTAGGAGGAAGGATACGGAACCCCATCATGCTGGATCTCTTAGTGACGGAGTCCTTCTGTCACGGAACACACACTGGAGAGAGAGAGAGATCCAATCGCAATGACTTTATTAAGGGTAAATCCATACTCACAACTAGTTCAGGCAGAGGTCAAGAATCCAGAAAAGCAGTCCAAAACATGAAACAAAACAAGAAGCGGACAGAATGCAGGCAACCGAAGTGTGGTGACAATCAACAAGGACTCCATGACAAACACTGAAACAGACAGGGTAGATATACACAAGTGCTAACAGGGTGAGGAGATACAGCTGTGAGGTAATGAATAATCAGTGACAGACAGGATGATGGGAAATGTAGTGAGAATGAGATGACACCGTGAATACTGAGGACCTCTATTGATAAACCCAGGGAACAACCAGACACTGTGACAGATGGTGGTATGCCGACATTATACTCATGCATCTCTCAATACACCACAAAGACTTGCTGTCCTAGATGAGCCAGTAAGACGCTCACCAACAATTTGACCCCAATTTGTGGATTGCAAAATGTTATGTATGCTTTGCTAATGCTCTGCTAATTCAAACTTGACACTCTCTTTGACTCTGATGGAATGTAAAATCAGTGAAAATTGGCCACCAGGCTGTGCAGTGAATAGGTTCAACCCTATATAATGTGTTATTAAATGTACATTTACTACATAAATAATTGTAATTAAGTATGTGATGAAATAATAATAATATTAAAATATCTATAGTATTATCTATATTATATCTCAATCCATTTATGACCTGCACTACATTTGTGTGCCCCCAGGGGTCTCAAATGTAAAACAGTGAATATTACAGAGTAGACAGAAAAGAAACATGTATATATCCACACAATTTCCCGAAGTTCTTTTGACAAGATTTTCATGAACGAGATATATCAGTCTAAAAAAAATAGCAGGTTTTCAAAAATCACCAAAACATCTTGTATTGCAAATGTCAAGCAAATCTCATTATGCGCTTGTATAAATCATTTAGACATGAGATGCATTATGCCCTAATTGAACTTTAATCACATACAAATGAAATGAAATGTTATACATGAATAAACTTCGTGATGTGTTTGTCTTACCTGAGGCTGCCAGTAAATAAAAAGTGTCTTTGGACACGTGGCTACCGTTGGCCACGGCCTTGGTCAAGGAATTATGCGTCCAGACCAGTATCCAGATGGGATTGCATGGAGTGAGAATACAGGATAAATCTAGGGAGGTTTGTAAATGCGGCTACTTGCACATCAGCCTTATGTAACATGTCTCTGGACAGATTTTGCAGGGGCACAATCAAACATGGCTTGGCTTTTGCCATCTGTTTGAGATTGATCATTGCAGTTTAGAGCCTGGTTACAGTATGGATAAAAGAGTCTCTCTGTTATTTCTGTCTTTGAATACCTTTGGTTGAATTCAGTTTCAGCCAGGATTTGCCTCTATGATCTGTTTTGATGTTCTGATGAAATGCACAAATTTATGAAACATTAGAGATTTGGGGGGAAGCCGCAAGCAATCTTAACCAAAGATTATGAATAATCATGAGGATGTCGGCAGTCTGAGGGCATTAATTACAAACCGCTAATATGAATATAAGATAATTACTTTTTTTTTTTTTCAACATTGGAAATTCAGTAGGACAGCAGCTAAACTAAGATATGTATTTTATTTTTATTTATCAAAATAATAAAAATAATAAAAATAAAAAAAATCAGATTATAAAAAAATCTAAATAAAATACAGTAAAATAAAATAAAATGTAAAATAAAGTAAATATAAAACGTGAGAATGTCTATAAATGCGTGTAAATGAGAATATTAATAAAATACATAAAAAACTAAAATAAATATACTGTATGCATAAAATCCGCATGTTAAGTAGTCTCCCAAAAAATTTGTCTGTATTCTTTCAAAAAAAAAAACTTTATTTACTGAATTTACTCATTTACTGAAATAAACTCAGTAACCACTAAATTACAACAAAATATATATTATTAATAAGAATACTAATAGCCTACATCAATTTGTAACATTTGGGCAATGGTTTTTACACAAACTTGTGGAGGTGTCCATTCTGTCATTAAAGCAAAAGTTGGACATCTCAAATACTAAAAACATGTTATATTCATGTAGCCTACAGTTTTCAGTTCAATTTCAATGTACACTCAAATTGCTTATTATATAAATATAATAAAACCAATGCATTACATTAGAAAACAATGCAAAACAGAAGCATTTTCACTAGTGATGGAATTTTGGACGTTAGTACCAGACATGGAGCAATTATCTTCCTGAAGCTATAAACCCAGACATCTAACTGTGGCACTGCTAAAGGCTGATTAACACACTCACCTGCCAACTCTCTGCACATCAATGGCTTTAGTAGATTAAAAGGATTCCCACATCACTAGTCTTGGTTTTCTTGATTAACCACAGAATCAGGATATAGAAAAAGGCCTGCTTTATCACGTAGCAAATCCAAAAGTAAAATTAATTTTTGCCCTATGAAGCACAAAGTATATTATCATAATTTTGGTATTTGCAATCATAATGAGACGGCAGATTATTGAGGAAATGCACAGTGCCTCATTTGTAATCCTTCATTGGTTATCGAATGGAAATAACATTTTCTTTTTTGTGCATTTTTAGAACTGTCAACAAACGGTGGCGCACTGACGCTCATTAGTTATGCACAAAATGTCAAATGAGTCTGACAACTGGGTCATAAAAGGTATTTATACATGAATTATTTGAATTAATTAGAAGAATTACATATTAAACACTGGACAATTTTACTTATATGTTATGCACCACATGATATCACCTGCTTGACAAGCTCAATACTGAAGCTGAATAATCCTGTTTACAGCATGTGTCCCACTCAACTTTGCCTTCATTCAGTCACTGCCTCTAGTAAACCAAGGGATCAGGATCCAAGCAGTTATAAATAAATCTACATCACTCACTTCATGCATGATTCAAAAACATCCTCTGGGCTTATAGGCATGAGACAGGCCCTGCAGTATTTTGTGATGTGGGTCTGGCTCCGCCGCCCTGGTTTCATTCATAATTTGAGTTGTATTTCTCCGAGCAAGTAAAAAGACAGAGGAAATTGCTAGAATTAGGACAGTCTGTTCTTTTACTACACTCTAAAAAGTCTAACCATGATTTACTCAATTTTTTTGGTGAAACATTTTTACACTTAAACAAATTGAGTAAATTTTAAAGCTGTGAAATCAATGAAATATACTGTATGAATTGAGTAAATGCAAGTAAAAAAATTAAGTAAATCTGAGTAAATGCATCTGGTATATCAACAAATAAAATTGAGTAAAATAATTTAATATTTAAACATTTAAAAACCAATATTTATGAGTAATATTAGCTGTTTTTATTTATGAGAAATATTAACTTTTTTATTTCCTCTAAAAAACCTTTGTAAAATAGTATTCCATACAACCACCAGTATACATGACATTGGCCTTTATTGTCAATGAGTACAGCAATACAGCATATTTTACACTGTTTTAACATACAAAATTGCCTACATTTAAACTCATTTAACAAACATTTTAGAAGTAAAAATTAAACATTAAACATTTAGGTAGCCTAATTCAAGAGTAATCAACAGGCCTTGTTAAAAAGGCCCATTGTAACTGTTTGAGTCTGTGAGACTTGCTCTAGCAATCAGCCAATGTCAGAGCACGCTGTCAAAGCAGCAACGTGGAGACACTAGGCTCCGCCCATCTCCAGCAGGTGGCATTGATTCATTGATTAGCATTTGTAATAAATAGCTTGCATGTGGTGTGTGTAGCAAACAGACTCTGTGCTTTCTTGCCATTGATGTGTGCGTATAATATACAAGTAAGTAGGTTTATGTATTTCAACTCATGTTATCTGTTTGATGAAATGTATTATTTTTACTTGATATTATTTGTCTACTCCTTGCTTAAGGATACTTCATTTAGAAGTAGGGATTTGATTTGTGTTCACATATTCACATGATGTTGCTTGTTTCATGGAAGCATTTCTGCTACATCTCATTTGTATGTATTTATCTTGTTATCTTGTGTTTCTGTTATGTTATATTGATATATATTATGTTTTGTTTAGACCACACCCATACTCATGGCATCACGACTGTACTCATCCGCACTTATGTGCTAAACCTGTATTGAAGCTTGATGGAATTGTGGTGGAGAAAATAAAGCTATAAAGAGAACTTACTGCTGCTTCTTCATGTCTCTAACCGGACATCTGTGGTGAACTAGTCCCCTACCGGCAAACCCAAACTGATTGAGAAGCTTCAGTTTTCTTCATGGTCCTTCGAGCCGGAGATCGAGTTTTCCACAGTTATGGAGAAGCAGCAATCAGCTGAAGTCCCGGTTGTGCGGCCCAGGAGACAATCGTCTTTTCCGGTACATTTGCAGGATTATGATTTGACTGGTTATAACTTACATAGATCCTTATCACCACCCAACTATTCTCACAAATCTTCTTGTGCTGCATCTGTCGACAAGGATGTCAGGATGGACACCCCACAAGCACCAGCACATCATAGTAATTCTCACAGTCCAGAACGGTGGTATGTAAAGGATCGGTGGGATCAGCAAATGGAAGCCCTGCGGGATGAAAATACTGATTTTAGAAAACTCCACAGAGACCTGATAGACACGGTTCAGCAGCTGGATGAGGAAAGAGATGATCTTAAGCAGGCCAACAGTAGAATCACGTCACAGATGTCTCAATTGGAAGAAGAGGTAAAAGATTTGCTATGTTGGCGAAATCAGCAGTCACAATTTCCTCCGATATTATCTCCACTTCCTGTATCTGGTCAGTCAAAGACCCGAGATCGCTCTGGACCAGTACCAGCCCCACGAAGGTCCAGAGTAATTGAACCAGTATCAAATGGAAAAAATGCCCAGGCATCCCATAAAGCAATACAGGATCGTAGAGCAGTGGAAAGTTCGGAAAGCTCAGAGGACTCAAGCAGTCAAGAAAGTAATTCCTCTTCTGTTAGTGATGGCATGAGAAACCTATGCCTGCGCTCACCCAGACACCAAAGGGTTAACACCAGTCCACCTATTGACAGACAGATTAGTAGGAGTCATGAGGGAAGACCTAAGGTCAATATGGTTCCAAGAAGTCGTGTCCGAACACCATCTCCACAATTTCCTATCAGGCCACGGGACAAGTTATCATTTAGGAGTAGGGAACATCACCACTCTCCAGGTTTAACGGTTAACCAAGAAAGAGTGTATCGGGGGCCTACTCCTATAATTCCTGACCTGATTCACCCTAACCCCAGAGAGTTTGCACGTCTTAAAATTGCTTTGGAAAACATTCTGCCAGTTGATTCCACAGAGCACTTCAAATTCCATATTCTGCTAGAACATCTCAAGCTAGAAGAAGCTCAGCTAATTGCTGAATCTTACAGCAGTTCACATCATCCTTATACCAAAACCATGGGTGCCCTCGATAAGCAGTATGGTCAGCCACATCAATTGGCTTTGCAGCGCATAGTGGAATTGATGGAGGGACCAAGCATCAACACTGGAGATATCAGAACCTTCCGAATGTTTGCTCTGAGGGTGAGATCCTTGGTGGGAATGTTGCGACAACTAGGTAAGCCTGGTAAAGTGGAATTAAAATGTGGATCTCATGTGTCCAGACTTCTGGGTAAATTGCCACATGATCTGCGAAGCAGTTTTAGAAGATTCATCTATCCGAACAATGTAAAGATTCCTACCCTCCTTGACTTCTCAGACTGGTAGGAATATGAAATCCAAGTGCAAGAAGATTCCACCAGATATGCAAGCCACTTTGTCAGAGGGTACTCGACCAGGTCATCCTGGGACGACCGACCAAGGAGGACCAAATCATACCACAAAGGGACAGAAGTTCTATTTGGCACTGAGAAATACTCTTCGGTATCTCCACCCCCTGGCACTGAGAAATACCCTGCAGTATCTTCATCCCCTGTCACAGTTAAGACCGCCATGGCAAATCCTTACTGCCCTTATTGTGATAATCACAAACATTCTTTGAATAACTGCGCTAATTTTTCTCAACTCTCCAAAATTCAGAAGCAAGATTGGATTAAGGGCCACAACAGATGCTGGCGCTGTGGACGGGGCCATAGATCTACAGAGTGTAATCTTAAGATGCGCTGCAAGGCATGTAATGGGCGTCACTTACTGGTTCTTCATGAAGTTAATGCGCGGAGCAGGGAGAGAACAGTAGAGAGAGAGGATCCGTCAGATAGCCCTTTCAGGGGTGAGGCCGCTAACGATGTATTATTCATTGACAAGCCCCCAGGAAGTCGTAAGGTACTGTTGAAAATATGTCAAGTTATTCTGAGAAATGGAGATCGATCCATGAAAGCTTACGCCATTCTTGATGATGGCTCTGAAAGGAGTATTCTACTACACACTGCGGCTAGCCAGCTGAAATTGAAAGGTGAACCGGAGGACCTGCCCCTGCGCACAGTCAGACAAGAGTTGAAGGTCCTTCATGGGGCGGCTGTATCCTTCAACCTTTCACCAGCCTGTCAGCCAGACAAGGTATATCCAATCAGTGGAGCTTTCACTGCACCAGAGCTGGGGCTTGGAGTGCACTGTCATCCTGTTAAGGCTTTACGGAAGAGGTACTGTCACCTTAATGGACTTCCCCTCCAAGAGATTAAAACTGGTCATCCAGTTTTGCACATTGGATCAGACTATCCTCATTTAATTACTGCAGTCGAACCAGTTCGCTTGGGCCCACCAGGAGGTCCTGCAGCGATTAGAACCCTCCTTGGGTGGACTCTGCAAGGACCAGTTCAGGCTCTGCAATACAGTCTCACAGAGCAACAATGTCTGTTCACAAGTTTATCACCTTCTGTTACTCTGCACCAACAAGTTGAACGTCTCTGGCAAATGGATGTCCTCCCTTGGAGGGATGAGAAGACGAGCACTAGATCAGTACTCGACCAGCAGTCAATAAAACTACTGGAACAAAAAACTGTCAGAGTTGAAGTCGATGGGATTCTGCGATATGCTACCCCACTACTCAGAGTTCAAAATATGCCCTCTCTTCATGCACCCAAGGCAGCGGTAATGCCTCAGCTAAGAAGCCTAGAACGTCGCCTCAGTAAGTCTCCTGATCAAGCAGCTATCTACCAGGCTGAGATTAAACGACTGGAGCAAGAAGGTTACATAGCTGAACTGCAGTCAGGAGCTGAAGACACTCCAGTAAGTTGGTATATCCCACACCATATGGTTGAACATAATGGGAAACATAGAGTAGTTTTCAACTGTTCATTCCAGTTTCAAGGTAACAACCTCAATGAACTGTTGCTTCCAGGACCTACACTGACTTCCTCCTTACTGGCTGTGCTACTAAGGTTCAGAGAACATTCTGTCGCTATTAGTAGCGACATTAAAGGAATGTTCCACCAGATAAGACTCCTTCCTGAAGATCGACCCCTTCTCCGTTTCTTATGGAGAGACCAAGAAAGAGAAGTTCAGCCCAGAGTTTTTGAATGGCAAGTTCTCCCCTTTGGGACCACTAGTAGCCCATGTTGCGCCGTCTTTGCCTTGCAGAAGCATATCTTGGAAAATAGTCAGCCTGGTGAAAAGATACAGGATGCTGTACAGAAGGCATTTTATGTAGACAATTACCTGCACAGTCTGCCCTCGGTGGATGAAGCAAAGCTCATGGTAGCCCAGTTGCAGAGTACCCTGGCAGACGGAGGATTCGAGCTCAGGCAATGGGCCAGTAATGCGCCTTCCACCATCAGTCACTTACCAGCAGCATCCAGATCGGACAGTGCTGAGCAATTGATTGTCAAGGGTAATGCCTCAAACCATGAATCAGTGCTTGGATTGCAGTGGAACTGTCAAACTGATACTTTGTCGTATAAGCTCCGTGCTGTAAAGTGTCAAGAAGTTACTATGCGCAATATATATAAGGTGCTTGCCAGTCAATACGATCCTCTTGGCTACATCATCCCGTACACCACACGTGCCAAGGTGATTGTGCAGCGGCTATGGGACAAAAGGAGAGATTGGGATGATCCTAGGTTACCAGAAGATTTGATGAATGCTTGGAACAGATGGGCAGAGGAGCTTAGTGACCTACAAGATATAATCTTACCCAGATGCTATTGTACTGCACCGAAGGATGATCGTTTCAGCCAGCGAGATATCCATATCTTCTGTGATGCGTCTGAGTCAGCTTATGGGTCGGTCGCCTATCTTCGAACAGAAGACCGGCAGGGAGAAGTGGAGATCACATTCATAGTGGCCAGATCAAGAGTGGCTCCTAAGAAACGGCTGTCAATACCTCGTCTAGAACTATGTGCAGCCCTGACCGGTGCGCAGTTGGCTAAGACCCTTCAGAAGGAATTGACTTTGCCTATTCGACAAGTTTTCATTTGGACTGATGCCACCACTGTTTTGACCTGGATTAGATCCGAATCTTGTCGATTCAAGGTTTTCGTTGGTACAAGGGTGACAGAGATTCAGGACCTTACCAGCCACTGTGAATGGCGCTATGTGGCTTCAGCTAGCAACCCGGCAGATGATATCACCCGAGGGAAAATGCTGGCAGATCTAGGGCCACAAAGTCG
This sequence comes from Semotilus atromaculatus, assembly GCA_031834385.1. Classification (NCBI taxonomy): domain Eukaryota; kingdom Metazoa; phylum Chordata; class Actinopteri; order Cypriniformes; family Leuciscidae; genus Semotilus; species Semotilus atromaculatus. Next base: position 7,127,719 of record JAULUF010000014.1, read on the forward strand.
TTGGAATACAGGTCCCCCATTCCTTCACCTTTCACCTGATCGATGGCAGGTTACACCCCCATCCTCTCTTATTGACAGTGATGAACTGAGAAACTCTACATTCTGTGGTCTGACTAATACCACACATCGCTTGTCCATGCCTGATCTAAGCAAATTTCTGACCTTTCAAGAACTACTGACAGCCATCGCAGAATCTCTCAGGGAGGATGGGGCCAATCTATCAGCTGAAGACTTTCAACAGGCTGAGATGGCTATCCTTCAGCAAGCCCAATGGGAAAGCTTTCCCTCTGATATGGCACAACTTACAGCGGGGAAACAACTGAATAGCAACAGTCGGCTCCTTAGCCTTGCTCCCGAACTTGACTGTGTAAGTCACCTCCTTAGGGTAGGAGGTCGTCTTCGCTGCTGTGAAGAAATTGAGCCTGACCAGATGCATCCCATTGTGCTGGATTCCCATCATCCTGTCACTAACTTACTAATTAAGGACTATGATACAAAGCTGCTTCACCCAGGACCTGAGAGAGTACTGGCAGAAATGCGTAGGAAATACTGGATCCTTCGGGGAAGGGAAGCAATCCGACGTTATCAGCGCAAGGATTGTACGGAGTGTCAGAAGCTTCGTAAAAACCCACAGATACCCAGAATGGCAGATCTGCCTCCAGCCAGACTGCGTCTCTTCAAACCCCCATTTTATTCTACTGGTATTGACTGTTTCGGGCCATACCTAGTAAAAATTGGACGCAGGAATGAGAAACGCTGGGGTGTCTTGTTCAAGTGCATGACTACACGTGCGGTGTACATCGACCTCCTTCCAAGACTTGATACAGATTCCTTCCTTATGGCTCTCAGGCGTTTTATAGCCCGACGTGGGAAGCCTTTGGAAGTTTTATGTGATCAAGGAACGAATTTTAAAGGAGGTGAAAGGGAGCTAAGACAGGCATTTGGCGAACTAGTTCCAGAGCTTCAGGAACAGCTTGCCAGTCAGCAGATTATCTTCCGTTTCAACCCACCTCATGCCCCACACTTCGGTGGGTGTTGGGAAAGGGAGATTCGTTCCCTGAAACAAGCTCTACAGGTCACTCTGGGAACTCAGCCTGTACCTGAGGAAACTCTTCTCACTACACTCTAGGGCTGCAACTAACGATTATTTTGATAATCGATTAATCGGTCGATTATTTTTACGATTAATCGATTAATCGGTTTATGTACTTATATTTTAGTTTTTCCCATTTTTTCCAAAGTAAATTATTAACAAAGGGTCTTTATCATTCAGCATAGACTTTTTAGAGATTTTAACCATTTTGCATTGTCATATCATCCTCATCAAAAACATACCTGGAGTTGTGTTTTATTATGTGTTAGTAATCCTTTGTCAAGCTCTTCTGCAATCAAAACACTGTACTCTAGCAAATTTCACAAGATTTCAAATAATGTTTTCACCATGGCAGTCCTTAGGGCTCCTAAAGTAGTTTAACATCCCGAACAAAGCTTATTAAGGAATCGTTCAGAACATATTTTCACGAAGAATAAGAATAAAACAGAATAAAATTGCAGTAAATTGCATTTTATTATTTCTTGTTTATCTTGTTTTGTTCATACTTTATCCTGTATGAACAAAATGACGGAGTATGTTTTTATGTTTCCACTGTTCGATCGCGCCCGCGCATCTCTCACACACACACACACACACACACACACACGTTCGATCGCGCCCGCCTCTCTCCCTCTCACACACACAGTTCGATCGCGCCCGCGCCCCCTCTCTCACACAGACACACAGTTCGATCGCGCCCGCCTCTCTCCCTCTCTCTCTCACACACACACACACAGTTCGATCGCGCCTGCTCCCCTCTCTCTCTCGCGCGCGCGCACACACACACTCCAGCATTGCAATCTTGACATCGCAGCCTGTTCATTATGCTGCGTTCACACCAAACGTGAATAGAGTTTTATTTATTTTTATACCGTGTATTCTCCGTGCAAATTCGTGCACCGAACCGTGACGCCCGTACCGTTTCGGTTCAATACGAATATTGTACCGTTCCACCCCTAGTTTACATGTTACTCTTCTTTTTTGAAGGCTCAAAGTAAAGTGCTCCCACACTTTGGATGACTTCGTTCGATTAGTTTTATCTTCCGCTTTTTTCTTTCTCTTTCTCGAGCTTACTCCACTGCCGCCTGCCTCCGCCATCTCGCTGAATGCTGCAGAGCCAGAGAGAGACGCAGGCAGAGCCGCTGTGCGGGAAGCACGTGACATAAAACGAGGCCAGCTATTGGCTATTCGCTACTTCTCCTGCAGTACTGGCTGAGTAAAACCTCCGGTGGCTCATTACTGCCACACTTTGGTCATCGCAGATTTAAAATATTTCCGAAATGAGCCGCTTACGGCAAATAAAAGTTATTTAGCAACTAATCGATGACTAAATTAGTTGACAACTATTTTAATAATCGATTTTAATCGATTAAATCGATTAGTTGTTTCAGCCCTACTACACTCATTGAGATCGAAGGGATCTTAAATTCTAAACCTCTGGGGTATACCTCCTCGAGTGCCTCTGATCCAATTCCTATTACTCCAAATACGCTCCTTATGGGGCGGCCTGATTCGTCCCTTCCTCAAGTGATATACCCTCAAAGTGAAATACTGAGTCGACGTCGTTGGCGTCATAGCCAAGTCCTAGCAGATCACTTTTGGAAGCGGTTTATCAAGTTCTATTTGCCTGGCCTTCAGACTCGTGGCAAGTGGCAACGAGAGTCACCCGATATCAAGGTTGGAACTACCGTTATGATTGTGGACCCTCAATTTCCCAGGGCACTGTGGCCCACTGGTCAGATCTCGCAAGTATTCCCTGGGATGGATAATAAAGTCAGGACTGTTGAAGTGAGAATTAAGGACAAGTTTTATGTGAGACCTGTGGCTAAGGTTATCCAGCTGCCTGAGATTCCAGACTAAATTTGACTTTGACCTTTTTATAATGGGCAGATTTCCTCATGCTTTAGAAATCTGGGGGCGGCTGTTAAAAAGGCCCATTGTAACTGTTTGAGTCTGTGAGACTTGCTCTAGCAATCAGCCAATGTCAGAGCACGCTGTCAAAGCAGCAACGTGGAGACACTAGGCTCCGCCCATCTCCAGCAGGTGGCATTGATTCATTGATTAGCATTTGTAATAAATAGCTTGCATGTGGTGTGTGTAGCAAACAGACTCTGTGCTTTCTTGCCATTGATGTGTGCGTATAATATACAAGTAAGTAGGTTTATGTATTTCAACTCATGTTATCTGTTTGATGAAATGTATTATTTTTACTTGATATTATTTGTCTACTCCTTGCTTAAGGATACTTCATTTAGAAGTAGGGATTTGATTTGTGTTCACATATTCACATGATGTTGCTTGTTTCATGGAAGCATTTCTGCTACATCTCATTTGTATGTATTTATCTTGTTATCTTGTGTTTCTGTTATGTTATATTGATATATATTATGTTTTGTTTAGACCACACCCATACTCATGGCATCACGACTGTACTCATCCGCACTTATGTGCTAAACCTGTATTGAAGCTTGATGGAATTGTGGTGGAGAAAATAAAGCTATAAAGAGAACTTACTGCTGCTTCTTCATGTCTCTAACCGGACATCTGTGGTGAACTAGTCCCCTACCGGCAAACCCAAACTGATTGAGAAGCTTCAGTTTTCTTCAGGCCTGTTGTCCAATATCCCCCGTATCAGCGCTGGTCCTCGTGCCGGAGATGGACTCGCGCTCTGCGGGTGAACTTCGGACTCCAGACCGCCGTCTTGCGTTTCACTCATAGCCGAAAGATGCTGCGACACGACTGACTCCATAACCTGCCAATAAACAAACAGTGTAAAGTTCTGGCGACATTTTATCATGCAAATTAATTATATTCATTATCATTAGGAATAAACTCGTGTGTTTTATGCAAGGCGTTTCAATCACGCGGAAAAAACAGGCGCGAGCCGCGCGACTCTCGAATGTTTAGGTTTCACATTAGACTTTGTATGTTGTTTTGCATTAAATAAAATGATTTAAAGCACAGTAATGATTTTATAGATAAAATAAAACACACAAACCTGAATTTCGCAGAGGAAATGCACCAATTCGGCGAGACTGAGAAGAAAAGAGGAGAACTGTTCTTCTGGAGACTGGAGTTCAAACAGCCCGCGCTCACTCAACCGTTGAGCTGTCGTCACGTCAGAGGGTGGGGGAGGGGTTGTTTTAATTGAGTAAACTTACTCAATTTCTTAAGTGTGTTAAATATATTAATAATATTGACTTAAATTAAGTCATTTTTGTGGTTCTTGAAACAGATCTGTTTAATTCTCAATTCTCAAATATTTTGATAGAAATTTCACAAATATATTTAGTTTATTTAAAAGAAACAATTGGTTAGTCAAATACTAAATTCTTTTAGTGAAAAAAACTTATATATAACTATAAATTCTAGACAAAATTAACTGTTGGATTTTTAGTCAATTATTTTGGTATGTTCAACTCAAACAATCAAGTAAATGATATTCAGAGATTTTATTAAGTTAATACAGTTAATTATTACTGTGATATTTACTAAGCCCCTGAATTATTTTTTAGAGTGTAGATTCACAGGTCCAGGCTATTTTGACGTACAGTGAGTATATGGTGTTATGAAACTGAACTAATCGGCCATTCAGGTTTTTGTTCATCCACTATAAATGCAGAAGATGGTCAAAGGGTGTGATAGAAATATTTTATGTAATAGGTATTTTCAACATTAAATATACAGAGAAATGCAGACTTAGGCTGAATCCCAATTCTCTGTCTTACCCCTTCCCCTTACCCCTTCCCCTTAGTTTTGCACGTTCACGTGAGAGTAAGGGCTATCCCAATTCTCATTTTGATCTAGGGGTAGGGCTAAGGGGAAGGGGTAGATACCCCTTAAAACCAAGAATTTTCACGAGCTTACTTGAAACCAAGGGGTACCCAGAATGCACTGCGCAACCGGCAACAATGGCGGGCATATCATCCAGAGAGTCCCATACATTTAAGTATTTTCGGCTTAAATGATTGATAAAAAAATTATGACAGTCTTGTTTTGTGCTCTACACAGTTATGTACATATATATATTTGCAACTATGTTGTTTATTGAAACGTTTTTAATGTTTTTAAAAATCGCTAGTTTGCTACGCTAGGCTATGCTAACGTTACTTTGCTGATTTGCACAATCAGTACCACATTTCGAGATCACCCAAAATGTCCGGGATTCAGCTTTTACTTTCTACAGTCGCCATTCATTATGTGTACATTATTTGACACTGACACGTAACGTTACGTGCCAGCTTTGCAGGTGATGCATTCAGCTTCAAACGGATCCCAAACGAGACGAAAACACGGGAATATTATGTACGTCAGGAAAAAAATCTCCGAATGCCCCACATGAAACTTTAGTTTTTCCAACCTTACCATCGTGTCGATTTATTTTGATTAATATGTGCGAGGCCGGGATAGAGACCAATACAGCGCTTAGTTTTGAGACGGTGAAGCCTTTCGCTTGGCTCCGAAGAGCGAGAGAGAGAGAGAGAGAGAGGGCGCGCGCGACCGGGGTTCCCTCTCTCTCTCTGCTCGTTCAGGTAAACATGCGCCCTGTCACAAGCGGAGCAGTTCATCTACATTTCTCTTCTCCCTTGATTTCTGCGATTTGTTGCAGACAATAAACACACTTGCAGACGGCATCTTGGAAGTTTGTGATAAACACTGGTCGCCCCTGGTGACACAGACGCCAGTTAATGACGATGTATGACGTAACCTAGTGGCGTCTCATTTCATAGGGGTATGTTTTCACCCCTAGCGCTTACCACTCGGTTTCGAGGGACAAGGGCTAGGGGTAAGACGAAGGGGTAGGGGTAGGGGTAGGGGAAGGGGTAAGACAGAGAATTGGGATTCAGCCTAAGGATGCTCAAGTCAAAGACCATATATATTTACTCTATTTAAGTGCTTAACACAGAACTAACAGTCATAGATCATTACAAACCAATCACCAGAACAAATCACAGCAAAGAAGACTTGAGTGACATTGATTTTTACTCAACTGTATGATTTAAATGTACATGTATCTTTCTATTCAGGAGACTCACTTGGTTGTTGAGGCCAGTGATCTCCCGGTCATGAATAAAACGTAATTTTGCAAAGAGCAACCTGGGAGTCATGTCAGGTATATGCTGCGCAGCTGAGATAGACAACAACAGAACATCTATGCGTGATTGAGGTAGTAATAGATTCTACGCTCAAAAGACAACAAAAGAAACAGCTCAAGTGTGATTGAGGTAATGATAGTAGATTCTTGACGGGACGCCGTCACCTTTCTTCAGGGAAGTATTGTATTGTATTGTGATTCAGAATATTACCTCGAGATACTGTAGTTATTATTTTTAACTACTGGAAGTTGCTTAAATTGTCTGTGGTGAAGAAGTCAGATTAAGTAGGTTGTAGTAGTTAGAATTTCCACAACAATGGTAATCTACTTATTTGGATTAAAATGATGCAGACAACAGACCCTTCTGTCATTTATCATCTTATTAGAGAGAGAGAGAGAGAGAGAGTGTGTGTGTGTCTTGACTGTGCTTGTATAATAAATTCTGAATAAATGTTATATCATGTGGAGATTTACAGTATAATGCCTTGTTATACAGAGTTAGACTTAAATGGCTGCCAGCCTTGACAATGACTGGCACTTACGCAGTCATATGTCAAGTCTAAGTAGCAATAAGCAATTCCATTTGAACACCTTTAAGAGAATTCTTATATTAAATGAACACGTTTTGCTTTGTGTTTCAGTGAAAATTTAGCTTCCGAGAAGCTGGCTGATGCTCTTGTTTGGCTCACAGCACATATGAGGCACCTTGTTTTCCTGAATGAAATCGTACGCGCGCGCTATTAATAGCACCGGCTCTCTGACGTCACAATGGAAGCCGCATCTGACTCGCGACAGATGATGATTCTCTCAAAGAGCCTCGCGACCGGGAAGGACACAATATCCCCGCGTATTTACCAGTCTATGCGCTTGCAAGTATATAGGAATTAACTTTTTGTGCTCACAGACGGGGACGTAGTGGCGGTTAGGAGATGGTTTTGCAGCATTTCCCCAGCTAGCGACGAGCGATTGTTCTTTCATAACATCAGCAAGCTGCAGTCACTGAATTCAGAATTCTTGACTTCTGACAACAATAAACACTCACATCACAAAGACACGGTACGTATGCTTGTGTCCACAGTGTGATGGCTTTTGTTTGCAGGGTGGTGTCCTCATGTAATTCATCATGCACCTTGTAGGACAGTTGATCAACTTCTTAAATAGAGACAACAATGTAACGTTTTATAATTTATATATGCTAGGCTATAAGTAGATTATAATATAATTTTAGTTGGTTATGGAATTATTTCCCCAAATTAAATTGTGTGGACAACATGGAGTAATGTCAGTATTCACTATACAGCTATATGGTAAAAATGCACATTATAACTATTGCTTTGCAAGTTCATACATTCATTAGCTTACTGTTTGCGTTTTCAACAGTGAAAATGTTTAATCTATAAACGTCTAACATCTAAAAATAAATAAATGAAAAAATGTGCTTTGTGTGGTAGCATCTAAATTTCCTTATTTTATTCACATTAATAATAATAAAATGTCAACATGGGGTAATAATGTTTAAGGGTCAGATGAAATATGAATAACCTTATATGGGCACCTGCATGCTTCCACGTTTCACGTGTGCACTAATGTTGTATGTTTACATTCGGTTACACTTTATTTTAATGTGATACATTGTACTTAGCCTACTAAAATAAGTACAGAGTATTAATTAACTAGCCTACATGTACTTACTATAGAGTTAAGGTTTTGTTTAGGGTTAGTTACTTGTAATTATGCATTATTCACTGTTATTACCATAGCAAGTTGGCTAAAGTGTAAATACGTCACCTTAAAATAAAGTGTTACCTTACATTTTAATTTATATGACACACACTGCAATAGTATCTCTTGATTCTGCAGTTAGGGTTAGTATGTTTTTGTATGACTGTTCTGCAAGTTCAAACTTGAATGCAATAGTCACTCCAGATTTGTGTGCTTTAAATAAAAATCATGACTTTGTTTCTTAGTATCCATTTACTTGTCCATTTCTACTCGATTCAACTTGGCTTTCTTCATTTGTGACTGTAAGTGGTTGGGAAAATGCAGTAAACCTTGGTACCACTTTGGTTTTAATAAAACATTTAAGACAGCAATTTTAGTGGGTTGGATTTTTTTTTTTTTACGTTTGTGTTTTTTTGCTCAGAACTGATTCTACCTAAAACCTCATTATTTGTTCAAAGTTAAATAGCAACAGCCCCTGAAAGAAATGCCAATGACTCTGTCTTCGTACTGTATATAAAGAGATTTCACCATAAAAGATGAGTGGATAAGACTGTTGTAGTTATAGAGAGCACAGAAGTGCATGCATGGACAATTTGTCATCATGCTGAATGAATACACATGCCTTAATCCAATTTTTAATGCACAAGTTTACAGATAGCTGATCTATGCTGATTGACATCACTGTTGAGACATTTTTTAGCTATATAGGAATTAAAGTCTCAGGTATGATTTTTTAGAGAATGCTTTTTTACACTTCCAGGATCCAGTGGAAGATACAATGAATGTGCGAAGGTGAAAATGAGAGGTGATGCCGCATCATGTATCAGCACTAATTGGAGTGATTAAAGGCCACATCAGTAATTTAATATTGTATTATGTAATCAGAAGTGTTTTTCCCCTTGGAGTTAAGACATGGGAAATAATTGTATGCTTTCAATATTTAATAATAATACCACATGGATTATCTTTACTGTTAATGCTATTATTTAATGATTATATTAGATGCACCTGCCAAAGAGTTAAACACACTTTTATAATGTTGGCAAATATTTTGACTTTACATTCAAAAAAAAAGTTTGTTAATTAAAATTATCTTTATATTTGCACTGCATCAGTCAAGAAAGTCATATGGGTTGTGTTTTGTCCAACTCAGCAGGAACAAGTGGATATAATGTAGGGCAACTATTTTAGGAATGTGAAAACAAGAAGTCCTGTATTATATTGAGGTTTCATTGACCCACAGCAAGGTCAACGCTCTCTGCGGCTTTTATGAAATGGAAAACCAGTATGAATGTGCGTCGTTATGAATTGTTGTACAATAATTCCTCTTGTCATAGGGTGCTAAAGTTAAGTATGGACTACGAAAGACCCAACGTAGAGACCATCAAGTGTGTTGTTGTAGGAGACAATGCCGTGGGGAAGACTCGCCTTATTTGTGCCCGGGCCTGCAACACTACCCTGACCCAATACCAGCTGCTGGCCACCCATGTACCCACCGTCTGGGCCATCGACCAGTACAGAGTCTGTCAAGAGGTAAATCTTGTCTCAATTAAATTTACCTCGCCATTATCATTGCATTACGTCAGGCCCATGGCTGGAGATAATGAGCGCATGCTCCCCAGATTTGCTTCTGTCAGGATTAATTTAAATTTCAGCTGGCAGAAGGGAAACAGATTACACAAAAAGATCAAATACGCCTGTGGTCTTCTTTGCTCCGGGGCAGGGGTGCTACTTTAAAAGCCGAATTAACGCTATGACTCCTTGTAGGTCTTAGAGCGTTCCAGAGATGTTGTGGATGACGTAAGTGTGTCCCTCCGGCTTTGGGATACCTTTGGAGACCATCACAAAGACAGACGCTTCGCCTACGGGAGGTACAAATACATTCTGTTTGATTTGCACTTCCTGTGTAATAGTGAGGCTAGCTTTAAAAGAATTGTTCACCCAAAAATGAAAAGCTAAGCTAAAGCTAAGCTACGCTAAAATGAACAAAATGCACCATGAATCTCTCAGAATAATCAACATTCAAATAATCTATTTAAAAATATTTAAGTATATTCAAAGGCAATGCTTCTTGGTCTGTGTACATTTATTTGTGTTTTTAGATACTGAAAGCAGAAAAATGTAAGTAAAAAAAGAATAAATAAATCGGAACGGCATGAAACGGCCCTTTCCGCTTTTAAGCATTTAGTGTTATATAATATTTATGAAATAACATATAATAATACAACATATAATAATATTTCTGTGGAACATGTAGGTTGCCGAACTGAATAGGGATAGTTCACCCAAAAAATGTAATAATTTACTCACCCTCATGTTGTTTCAAACCCGTACCACTTTCGTTCACGTTTCGGAACACAAATTAAGATACTTTTAATTAAATCTGAGAGATTTTTGTCCTTTCATTGACAGGTACGCAACTACCATTTAAAAAAGTTCAAGAGATCGTGAAACTAATCCATATGAATTGAGCGGTTTAGTGCCCCATTAGCTCAACCGAACCTGCTTGACGCACGAGAACAAACCTCATTGGCTCTTGCTGAAGTTCAAACATGCTGCGTAACACGAGAATGAACCTGATTGCTCACACGTCAAGCAAACATGCATGAGCTTCCATTTACAACAACTGATGTCTGAGTTGATGAATGTTTATATTTGAATAAAAGCCTAAATTCAATCTGTTCATCATATAAAGCGATAGAGTGTCTTCAGAAAATTTTTTTGACTAATCTGCTCAATTGATATAGATTAGTTTTAAAATTTCATTAAAAATGTCTTCATTTGTGTTCCGAAGATGAACAAAAGTCTTACGGGTTTGGAACATTATGAGGGTGAGTAATTGATGACAGAATTTTCATTTTTGGGTGAACTAACCCTTTTGAATGTTTGAATATGTGCATTTCCAAATTAGATTTAAGAGCTTGAGATTTGAGAATAAAAGTTTAAATTTCAGTTCTGACACCTTAGCTATTGCATTACTTCAGAAGACTTACAGCACACAACTTTTATGGATTTTTGTGATACTTTTTTTGGTGTTTTTTTGCTGGTCATCACCATTCATTTTAATTGTATAGAAAAGAGTAGTGAACATAGTGCTAAACATCTTCTTTTGTGTTCCTCGGAATAAATATAGTCATATACTGTTTGAAAGAACATGAAATAATATGTGAATGATGACAAAAGTTACATTTTTGGGTGAACTATCTTTTTTAATTCCTTTTTAAATTCATTTCATTAGGGTGCATTGTATTGATTTATTTATTACGGCAATCAGTGTGACTCAGATTAAACTACATAACATAAATATGAGGGTATGCATGAGAAAACGTCACAGTGCTCTCTAGTTAATATCTCAACAAATTACCGGAGAAAATTTTTAATTGCTTCTTCAGTTCACAAGTGCCAACACTTTACTGAACAGAAAGACAGGAAGCATCTTGCCATCAGATGCTTTCATCATTCGCACTGACATCAGACACTGAGCTATTTGCAACTGAATGTGTCCCGAACATGACAGCTGAGCACTGTTATGTTAACTCATTGCCATTTTGTGTCAAGCACTTGTTTAATGAGGTGTTTCTTTGCTTTCATCACATGCTCACTGCTTCTCATGCTTTCTTTTTATGCCATTTTCAGAACTGAATAAACATAGAATGTTCTCATTTTGGTATAGTGGTGGTAACATAATTAGCATCAATTATGTTATGTTCACAGATGTATTTAGCATGCAGCATTCATTTTCTTATTTTTGCTATTTCATTCAGAGTAATTTTTTTGTTTAACTGTTAATAAAATAAACACATTTAGGTAATATTACTGATATCTGCCTCGCTTATTATTCAGCAAGATTTTTTTTAAAGAAATTACATTTTCATTAAGAGATGGCAGAAACATCTTAAAGGGTTAGTTCACCCAAAAATGAAAATTCTGTCTGTAATTACTCACCCTCATGTTGTTCCAACCCCGTAAGACTTTCGTTCATATTCGGGACACGAATTAAGATATTTTTGATTAAATCTGAGAGCTGCATCACTCCTCCATAGGCTTCTAAGGGATTGAAACTTGTTCCCCCGAAATGTTATTAAAGACATCGTAAAAATAGTCCAAGTGACTACAGTGGCTCAATCTTAAGTTTATCAAGCGACGGGAATACTTTTTGTGCGCAAAAAAAACTAAAATATCGACTTTATTCAACTATTCATTTCCTTCTCGGTCGGCCTCGAGATAGTTCTCGTAGTAAAACTGCGTATCGCTTCTGTGGTGGACGTCACATGCATCACACACATGACCAGCGTCGGCCAATAGGGACCCTACGTGTGACGTAGCCCTACGCTATCGCACTATGTTAACGGACTAGAGGCCAACAGAGATGGAAATGAATAGTTGAAATAAAGTCGTTATTTTTGTTTGTTTTTGCGCACAAAAAGTATTCTCGTCGCTTGATAAACTTAAGATTGAGCCACTGTAGCCACTTGGACTATTTTAATGATGTCTTTAATAACTTTTCGGGGGAACAAGTTTCAATCCCTTAGAAGCCTATGGAGGAGTGATCCAGCTCTCAGATTTAATCAAAAATATCTTAATTCGTGTTCCGAAGATGAACGAAAGTCTTACGGGGTTGGAACAACATGAGGGTGAGTAATTACAGACAGAATTTTCATTTTTGGGTGAACTAACCCTTTAACTAACAATATTAGACTACTGAGTGTGTGTTAATCCACTGCCTAGTTCAATACCGTATTGAGGGAATCAAAGTCATTTTCTCTAAAGTTCGATCCCTATGAAATCTCAGAATGCACCATTTAAAAAGGGCATCATCTGATCACTATTTACTCTATGTGGCTGGAAAATAATACCTTGAGCTCATGCCTTGTTATACACTCCTCCATAGGCTTCTAAGGGATTGAAACTTGTTCCCCCGAAATGTTATTAAAGACATCGTTAAAATAGTCCAAGTGACTACAGTGGCTCAATCTTACGTTTATCAAGCGACAAGAATACTTTTTGTGCGCATAAATACCATTTTTTGATACATTTTACCGTTTTTGATAAATACCATTACATTATATTGAGTGACCTTGTCATGTCAAATATAATTTAGTCATCAGTGTCCCAGTGCTTAGTGGATTGTTAGCACCCAAATTCATGTTCATGATATACTGATTCATACCAGCTAGAGAGGGGAATGAGACGCAGTCCAATAATCCGTTTCAGAGAAATTGTATTCCTGGAGTGTTCAGTTCCTATGTCCTTTTGGAGTTGTTTAACAGATGGTGTTCAACAGGATGAGTATGACCCGATTCTTCCCTGAATCAGTCTGAAGAGAGACTTTAGAAATCCAAAGAAAGGTTTTCTGTATTTACCCTACAAGAGAAAGAGTATCACATGATTTAGCTCAATCCAGATACACTAGACTACTTCAATCAAACACACCTGACTTGTGGCTGGAGAGCATGCCTTGCTCCCTGACTTGCTCCCAGTCATGGTCAATGAAATTATATTTTTAGTCTTCCTTGCTTTATTGCATCCTAAAATAAACCCTAGACACTAAGGTCTGGAGTCATAAAGCTTGGCTCTGATTTAAAGAATGACCTCTAGATGTTCACTACTCAGGGCTTCAGTGTGAGTGGTGTACTCTTTTTCACAAAAGTTTTCACAAAAGAAGATATTTTAATAATGTTGGCCTCGTTTACGTTCCACAAAAGAAAGGTTTGGAACAATATGAGAGTCAGTAAATGAGTGACCTATCATTTTATGTTAAAAACAAAAATAATTATTATATAATGGATAGTTCTGATCCTAAAATCTGACTGGAAGACACACTGCAGTCAAATTTTCATATAAATTATACAACTCCACTTGGAGTGGCCTAACAAACGCTCCTGAATATCAAGTTCTCCCTCATCTTAGAATAACACAATTGCAACATATCACTTACTTAAACATTTTTACTGTCACACAGTATATACTTGCATATCTCTTGCTGAGTGACTGGTTCGTTTTGTGATAAACGAGAAGAAACAACTCAGCGAAAGAGAAGTCATACATCTGGGTGATTAGCTGACATTGTTGACAGTGGAAAAAATACAACCTTTACCGCAATCAGTCTACATGAGTTCACCTAAAGGAGACAAATACCCTTTTGCATGGATGTAGCAATTTTACAAATGACTCCTTCTGTTAGTGTGTTTCGTTTAATTGCTAATTAATTATATTTTGAGGATTTTACTCCCTGGATTGATGTATGGTTAATAAGGATAATCGCTACTTATAGGCTGGTTTACTCTCATTTATTCAGGTTGAGGGAGTTATTGTTGAGTTACTGAAAGTGCAAACTGCATCCATGCTGGCCCTCCAAGACATTCTGAAGTCCAAATAAGTGCTACATGTTTTACCAGAAGTGCATTGATTTTGGCTTAACATCAAACAGGCTTGTCTCTAGAGCACTATGGTGATCTGCCAAGAGCCCCATTTCGACCCGAGATGTCAGCAAACAATTACTGCAGGCAGGATAGTCTTTAGCCTAGCAATTATTGGGACCATGCTCTGCCATTTCAACGTGTTTAGATATCTTCAACCTCACGTCTTAAAAGCTGCTTGATATCAGACTCTGGGTTACTGTATCTTTGGACTTGTCATTAAAGATTGTGGAAGTAATGCTGTTCTCCTTTAGACAGATTTCCCTGAACTGTCATTGAATACAAAGGCAAATTATTATGTAGCATTGTTCTGTGCCTTTTTTTGTTTGTAGGGCTCCTATGATCTTTATGCAAGCCTGTGAAACATAAGAGAGACACTGTAAGTCGTCAAGCCTGCTAGCATCTCCATAATTCTCTGCATTGCCAAGTGTGTGGTGTGGTAGCTGAGACCTTTGCTTGCCCAGTCAGCAAGAAATGCACGATTCCTTTTGTGGACGATGGCAAATGGGTGATTGTACATTATTCACCTACTTGTGTGGTGACGGGTGTTGCTCCCCTCCCCAGGATAGACTTTGTACTAATCTTGCTTCAGGAAGGTATGCCAGCAGTGCGCCAGAATGTCTGCATGTCATCCTCTTTGTGCTTTTGTTTTGTCTGTTTTGTTAATCATGTTTGTTCTAGTCCTCACATATGCAGCCAAAATAAAAAAAGCATTGCCAAAGGAGTTTGTAGTCTTGGGCATCCGGCGTGTCTAAACTAAAGGCAATCTTTTTGCCTGCTGTCAACGAGTCAATGTCAGGCTGGCATTAAAATTGCAGGTTTTGCATGTCTACCGAACACTGAAGGACTGTGGTGTTGCTACGGATACCGCTTGGCACCTGTCACATACGACACTCTTGGCTTAAAATTCTGTTAGCATGCGTGTTACGTGGTGTCTTGTCCTGTGTTGTTGCACAGACAAGTTTACAGTTTGGACAATTAACTGATTTCCTTTTTACCTTTCACTTTTGAAGGTCTGACGTAGTGGTTCTCTGCTTTTCCATCGCCAATCCCAACTCCCTACATCATGTTAAAACTATGTGGTACCTCGAGATCAAGCACTTCTGTCCACGCACACCCGTCATCTTGGTCGGTTGCCAGCTGGACTTGCGCTATGCTGACCTGGAGGCAGTCAATCGAGCTAGGCGACCATTATCAAGGTACTGGTAGCTAAAGCCCCTGTCACTATTTCTTTGCAATTCTCAGCTATTCCCTTGCAATTCCTATGAAATTTCCCCTCAGGAAGTTGCAAACGCTTTAACCATTTGAGCTGTCATAGTAACACGAGAACTGACTGTATTTATTTGTCTCTCACAGGCCTATTAAGCCCGGAGACATTTTGCCTCCAGAGAGTGGAAGGGAGGTAGCCAAAGAGCTTGGCATCCCATACTACGAGACAAGTGTTTTTGACCAGTTTGGTATCAAGGATATCTTTGATAATGCAATTCGAGCAGCCCTCATCTCCAGACGTCACCTACAATTCTGGAAGTCCCACCTAAGGAAGGTTCAGAAGCCACTGCTGCAGGCACCATTTTTGCCACCCAAAGCACCTCCACCACTAATTAAGATCCCGGAGTGCCCAGCCAAAAACCGGGATGGCCCGAGGCAGCTTCTTGAAAGCCCCCTGTGTGCTGATGTTATGTTCATTATTCAGGAACACGTCCACTTGTTTGCCCACAGGATCTACCTGTCTACCTCATCATCCAAATTCTTCGACCTCTTTCAAATGGATTTCTCAGATGAGTCCCAGTGCTTGGTGGTAACAGAGCGTCACAGGCGGGATCAACTGATGCGCACACTAAGCCTGGACACAGAAGAGGACGTCACTGTTCTCCCCAACCTTTCGCCTTGCTCGCTCCGGGCATCCAAGAGTGATGGTACCCTCAAGGTGATGAGTTTCAGTGGGATGCACCGGCGCACCAGGCTGTCCCTGGGCTCTTGGAGCAAGGCTTTCTACAGCATTCACAAGGAGAACGTGATCAACCCAGTCACGGGTACGCCGGCTCTTATGACTGTTGTGAAGATGGATCATTCCATCCACAATGGACCATTCAGTGCCGTCTTACGTTTCCTCTACACTGGTGAGCTGGATGAAAAGGAGAAGGACCTGATGAAGATCGCCCAGATTGCAGAGATCCTAGAAGTGTTTGATCTTAGGATGATGGTGGAGAATATCATGAACAATGAGGGCTTCATGAATCAAGAGATCACAAAAGCATTCCATGTGAGAAAGGCAAACCGAATCAAAGAGTGTCTCGCCAAGAATAATTTCACAGGTATTAAGGGACCCAGATGTGTTTAATTTATCTTACATTGATTGAGAAATAAATGTCTCACTTGAAAATGATTATTTTAACATCTGCTACAACATCTGCAAGCCTCCTGAAATGTAGTGTTGAGGAAACTTTTTAATAGAATACCAAGCCACAAGCTTTTCATAATTTAAAGTATTTCAACTACAGGTATGTAGCTCAAACAGTGCTAGCAACTTCAAGGTCATGGGTTTGATTCCCAGTGAAGGCATGAACTGAATGATATATAAATGTACATGTAACTACAGTCAAGTCATAAGAAAGCAGCTAACTACATTCAGTTATTTAATTTCCAACAGTGTTGTTGATGTGATAAAGCATTAGTTTTAGTGGTATAAAATGGGATAGCAAAGATGCTATAAAAGATTACTTTGTTAAAGATTAGCTACTCATGGTGTTTTGGACTGTCTTTGCAGATGTGGTGTTCAGTTTGGATGATGGCACCATTAACGCCCACAAACCACTGCTGATCTCAAGCTGTGACTGGATG
Organism: Semotilus atromaculatus; assembly: GCA_031834385.1. Classification (NCBI taxonomy): domain Eukaryota; kingdom Metazoa; phylum Chordata; class Actinopteri; order Cypriniformes; family Leuciscidae; genus Semotilus; species Semotilus atromaculatus. The sequence goes on from JAULUF010000014.1 coordinate 7,144,889, forward strand.
GCTGCCTTATTTGGGGGCTCTTTCATGGAGAGTGCAAATGACGAGGTGAGTGTGAAAACAATGTTTAATGAGCTCCAGTTAGGGCACTGACAAGTTTACAGAACATCTTTATTTTATTCTTAAGCAGTAATGAGTCTGCCAGTTCATAAACAGATGGTACAAGGTCACACTGCTCAGACATTTACATGCGAATATATTCTCAAATAGATGCGCACTGACACATTTTACAGACATTGGCTTGTCAACAAATTGCTTCAAATTCTCGAATAACTAAAATAGTCTGGTCTGGTGTCTCTTAAGTAAAAAAATCTATTTTTGCGGTGATGAATGATCTGTCAGCTCTTATGAGCTTTGCAGTGAATGATATATAGCAGGGTTATTACATTTTGAAAAATGTCATTCTTTTGTATTTTGTTTTGTATTGATTTTCAATTTAAGTTTATCTGTAGTAATTGTTCATTCTTTTTTATTTTTTTTTATTTTTTTTATTTGGAAAATAACTGTTTTCCTTTTAATCTGGAACTCAGTTTCTCTATATTGAGTTTTGTAGAGTACTTGTCTATATTTTTTTATTAATGATAATAACCTTATACTGTAGTATAGTTAGCATCATAATTAATAATTCATTGCCTAGCCATTGACATGCATAATTCATAATTAATGAGCTGAGATGCACCATCGATACAGGTACTTCCTTCTGTTTGAAGCAAACATTATGCTTTTTGCTGGTTCCATGGCTGCAACATGCACACTTAATCCTGTTTCCACTGTCCAAATAGACGCTTTCATCTGTGGCACTGTTCATTAATTTCCTCCTTAATAGGTGGAATAAAGCCAAGGTGGAATAAAACCGAGTTTCCTCCCTGAGGAGGAAAAGCAGACGTCATTCTGAGACAGTGATCTGTTTTCTTCTATGGATCATTTTTGCACAAGGGACTTAATGCATGATGGCCAGTCATTTTTATTTGCCTTAGTGCTCTGAGATTTCATGCCAGTGTAACAATTGGGACAGCTATATTTTAGGCAGCGTCCTACTTTCAGACATAAGTCTATCTATAGACTTATAGCATGCCTCTTTTTCTTGCGCTCTCTTTTGGAGTGGTTGACTACCCCATGCAGCGAAACACAGCAATCTACTGTGCTTGCCCTTGAAGAGTATTATGTAATGGGTTACGTAGCAGCATCTATCTGCGTGTTCTGCTCAAATGTGCTTAGTAATGCTGGGCTGCTGGTGAGCCGACCATCCGTTTCATAGAGATTAAAGACAAAAAGTCCCGTTTCCAATCAGCTAAACAGAGACTGTGAAACACACATTGTTTCTGTTCTGAAATATATTTATTTTTATTTTATTTTTTAAATTATTGGTTCTCTTGAGCTATGTCTTTAATGGTTGAATGCAAATCTCTTGTGTGATTATTACATTTCTTTTGTTATCACCCATTAATCCTGTGAAAGTCCACGTGAAATCAAAATTGATTTACATTTAACTGGACTCAAAAATATTCAGCATAATTTTTAATCCCCAAAAACTACAATAATTGACTGAAATAAACTCAGCAACACACTAATATTACAAAATAAATACATAAATAAATAATTACAAGAATACTATAATAATAGTTAAATGTACAATTTATTTATAATTATACATTTGTATTATATATGAAAAGAAATACGTATATACAAGAATACATATTATTATTATTATTATTATTATATTTACCAATGTATAGTAGTATATAAAAATATATTTAATATATAAAATATATTTAATATATAAAATAATACATATTATTATATTGACCAAGGAACCTAAAAAATTTGCTTCATCTGTTAACTACTTCATGTAAATTTTATTGAGGTCAAAATTGTATGTCGTCTGAATAAATCAACCTCACAAATTAGGTTAGATCGAGCAGAAAACAATATTGTATGTAACGACTGCAGGGTTTTTTGTTCAACTTATAACTTGCTCTGCCTTTTAACTGATTTTCCTCTTTTGGTAGATGTCACAAGTCCATTTATTTTTCAACCTCTCCAAACACCTGTCATATAAAGATGCCCACGCAATTTAATCAAGTCTCGTTCTACATGTTTTCCACCAATTTCCTATTTCGCTCAAGAATTATGTCATATTTCAGATGTAAATGGGATGTAAACGCTATTTCACGCTGACTTAGTGGCACCAAATGGAATTAAAAAAAAATTATAATGACGTTCGTTCATATGTGTTGCCAGGTCTCATTCCCCAACACCAGCAGGGTATGTATGCAGGCAGTGCTCGAGTATCTCTACACCAGTCAGCTGTCGCCCATGGCAGACCTGGACCCAATGGAGCTAATCGCCCTGGCTAACAGACTGTGCCTTCCACGGCTCATCGCCCTGACAGGTGAGCTTTCTGCCAACGCCCCGCCACACGCTCCAAATGACACACAAAACACCACACGCATTCCTTAAGCACAGAGCCATTTGACCACCTCAGATCCAAAGCAAACAGGCCTTTCAGCCCTTTCGTTCTGTGTTGCTTAGCAACTAGTGATGTCAAGGTGCCAAATAAAAGAGAATGTCTCCGCAGAGCTTTGTGTGTACACACTACAATCTGTCCGCCAGACGTCATCTAATGACGTGGTGGTGACAGGCTGAAATTTATCTGTGACTCCAGATGCGGCTATTTACCTCAGGTTTTGCGTAGCCTGCGCCGCCCCGGAGAAAACACACTTTCTTTTTTTGTGCGCTGTCAGATTATTTACAGTATGCAAGAGTAGCAAAGCATCACATGAAATATTATTTTGTGTAAATAACGCTGCTTTGCTTAAACTAGACGTTGGGGGAAAGCTCATCTAAAGATACCTTCTGTTTAACATATATTTTCTCCCCTCAGAGCAATACGCCGTGAGCGAGTTATTAAAAGCATCTAAAGATGGACAGGATATCGATGGAGAGGTACTCACCTATCTGGAGCTTGCTCAGGTAAAATCCATCCTGCGTTATTAAAATGGATAAATAATAGTAGAGAAAAGTGTCGGCTAAATGTATGTAAATATTAGTACTGTGGATCATTACAAAAAACACGAATTAATCACATAGGATAGTTGTAGTGAGTCACGATTAATCGGCTGCTAATGTTAAAACAAAACTTGTAATTGTAAATTCAGTTCTATGATCGAAATTATTAAAACACACCTGATACATCTATTCAAGGGCTTCATTAGTTGAACAGGTTACAAAAAGATAGCAAAGGCATAAATGTTCCTAGAGACACGGTTGGAAGCATAGTTCGCAAGTTCAGAGTTTAAGGAACAGTGGTTACATTACATCTGAGAAGGCAGGTTTAGAAAAACCCTTAAGGGACTGCAAAAGACCTGCAGCAACACTTGGTTGCAACAGGCACTGATGTTTCAGCTTGCACAATAAGGCGCAAACTAAATGCATGCCAGAACTCCAAGACATACACCACCTCTGACCCAAAAGCACAAGAAAAGTTGTCTTCAATTTGCTCAAAATAATATAAACAAGCCACAGAGATTTTGGGATTCTGTTCTGTGGAGCGATGACACAAAACTGGAACTTTTCGACCCTACGGATCAGCAGTATGTCTCGAGGATCAAGAAAATGAAGCATATGCTGAAAAAAACACTCTGCCTACAGTTAAGCATGGTGGTGCTCGTGATGCTCTGCGGCTGCTTTACATCCTCTGGCACTGGAAACCTGCAGAGTGTGGAAGGCAAGATGGATTCATTGAAGTATCAGGAAATCCTAGGACAAAACGTCATGCTGTCAGTGAAGACGCTGAAGCTTGGGTGACATTACCTCAAATTCCACCAAGGCTTGGTTGCCGAAGAAGTCCTGGAAGATTCTACAGTGGCCATCACAGTCGCCTGCCTTGAACCCCGTAGAAAATCTCTGGTGGGATTTGAAGAATGGGGTTGCAGCACGCAAACCCAAGAATATTACTGAACTGGAGGCCATTGCTCATGAGGAATGGGCTAAGATTCCTCAGAAACGCTGTCAGAAGCTGGCTTCTGGTTATTAGGGGTGTAACGATACACAAAACTGACGGTTCGGTTCTTCCCGCGGTTTTGACGTCTCAGTCCGGTTCGGTTCAATTTGGTGGGCGGGGTTTAGAAAGCCAAAATTGCTTCTTTTTTTTAAACAGTGGTTTAATGAAAAAATTGTCTTTCAATTACAATTAAACGTTTCGCAAGGATTAAAAAAAAATATGCTAATGCTGTAAACTATATAGAGAGCCTGCACATTACTGTAACATTAAAGGTTAACAACAGCGTTTTAGCCTAAATTCAGATGCTATTTATTTTTTAGATATAATCAACACCCAACACATTGTATGAAAACATGTAAACTGAACATAAGGCAGTTTTTGCATTAACTTATGTTTTACTCTAATTCGTTATTGAGATATAATAATTTCACAGTTGTTGTCATTTTCATAAAAGCTATTTTAAACATACATTAAATAATCAAGATATCATTAACAGGTTAAGTAAAATATAATATATATAGGCTAATATAGTGCATTTATTTAGTGCAATAGTTCATTTCTCTAGGAACCAAGAAGTTGTGGACACTGCCACTGGATGACTTCTGCTGAGGTAAAATATAATGCTACTGTACGTGACAAACTAAGCTGTTTTATTGACGTTGTTCCGCTGCTGAAACACTGATTGAGCGATTACACGAGTTATGATGCCTTTCAATAAGTATATAGTGTATCTTTCAACATACCTTCAGGTGTCCATTCATGTTTATTCTGTAACTGAGGAAGAGATGATCACGTTTACTCGCGCTCCGCCCTGCCGCTTGAAATGAGGAGCCTATAGTGATCTGTCACGCCACATTAAAGAGCGTTAATGGTAGTTAGGCTACAAAACTGAATTCGTTGTGTACACATAAGACATGAGGTCCAATGAGACAGGGCGGGGCCGGGGCAGCAGGGGGCGGGGCGTGTTCGGTACGCCATGAGAGTATCGCGGTTTTTCGGTTCGGTACGAATATCGTTACACCCCTACTGGTTATACATCTCGTTTGCAGTAGGTCAAAACAGAAACAGGGTGTTCTACTAAGTACTAAAAGGCTTGCCATGAAGGAGTTGAATCATTTTGAGACTGCAGAAGTCATTAAAAGTTGCATTTTCCATTGAATTTGCGGAAACCACTTGAAGCTTTGATACAATTTGTATCTCTCACATTCAACATTCCATATTAATCAGAGATTTATCTCAAGATCAATGTGTTATTTTCCCCAGCCCAAGTAAATATGTACTAAATTAATAAATGTAAATATTTTTAAAACATACACATACGTTAATTTACTGTAAATGACTGGCAACATCAGTAGAAAACTACGGTGACCGGGAGGGGACATGTTCGGTTCACTTATTTTTGTCATGGCCACAACATATAAACTCGTGGGAACGTGATAATATCTCGTGGGAACGTCATATTAAGTTGTGGCCACGAGATCATTTTGTTGAGGTAACGACATAATTATGTTGTGGCCACGCGATGCAAAGTCGTCGCCTCGAGATCATATGTTGAGGGAACGATATATTTTTCTCGTGGCCACGACTTCATATTTTGAGAGAACGACATCTATTTGTGGTGGCCACGAGTTATGTTGAGGGAGCCACAGCGGCCAATACTGTAACCGTACCATAGCATAGACTCACTGGGCTACAGCAGAGATGGAGATGACAGAAGAAATAACATTTTACTTTAAATTAGGAATGTCATATAAATATATAGTGCGGTCTTTGGCATTAAGACATGGGTACGTTATAAGTGAAAGACACCTGAGTTTGATATTGCATGCAATGCATGCGATATATATGCAAAGTGAAATACATAGCAATATTTGCATATGATTTAACAGTTTATTGTCATAAATATAAAAAATATAAAAGGTGTGCTTCATACATGAGACCTGGGTGAACAATGTACAGGTCGTTTTATGACTGTAAGTCATTGTCTTAAAATATGACAATATTTAAAGCTCAATAGCATTTTGTGTATGATCCCATACAGTAGTGAAATACATAGCAATATTTGCATATGATTTAACAGTTTATTGTCATAAATATAAAAAATCTAAAAGGTGTGCATCATACATGAGACCTGGGTGAACAATGTACAGTTGGTTTTATGACTGTAAATCATTGTCTTAAAATGCTATTGAAGTTAGAAACGTTTATGCCAATGTCGCATGTCATTTTGAGACGGTCCCTAAAATGCGAATATCGAACTCAGGTGTCTTTCACTTATAACGTACCCATGTCTTAATGCCAAAGACCGCACTATATATTTATATGACATTCCTAATTTAAAGTAAAATGTTATTTCTTCTGTCATCTCCATCTCTGCTGTAGCCCAGTGAGTCTATGCTATGGTACGGTTACAGTATTGGCCGATGTGGCTCCCTCAACATAACTCGTGGCCACCACAAATAGATGTCGTTCTCTCAAAATATGAAGTCGTGGCCACGAGAAAAATATATCGTTCCCTCAACATATGATCTCGAGGCGACGACTTTGCATCGCGTGGCCACAACATAATTATGTCGTTACCTCAACAAAATGATCTCGTGGCCACGACTTAATATGACGTTCCCACGAGATGTTATCACGTTCCCACGAGTTTATATGTTGTGGCCATGACAAAAATAAGTGAACCGAACATGTCCCCTCCCGGTTTACTGTAATTTAACAGCATTTAGAAACATGTTTTATGTAAATATTCTTTGTCTCTACAATAAAATCAGCTGTGATTTTACAGGTGTAAATCTATCTGTAAATATCTGGTATTCTGTATAACTGTAACTAATATATGTAATTTATCTGATTCTTTATCCAAAGCTACAATAAGTGTATTGCATTTATAATTGCCTTGGCTTGGAGCAACCCATGAGAGTTGTTATAGGTTGCTATATAAGCACATGCACTGTTGGCACCATTTCATTTTCCTTAAATTGTGCAATAACCTTCAAAGATTTGTCTGTAGCTGCAAGAACATAGTAAAATGCAAAATATCATTTTAGAATACAAGATAACACCCTTTGTTTACAGTGATCATACTGTATTCCAATATTTAGACTAAATACCAGTGTGACTGTTTATCATACAAACGATGTTAACGTCTTGTTTTTTTATTCTCTTTGTTTTGATGACAGTTCCATAATGCTAATCAACTCGCTGCCTGGTGTTTACACTACATCTGCACCCATTACAACAGGATATGTGCCAATTACCGCAAAGAGATAAAGTCGAAATTGCTGGGTAAAAACATTTCCTGAACTATTATGAGACAGATGCAAACATCATCATTGGAACTGCATGATTTAAAGCACCTGTAATTACATTTTACTTTGCTTTATTACATAGAAGTAGCTATGATGAGTCTTTAAGAGTGTCCTCTTAAAGTGATAGTTCACCCAAAAATGAAAATAATGTTTAAAATCCATATGCTGTTATTTTTGTTTTTTGTTCTGTAGATTTTTTGAAAAATGCTTACGTCGCTCTTTTTCACTAGAGTTCATAGTGACAGTGAAGTTGATCTTCAACCTTTTGTGCATTACAGACAGCATACAACTTAAATATGATATTTTATGATTTTTTATATTTTCAACTTTCTTTAGTATGAAGTTGCTGTTTGAGCATGAAAAATTCAGTTCCGTTAGTAGTGTGTTGAAACTCGCGGCTATTAGACATTTTCCGAACATGCTCAAATCGGTTGACCAATAACAACACACTGGTCCACCAGCCGACCAATCAGAGCACACTGTGCTTTTTCAGAAGGAGAAGCTTCATAGAGGCCGGAAATAAACGGAGCGTTACAGACTAGTATTATTGACTAGACTAGACACAGCTCAAAATATTAGAAGAATAGTGTTTTATTTTTATTTATTTTTTATTTTACAATTAAACATGAAAACCTAAAACCAAAATCAAGACTTTGAAAATGTTATAATTAAAATTTTTAGATGAACTGTTCCTTTAAGAGGACACATTTCTGCTTCCTACGCTTTGTTGTATAGTATTCACCCTTGACATCTTTCTGGGTTTGTGTTGTAATGTGAGCAGAAAACCAGGAATATTTTGAGAAGCACCGCTGGCCTCCGGTCTGGTATCTGAAGGAGGAAGATCACTATCAGCGGGTGAAGAAGGAGAGAGAGAAAGAGGATGTGGTTTTGAATAAACATCACTCGAGGCGACGCTGGTGTTTCTGGAGCACGTCCCCTGCTGTTGCTTGAGTCTGTACCATTCTAAAGCTCGTTTTATTTTCCAAAGCTTTTATGTTCCTTCTTTTCCTATTTTGCTAAGATGAAACAGGCCACTCTAAACGAGCAATCGGTTTGAAGCACAATCTCAATGTCCAATCAATCCTGGCCAACAAATCTGTGAAGGTGATGTAAGCCTATTCCTTATGGTGTAATATTCGTTTTAATAATTGTGCTGTTGTGTCAGACGTGTTTGTGTCACAGCAGTGATCTGACTGTGTTACACACATAAGAATCTTTAAACACTAAGAGGATTAGGGAATCTGTTTTATCTTGTATTTCCTTTTTTCACTTAGGTGCTATATACTGTATATTTGCATTAACTCTGTTAAATTAAGTCATCTAAGAGGAAAATGCTCATTATGCCACTAATTCTGAGCACATATATTGATTCACAAAATTAGCATTGTACAATTCTGTGTTCAGGCAAATTTCGGGTTATGTGGGAGGCCTGTGATTTGGATTATGACCAAAAACTTTGAGCACTTGATATTTGGGCTTGCTGTAGATTGTAATATAATGGATGTAGTTTGATCATTGTGATTGTAAGAGCTCACCGAATTCAGTCCTATGTAAATAGCAGGGACAGGAATGAATTAGCTGGGTCATTCCTATTACCGGTATGCAATATATTTTGAACTCGGTTTTCAAAAACAAAACAAATGGATGCATTTCTGTAAAAGAATATGCTGGTCTTTTTTAAAAATATGTTCTGGTAAAACTCAGGCGCTTAAAATGATTAATTATTAATTATAACTTGATTATTTATAAAATGTTAAGAAACAGGAAAGATAGTTACAGGATGATATGGAGCCCCAAAAAGGTCACGGTGACAAAAATATGAGATAGGCGCATTGGCTTGCAAAGAGCGCAACAATATTTCCAACCTATCGGGATTTTAATAGTATATTGGCAGTTAGTTTTGTCATTTGACTGGCTTTAAGTACACATGACACGCAAAGAATGTTACCTTGTGACAATGAAGAAAATCTGTACCGCGAGTCACATAGCTGCTAATAGTTTGTTTATTTTCACTTTCATTTTACCGTGATTTTGGGTGGAGCGTGTCAATTAACAACGGAAGGAAGTTGTATTTAAAGGGAGTGTGTAGTACCTGAATCTAGAGCGTCATCCGTTTGTTTGCACATGAGGGTTGCCAGTATGAGTGACGGTTTGGTGGAAAGACAGCGTGCGTGTCAATCAGCTGTTCCATGTGAAACGTAATGTCTGGTGTGTGACTGAAGCAGTGCGCTTCCAGACCGACCGTCGTGAGCTGTTCTGAAGGCAACGCGGAAAACTGCTTGTCCACCTATCTTGGTGTCTGATGACCCGTGATACTCATTGGTGCCTTCCATATCTGCAAACTTGGTCAGTACCTCTACGCCGCCATTACACGCACTTCTTTCCATGCACACACCCACTCGCACTGCTTTCATATTCGCACATTCTGTGTGCTTATTTAAAAATTATTGTTGATGTTGATTTAATGTTGGTAATTTACCACGAATTTAATGAGATGGTTATGCAATGTTTTCTTTTGTTTTCTCTTTTTCTTTATGGACATTTCTTTTTTTTCGAATGCATGTGGACACGAATCTGCAACCGTGGATAGCGTGACGCGGTCGGTTCCCGGCACGGATCTCGACGACCAGAGACCGCTAGTGGGAATCTCACTTCTTATTGTTTTTTGTTTTCCTCTTCTTTTTTTTTTTTGTTTTTGGTCCATTGCGTTTTTGGGGTGATTATGAACATGTATGGAAAAATAAATATTCCGTGTGAACTGACCTTTTTTCTGGGATTATTCTTATAGTTTGTTGTGTAACAGGTGGTTACTTTGTCTGCTATCCTGGGTTAAATTAATTGTGTGACAGGTTTGATCCTGTCTGGCGCCCGAAGGTTCTTTTTTTTTTCTTTAAAATAATTATAATTTATTTATGGTCGGGCCACCACCGTTACAGAGTGGCGCCCGAACAGGGACTTGAACATGAACATTTGAACTTGAACACTTGAACTTGAACTTTGGACATTGTGAACTGTGAACTTTATATTTGATGAAAATTTGTGAAACAATGAAATTAACCTTATAAAGTTTCTTTTTGTGGGAAAAAAAAAAGAAAGATATATAATTTTTTTTAAACTGTGTGAACGCTAATTAGAGTGCTATCTCGTAGGTGTCACAGTAATTGAGATAATTGAAGGTGACTTGCCTTGAATGCTTTTTTCTGACTTAATGTTTTTTTTTGTGTTTGTGGAAAATATTGATTGAACATTTGTGAAAAGTTGCATTTTGTTGTTTTGAAAACTTTTGGGGGGACAAACAAACTGACACACATCTCATTTACTGATACATTTATTTTATTTTTCACACCCAACATTCTTACACTCATGGCCAATACCCCTCCTTCCCAATCTACTTTTGTGGAAATGGAGCCTCCACCAGACATCTCAACTCCAGTATGGCCGCCTGTACTGCGACCTCGGATGTCTCTGGTACCACCTCCAAGTGCTCCTGCTTTCTACCATTCCCCTACTCCATTCAGCCCTAGTCATCCTGGAACCCATGTGCACACGTCTTTTCCTGCTCTGGCTGGCAGCACTCCAGTGCAAACCCTCACCTGGGCACCACAAGTGGATAACATGCAACTTTGTACTTCATCTGAAGGTGGAACTCCGTCTTCAGTGGCACAACATGATCTACCCAGCATTTTACCGACTCCTGGAAGGGAAATACAAGAAGTCACTGCTCGGGTTCAAGGGAACTGGGATACCTTGTTTGATTTAATGACAAGACAAGAAAAAAGAGTGAATGAACTTACCAAGGAAGTGAAAGAAACTTCTTCTCATCACAAGAGTCAGATTGCTGATCTTGCTGCAAAAGTGGAGGATAACAAAAGTCAAGTTTTCACTCTGTTTACTACCACTAAGCAACAAGAGGAGTCTGAAGCAGATAAACTGATTAAAACAATGAAGCTAATGATCACTGGAGAACTCCAAAAGGTGGAATCTACCTTGGTTTCGGAATTACGATTCATGGTTGATCAGCTCCAGTCAGAGGTTCAGCAGGACATCAAAGCTGTTCAAAACGTATTCCAAACAAGCCAGGATAAGATAAATTCACAACTCCAACAATGTGTTACACAAACTGATCAATGCCTCATCAGTTCCAAAGAATTGAAAAGTGAAGTGGAGAAAGGATTTCAAAGTGTCAAAGAAAGTGCAGATCAACAAAAGTTGCGTGTATTGACACCAGATCCCAGCACCACCATTACTTCATCCCTGCCATCTGTTTCTGCTTCAGTGACACCATCTTCTTCAACCCCTCTTTCAACATCTGTGGTTAAGAGTGACCATATAAGATTAACTTTCCCCACATTTGGAAGGCCTTCAGACGATGCAGACCCCTTATTGTACTTAACCAAATGTCAGGATTTTTTGGCTCTACATCCCCTGACAGATGCAGACATCCTGGCTACCTTCCGTACTGTCCTATACGGAACAGCACGTGACTGGTGGGAAGTTAGACGGACCACCATAACCACGTGGAATGAATTTGAGGCTGCATTTTTATCTGCTTTCCTTTCTGAGGATTATGAGGACGAATTAGCTGAACGTATCCGTACTAGGATTCAGAAAGAGACAGAAACTATTAGAGACTTTGCGTTTTCTTACAGAGCTCTCTGTAAAAGATGGAAGGCCGATCTTACAGAAGGTGAGATTGTGAAGATGATACTAAAGAATATAAAGCCATACCTTGCAAGCCAATTACGTAGCCGAGTGAACACGGTGGAAGAGATGGTAAAATTAGGACATCAACTAGAGAAAGATTATGAACAACAGCTTCGTTATGACTGCGGTCGAATGGGCCCAAAGCATCTACCCACATCACCACGATCTTCCTCAAACCAACCTGCTGAGAAAATCCCAGTTCAGTGTTGGAGATGTAGAGGACAGCATCCACCCGGAAAATGTCCACACTATACCTCTCCCCAGTCACCTCAGACATCTGGACCTCAGTATTCCACCAGCGGCAAACATCCTTATCACCCCAAGTCAAGTGGTCACCCATCCAACAACTCTGTTGCTGCAAATAGGATGCATAAGTCACCATCCGCAAGTAAGAAAACCTCATCCTCAACTACAAGCTCTAATGAACATGTAATGGTACCTCAACAATTAGTTGTTCCCCTTTGTATTGATGCCTGGTCAGGTAAAGCCATTGTGGACACTGGTGCAAGCTACACACTCATCAATGAGAATCTCATGAGGCAACTTGCATCACCAGATCAGCTCCAACCATGGTCTCGTGGTCCTCTGTATCTAGCAAATGGAAAAGCAGAGACACCATTAGGATGGTTGAACACCACAATTCATTTACATGACCAAGCTTTTACCTTACCTACTGCTGTACTTTCCTCCCAAGCTCTAGCCTATGCTGTAGTCTTGGGGTTGGACTTTATTTTTTTTAGTGGCTTGCAACTCAATGTCATTGATCAGAGATACTCCTTCAAGCTTGATCCATCAAAGGAGTACCCTTTCCAACCAGGAAATCCAAGTGTGCCAAATGTAAGTCCTAAAAAAGAGAGGAGACAACTTAAGGAAGCCACACAAAACCTTTCTTTGTTAACTTCTGTACCCCCTATGTCATCGCCATTGCAAGTTCAAACCGTGGACAGTGTTGATGAAAAGACGTTGATTAAAAAAATTGTGGACGCTGCTCATTTACCCTTGGAAGGTAAGCAACAGTTACTTCAAATCCTGGAAGGCCACCCTCAAGTATGCACTCTTAGTACTGGACGTACTGAGGTTCTTCAACACAGTATCTATGTCACTAGTCAAGTACCCATTAAACAACGACCCTATCGGTTGTCACTCATCAAGCAACTCGCACTGGATGAGCAACTTGACGAAATGTTGAGTCAAGGGATAGTTGAACCCTCACACTCTGGTTGGGCATCACCAGTGGTTTTAGTACCTAAAAAAGACGGCAACTTCAGATTCTGTGTGGATTATAGAAAAGTTAATTCTGTAACAGAAAGTGACGCTTACCCTCTTCCCAATATCACAGAGATCCTGGAATCACTCTCCGGAGCAGCCATATTCTCCACTATTGATCTCAACAGTGGATATTGGCAGGTGACCATGGACCCTGACAGCAAATCCAAGACAGCTTTCATCACTCCTGCAGGTCTTTTCCAATTTAATGTTATGCCGTTTGGTTTAAAAAATGCTCCAGCGACTTTTCAGAGGCTCATGGAGATTGTTCTGGGAGAACTAAGGAGGAAAATATGCTTTGTGTACATCGACGACATCATTGTGTACTCGCCTTCCATAACCCAACATTTCCATGACCTCCAAACTGTCCTCCATAGACTCGAAAGTGCTGGTCTCACCATTAATTTAAAGAAAAGTCAATTCTGTCTTCAAGAACTCACTTTCCTAGGACATGTTGTAAGTGTCCAAGGCATTTCAGCAGACCCATGTAAAACACAAGCCATTCATGCCTACCCTGTGCCTGTGAACTTGAAGGAAGTACAGCGTTTCCTCGGGTTAGCGGGGTGGTATCACAGGTTTGTTCCAAATTTTTCTAAGATTTCTGAACCCCTCAACGCACTGAAAAAGAAGGGACGTAGTTACCAATGGACAACCCAGTGTCAACAAGCGTTTGACCAACTCAAGACTTGCCTCACCTCACCACCCATTCTTGGCCATCCCGATCTTCAGCGTCCATTCATCGTGTACACCGATGCCAGTGACACCGGTCTGGGTGCCATATTAGCACAACGGAGGGATGCTGCCAGAGAGGAGGTTATCGCCTATGCAAGTCGAACCTTAACTGGGGCCGAACTTAATTACACTGCAACAGAGAAAGAATGTCTTGCAGTTCTCTGGGCCTTGGAAAAGTGGCAACATTACTTAGAGCACAAACTTTTCACCGTTGTCACTGACCATTCTGCATTGCAATGGGTCATGAGATCCACTAAAACCACCAGCCGCCTCATCCGTTGGGTTCTGCGATTGCAGAAATTCGATTTTGTTATCGAGTACAGAAAAGGGAAGCTAAATGTAGCTCCGGATGCTTTATCCAGGTCCTCTGTTACCTCAAGATGTAACTTGTACACCAGCAGCAAAAATCCTGCACTGCCTGTATCAGATGTTGTCCTGTGGGAAGAACAGCACAACGACCCCGAAGTTTCAAAATTATTGCAATCAGTTGCAGATAATTGTGCCAGTCTGAGTGACCAGTACGAAATCATTGAGGACAAATTGTACCACAAAACATACCTGACAAATAACCAACTGCATTACAGAATCTATATTCCCAGTAGTCTCAGATCCACCCTTCTTCAGTACTATCACTCCACTCCCATCTGTGGCCATGGAGGAATCTACAAGACCTATAAGCGTCTTCAGGAAGTAGCATTCTGGCCTGGCATGTGGACAGCCGTAAAACAGCATGTGAGAACCTGTGTGAAATGTCAGACTCTGAAAAGTGATAATCGCAAACCTGCTGGAAAGCTACAGCAAATCACTACCAGCCGCCCAAACCAAATGCTGGGAGTCGACCTCATGGGACCATTACCCCGGAGCACAAATCAAAATGAATACCTGTTGGTTTTTGTCGATTACTATTCCCGATGGGTTGAGTTGTTCCCCATTCGCAATGCCACAGCCAAGAATGTCGCCACCATCTTCAGAAAAGACATCCTGACACGGTGGGGTGTACCAGACTTCATTCTCTCAGATAGAGGTGCTCAGTTTGTTTCATCTGTTTTCAGAGAGTTATGTGAAAACTGGAGTATTACTCCCAAATTAACTACCGCTTATCATCCACAAACCAACATGACCGAAAGAGTGAACCGAACTCTCAAGAGCATGATGGCAGCCTATGTGGACGACAACCATCAGAAATGGGACCAATTCTTACCAGAATTCAGATTCGCCCTTAATTCAGCCGTTCAAGAGACCACTGGACTAACCCCAGCAGAACTCCAGCTTGGTAGGAAACTCCAAAGTCCAATGGACAAAATACTCTGTGGGCCTAATCTAACTCCAGACGCTGCCTCCTATGATGTAGTTCATCATCTCCATCACCTGCAAGCTCAAGCCAAAGAGCATAGCAAGAAAGCCAAAATAAGACAACTGCGAAATTATAACAAGAATAGAAGAGATGAACTATTCAAAAGCAAAGACCGAGTATGGTTGCGAAACTTTCCACAGTCTAATGCACAGCGGAAATTCAGTGCCAAACTAGCCCAAAAATGGAAAGGTCCTTACCGTATTCTCAAGCAGCTGGGTCCTTTGAACTTCCAAATAGCCCTTGAAGACACAGGAGAAGATGTACGTACAGCACACGTTGTCAATTTAAAAATGTGTTATCCCACGGCTGAGGAATGTGAGTTACAGGAAAAGGGAAAACTCCTGGATATATTTCAAGAAGCCTCGGATGATGAAGATTTTCTAGGATTTTAATTTTTGTTCTCTCTCTTCTCAACAACCATGGGTTGTTTGTTTTTCCTAGGGGGGGAGAGTGTGACAATGAAGAAAATCTGTACCGCGAGTCACATAGCTGCTAATAGTTTGTTTATTTTCACTTTCATTTTTCCGTGATTTTGGGTGGAGCGTGTCAATTAACAACGGAAGGAAGTTGTATTTAAAGGGAGTGTGTAGTACCTGAATCTAGAGCGTCATCCGTTTGTTTGCACATGAGGGTTGCCAGTATGAGTGACGGTTTGGTGGAAAGACAGCGTGCGTGTCAATCAGCTGTTCCATGTGAAACGTAATGTCTGGTGTGTGACTGAAGCAGTGCGCTTCCAGACCGACCGTCGTGAGCTGTTCTGAAGGCAACGCGGAAAACTGCTTGTCCACCTATCTTGGTGTCTGATGACCCGTGATACTCATTGGTGCCTTCCATATCTGCAAACTTGGTCAGTACCTCTACGCCGCCATTACACGCACTTCTTTCCATGCACACACCCACTCGCACTGCTTTCATATTCGCACATTCTGTGTGCTTATTTAAAAATTATTGTTGATGTTGATTTAATGTTGGTAATTTACCACGAATTTAATGAGATGGTTATGCAATGTTTTCTTTTGTTTTCTCTTTTTCTTTATGGACATTTCTTTTTTTTCGAATGCATGTGGACACGAATCTGCAACCGTGGATAGCGTGACGCGGTCGGTTCCCGGCACGGATCTCGACGACCAGAGACCGCTAGTGGGAATCTCACTTCTTATTGTTTTTTGTTTTCCTCTTCTTTTTTTTTTTTGTTTTTGGTCCATTGCGTTTTTGGGGTGATTATGAACATGTATGGAAAAATAAATATTCCGTGTGAACTGACCTTTTTTCTGGGATTATTCTTATAGTTTGTTGTGTAACAGGTGGTTACTTTGTCTGCTATCCTGGGTTAAATTAATTGTGTGACAGGTTTGATCCTGTCTGGCGCCCGAAGGTTCTTTTTTTTTTCTTTAAAATAATTATAATTTATTTATGGTCGGGCCACCACCGTTACAACCTTAGAACTTTAATCTAGCATTTATTGCCTCCGAATGATGTTTTAGAGGAAAAGAAAGTGATGTCTGTTCTCAGAACAAACATTTAAAAAAAACACAACAGAACTATTTAAAGGCTATTCATACGAGCATGTTTAACCTAAAGGATTTATACTTCCTTTAATTTGATACGGTACTCCACATAGGAAGAACAGACATGCCAAATAGTTACTGACCTGATGCAGACCAATATACACATAGCTGATTGATATTGTCTTGATATTGAAAATAAGTGGGGCAGCCTGAAATCTGCCCCAAATGGCTCTATATTAGCACGCGTTGCAGTTCCATTTTTAACCATAGTCTTACATTGTAAAATTGCGGGGCGCTGTAGAGCTGGGTAGGGCTCCGATAAGTGCTTGCTGAAGCCCTAAATCTTTCCATATCCCGCTCACCTTACGACTTAAAAGAGTTTTAAAAATCTGAACAAAAATATTTGTTGCAGAATGCTGAATACATTTACAATTTATTGTTGATTCAGTTTATATAGAGGTCTATGTTTTGGATGAACATCTGCCCCTGCAGACGAGCCGCGGCTGATGATGATGTCAACGTGAAACGGAATTTACAAAAGATTAAAGGCCCGTTTACACCAAGAACGATAACTATAGAGATAACTATAATGATATGTTAGCGTCCACACCAACACACAAAAACTGTTTATTATAAGTGCACGCTGCAGTTTTGTCTCGAGCTCTTTAAAGCAAGATGGATTCTGATTGGCTGTTAATGTTTTTATCATTCATCAGTTAGACAAAATTATTGTGAAAGTAATTCCAACGGTTTTCTGTGACGTTATCCTTATAGTTGTGGTGTGGACTGCTCTTTTATATTTAGAACAATTTTTTTAACTAAATCTGTTATAGTTATCGTCCATGGTGTGAACGGGCCTTAACTAGAATAACGAGGAAACATCCAAAACCTAAAACTGATTTCAAATTAAAACAACATTCCCAGTGAACATTATGATTAAAAAAACATTCCCAATGAACATTATAATTTTTTTTAATTTTAGAATTTAGTACATGGAATTGCATTAAGTGTTAATTGATATTGTGATTAAAGAAATTAACTAATAGGGTTTATTTTAATGATTAGTTTAATACTTGATCCAATATTAAATATGATGGATACTTACTGCATAATATGAATGACCCAGCTCTGTCCAGTTGGAAAAGGTTTTACAGGAGCAACAGTCTACCAGTTAAAGCCCGTTCACACCAAGAACAATAACTGTAAAGATAACTATAACAGTAACTAACAGGGCATTCTAAAAACGCGGCGCTCAAATTAAAAGAAGAAAACAGATTTCTAGACCTTGCTTTTTATCATTCCACTAACCTGCGTCTCACGGTTTTAACAGTAAAAACGAATTCTTTATGAACTGTGGATTGTGATTGGCTGTCAATTTTATCGTTCATCAGCTGGAAAGTAATCATTTCTCTGTACCGCTATCGTTTTAGTTGTGGTGTGGCGTCTGCTATTTATTTACATTTACAGTGATTTTAAAACTATATCTTCATGTTTATCGTCCTTGGTGTGACCGGGCCATGTCTCTTCCATATGTTGTACCATAATGCTAATATTTACTGACAAACTACACATTCACTTATATTTAGAAGGGCTTAGAAACATGGCATAGTTCAGGACAAACCATATCTAACAAGAATAAATAGGCCTAATATAACCACTACTCGCATAGTACATAGTAGCTACATATAATACATGAATTCCACCATTGTTGTGCTAGAAGTTACATTATGTACTGTAGTGGATTGTAACTTTATTTACACATCAAAGATTGTCATAGTTGTGAAAGCTAAAACGATTCGCTGTGTCCTATAATGAATAATTATTAATGTAGATGTTTCATGGGAGGATATTACTGGCTGTTTTCACAGGTAAAGAATGTACTGCTGCTTTATGTGTTAGTATTTACTACACTCGCAAAGACAGTTTTTGCACGATAAAACACCCGGTCCGTGCCGATGCATCCTAAAAGAAACCAGACGAATGATGTTACTGCCTAATAAAGGAGGAATGTTCATACTTGAAGAAAAATAATAGTTTAGTCATTATGGTGTAGATATTATTTAGTTTACCAAAGCAATATAGATGATCACATGCATAAGATAACATGATTGTTTTTTTTTTTGTTTTTTTTTTTTCAGTGGTATTGGCGAAATTGTTGTTAACTATTGGTAGCTGCTGAAATCCAAATGGCTGGTTCATTTGGTTCTTGCTGTCTAAATGCCTTTGATCTTGCTGGTCATTATCTTTAAAGTTGGTTGTTTGTTTATTTATTTATGTATTTCATTAATTTATTTTTTAAAAATGGAATTTTGTTGAATAAATTGTTGATTTTACTTGGTATAAAGTAATTGTTTTTTCTTCTAATTCAGTGTGATCTTCCAATGCAAATAGGTCGGTTATTGGCTATTTGATATGAAATTTCAAGCAGTGGCACCCTGTCAGTCATACTTATTCATGTATTACTATTAACCAATTAATATGGTCATAAAACTGCGGTTTTATTATTACGAATTAATTGATACATTTTCATGGTCATATCTCATGTTGGGGCAACAAAAAATCTATAAAATAAAATATACGTATTTGCGCATGTATTTTAACATCTAAATAAAATACGTAAAAGTAATATTGCATAAAGCTCAGGAATTGCTTCAATAATTCATTTGAAAAAAAGTGACATCCTGTATAATGTGGCTCTTTGATCCCGACCTAATCCTTCTCTGACACACAGGCGTTCTGGCGAGAGGGAAAAAATCTGATTATATAACTTGACTTGTAGGCAAACGGCGTGCGTGAGGCTTCCGGTGTCAGTTTAGGATTCGGCTAATGCTGCTGACTGTCATTGACTTGAGTTAAATTGCCAACAGAGCTGTAATCGCATGCTACTGCGGGACGTTTCCTCTCAGGGGTTGAGCTCAGGTCTCAAGAGCGGGTTACAGGTAGAGCGTGTGACAAGTCAGGACATGCTTCTGGAAGAGTAAAAACACTTGGAGAAGTCACACATTAAAAACGTTGACTGGGAAACTGTAAAAGTTCTGTATGTTCCAATAACAAAATAAATATATAAATAAATAGTGGGGGTGGGGGGTAAAGCCAAAATATTATGGACGATTATTTACTCCCTTATATTTTCAAAATTTGGCTGGGTAGCAAAGAACAGATTTAGTCTAGAAATTTGAATATGTTTAAATTGTCTTTTCCCACAGTCCTCACCATGAACTTTGATGTTACACAAACATATCAAAATGAACTACGTGCAGTGTTTTTTCTCGCGCGATAATCATTCCAAACATCATGGCGACGGATGTTGGTGGGTTTATGTAGCTACATCTCAGCCACTGCACTGGCCATTATTATTAACCGAAGGAGACGTGTGTGTGTGTTATCCAAACATTAATGGCAAGGAAACTCTTATACTGAAAACTCAAATAGGCCTACTGCGAGCATCTCATGAGGAGTTTCTGGTGTTTCTCCTCATTTCTGCTTCCAGCTCTTGATTGTGGCGTTTCTTTGAGGTTTAGAATCCAGTATTCCTGTAATTATTTTGTCTTTTATGAATTTAATAAAGAACTCGGTTACACTTTATTTTAAGGTGTCCTTGTTACAGTGTAATTATATATTCAAGTACAGAGTAATATTAAGCAACTACATGTACTTACTATAGGGATAGGGTAGGATTAGGATTAGGTTGAGGGTTAGTTGCATGTAATTGTGCATAATTTACTGTTATTACTACGGTAAGTAGGCTACATGTAACATATGTAACAAGGGCACTGTAAAATAAAGTGTTACCAAGAAGAACTCTGTCTCGTCTTCTGTCCAAACACACCGCATCATCTACGTCAGGTGACTGTAAATGCGCAAAAACTGTTTCCATTGCAGTTTTGCGAAATATTCCTTTTTCGAATTGCCTGAAAAACCTCCTCATGTGAGCGTAAAAACTTTTTTTGCGATAAATGGTAGTTTTTGCGAAATTGACGTGTTTCCATTGGGCATATTTTCAATTCGCAATTTCAATTTGGCCAATAGAGATTGCTAATGTGACGTCATCATGACGTATTACCAATGGTGAACGCAAAGCATTTTGGGAATCCGCGGCACAAACATAAGGCGCCAGACTTGATTGCATGGAGGGAAAAACGCTGTGTTCAAGATGCCGTCTACCTGCTGTGTTATACACTGCAATAGTCGTTCTCACGATAGAAGTGGCATTTGTCCACAACAACAGTAAACTCACTCCCTTCATACATACAACACGCTGTCCCCCAGCCCCCACATGTAAACCATTCATCCCCTCTATCTTAATCCAGCCCTTAGCCACCCCCATCAGTTTGGTCTGAAGTGTGCTGCTGGGGACAGAGACGCTTTCGGAAGTGCATTTTCAGAAGTGCTGGGTACCTACGTAAATGTATGGTTAGTAAAAAATATAGGCCTACTAATGTCATAGAACGGATGTACCTAATACAAATAAACTAAACATATCCAGTTAACTAGCAGAGCATTCATTTAGTTCGCTATTAAATACGAGATCTAGCGCTTAAATCTGTTTTTGAGATCCAGCTGAGCGCTCGTTGCCGCTGCTCATGCATAGTGTTGTGGCTCGCGCACAGTCCTCAGTCGGACGCGCGCTTCAATCTATCGCCGTTGCAGAGACTCTCTGTTCGTTCCGGTAAAATCACAAAATAAACTGCACACAAATTTGTCCCTGCTTGATATAGACTGTGACCACTGATGAACATGTTCGGTTTTGTTGACAGAGAAAAAAACCAAACGTTGAGTGGATTAGAACCCGAAACCTCTGACACGCTTGGCAAATATCTACCACTAGACCATTTAAGAACTCAAACAATGTGTGCGGATCGAAGTATTTCATTTGGAAAATAACAAAAATAAACTGGTGCCACAGAGGGGACATTCTACACTCATGATATTCTTTAAAAAAGGAAGCGCGATAGTCAGATAGAGAGAATTATACCAGCATCATGTCAAAAAGAAGTGGACAACAAGACAAAGCTTCTTTTTTTTTAAGTGGTGGGTACAAAATGACTCATGATGAAATCTGCTGGGTGCTGCAGCGACTTGAAGTTACTGAAAACTTCGTGTGTGTATGCACTAACACCATGTAGTTGTATATGGGTGCTGGAAGTTGGGCAACAGGATGACGTCTCCTGACCTGTCAATATGCTCGTAAGGATCCAGTCCTTTGATTCCCTTTATTTTCTCGTCATATCTCATCTTTGCATTAGGATTTAGTTTTAAGCAGTATGGTCCAACAATGTTTTCTTTAGCCCGCTGCATTTTGTAGGATTATATTCTGTTTTTCACGCTAATTTTTTCATGATTTTTATGCCAGAACGCTATAGCCTGCTATGCCAGCCCATGTAAACGGGCCAAACATACCCATAATTCTTTGCGTTCTGATGACGTTGCCGCCCAGTTGGTCACATGTCTTAGCGATCTCTATTTGAAGGGTAATGGAAACGCGGCTATTGAGGGATTTTTTTTGAGCCACTACAGTCGGTCAAGCTTAAGAACCTGTCTCTCAAGACCACACTCCTGACTGCCCTCACATCTATCGAGGGTGGGGGACCTGCAGGCATTTGTGGTCAAAATTTGGGCCGTCTGACCCTGACGTCATCCTGAGACCCCGGATATGTGCCCACCACTCCTTTCAGGGACCAGGTGTTGAACTTTGAAAAGTTCTGCCCTTCCGTCTCACCAGGTACGGAGGTTCAGGTGCTGGGAAGGGGCAGCGGGTGTGGCATTTTCCATTGGGATCCCATTGCGTCAGTCATTTCTGACGTAACATTGAACGTGACTGACTGATAGGTAACGTCTATTTACTAATGTAACCCCTCAATGTTACGTCCCGCCGCTGCATCCCCTGTACCACCGTTGAACGGCCAGGCGTTGCACAGTGCATTATATACCCGTATGTAAGGGGAGTGGCTTGCCATGCAAATCTCACTCGATGCCAATGTGCATTGGCTTGTTTTTTACCACTCAAAGGTGATTGGGTGATCTCATGCATTCAAAGCTAACTTGCTATTGCTAGCCTTTCCGAAATTGCCTTTAACCAACAATACAGATTTAAACAATTGAGTATTTGCCTAGTATTTTGTATATTGTTGACAGCTCTACAGACACGGGATTGTAAGGACGTAGGAGGATTTATAGAACCACAGAACTCATCTGCTAACTGGACAATTTTCCATTTTTCACTAACCCAAAGACGCTGAGATAAATATGGTGAATTTTTTTTAATTTAATTTTAAGGGTATAATTTTCACACCATTTGGCATTAAATCTTCTATGAAAGTTGGTCTTTGTCAGAGCAAATATCTATAAAAGTATTCTTTAAAAAAACAACACATGCTTTACTCACGATTCACAAATGACTTAAAGCCATGGAAGTTGTATGAACCCTTCTTACTTTGTTCTCAATAGTTGCATATAATCCTCAAACAGACCGGGCTGTTGGTGTCATAGTGAGAACACAAGAAGGAGATTGAGATGTTCTATTTATAAGGGTCATGTTATACTGGAATATTTAGTTACTATCACACCAGGACAATCAATATAGATCCTTATACTGCTGGCTATTCATAGATTAATGTTATGTTCTCGTGATCTCTGATCTTTTTTTCTTTATAACTAAAATAAAAGGCTTGGTAACACAAGAATATTGATGTTACTTTTCATTTTTGCCTTTACTGGTTATTGTTGCAGTTAAACAATAATATGAATGCCATACATATTTGTAATGTAGTTATAGGATATTCTTTTGGGTACTAATAATTTAGGCCTACAATTAATAATTTTGCCCTCCATTGAATGGATCCTGTTTTGTTGGCTTTAACCTTAGAATTTCTACTTGATACACATTTAACAGTTCAGCCTGTCAGAATGTCTTGATAGTCTTTAACTGAAGTGTGTATATACCTATTAAATGAATTCAACCGAATCCGACAGTCATGCCCTAGAATGTTTTCATAGCTGCATCATATAATTTATTTATTTTAATGTTAATGATATGGAGCAAAGCGGATTAGCCTATAGATTATCCTGCAATCTGAAATAATAATAAAAAATAACTGAATTTTTGCCAATCTGTTCATTAAAAACAGAAAGAGTATTGAAAATGTTTTTATTGTTATTATTTTTAATTGGAAACATCGTCATATAGGCCTAATTTAATTAGGAATTAGGCTATGCATATTTTGTTTAAAATAAAAAGTTTGATGCAAACGTTCCACTTTTCCGTTTATCACACAATGCCCTCTGGTGGATACCTTATGTTAGCGGCACAAATACCAAGAGATCAAATGCTTACATAAATTCTTTTAAATATCTATAAAAAGCTTATTTGATAATCAAGAAAAATAAATAAAACTAATGTTCTAAAAAAGTATTTCACATTTAATTGTTGTGTTATAGCCTATGTATGTTAAAATTAAAAACAGGAAACTTGCATGCAGTCAGAAAGAACAAAATGTGAAAAAAATGAGAACAAATTAAAAAAGGAAGGAAGGAAAGAAAGTAAGTTGTTATAACTTCCTCTCATCCAGTTAGCCTGGCAGGAGAAGACAGAACATATAACACATCCACAGCTCACTGCTCCAATGTCAGCTTTCTGTGCTATGATTATATTGGAGTCAGATCCATCTTGGTGAACTTGATTTCACAAGTACTTCATGTTCCTGGATCAACATCTTTGTTGATCCTGGAACAACATTCCTATCAACCAGTCAGATTTGAGGTTTACAGTTTATGTCAAGTTTAGGCTCACAACCAGGGTTAGGTGCTTCTGTCCTTTCCCATGATAAGAGATAAGTTATGGTCTAGGGTTAAGTTTAGTGGTAAGGATAGGGTTTTTAACTGGAATATTGTTCCAGGATCAACAAAACATGTGTATATATTGGCAAGTATATATCTTGCCTGGCAGTGACCGAACCATCTGACGTGTATTCCTCTTCAATGCATCTATGAGATAAGCGTTAGTTTAAAGAGGAAATCAGCAGTTCATGTGTCCGTTGATCAAGATTTACTGCCATTTCTCAACATGAGGTCAGCAAAACAGACCTATTTCAGCTTCTTCCTGATCCAAAACCCAACAAAAGGAAACGTCTTTCCTTCTTATGATATTCAAACCCAAATAAATGAATAATATCGTTTGACAAACAAGTTGGCTGTTTAAACATGCTCTGCCCTCAAAGGGCATATGTGATGTATTTTCATAGTGTGTTTTCGTAGTGTTTCATGCTGTTTTTCCTTTGAGCGTAACTATTGCTTGGCCTGCAGTAAATAAAAGCATTATTATTTAATGAAAGAATTCTCTTATGCTCAGGTTTCTTCAAGCGTCTTGGAGACATTGCCACAGTTCTTCTGGATTTAGACTCTCTCGGACTCGATGAAGGTGAGATCAGATCTTCACGTGGACCGGCTGTTGTCAGACTTCTTGTGCATACAAAAATCTCACTGGATTATTAATGATTGCAAAAGGAATGTTTGGAAATGTAAACTGATATTTCCTATACTGACACACTACAGCAAAATCAATAAATAAGGCTTATAACTTATTATGTTTTGGTGAAAATACTAACTTTGCCTTTTTAGACACAAATTTATTCAGACACCTTCAACATCTCTCACATTATCACAGTTTATTTGCTATAGTTTAGAAAATGGTAATAAAATATGACAAGAAATCAGTTGATATTTCACTGGTTTTGGCCATCCCTCTGTTAGACTGTCTTAGGCTGAACAGCTATCAGTTGTAAGCTGTTAAAATGAAGTACACAATTAAATAATACCAATTTAGGCCAACCAATTAGCAATGCTTAATTTTGTTCAGTCTGTGATGTAAAAAATGTTGCATTAGCAATTAAAGAAAAAACACTTAAGCAAAACATTTTTGGTCCCAAATTTTTATAAATTTTACTGGTAGTCCACTGTATGAAGAATTTTTTACTCTATTGGTCACACTTTACAATAAGGTTCATTAGTTAACATTAGTTAATGTATTAACTAACATGAACTAACAATGAGCAATCCATTTGTTACTGTATTTGTTAATATTGGTTAATGTTAGTTAATAAAAATAAAGCTGTTCATTGTTTGTTAGTGTTAGTTCACAGTGCGTTAACTAATGTTAACAATATTTTAATAAAGTATTAGTAAATGTTTAAATTAACATTAACAAAGATTAATAAATGCTGTATAAGTGCAGTTCATTATTAGTTAATTCTAACTAATGTAGTTAACTAATGTTAATGAACCTTATTGTAAAGTTTTACCACTTTATTTTGCTATCCTCAATTACATAAATGTGACCCTGGACCACAAAACCAGTCACATGGGCCAATGTGTGCTACTTGTGACTGGTTTTGTAATCCAGGGTCACAAATTAACTATAGTGTCCTGCACCCATTGGTAAAAATAAAATCAAAAATGTTTATCTGGTGTCCTAAAAACCCTAAAAACCCTTGGTTTGACTGTATATATGCATAAAGATAAGATGACACACCAAAAATAAAAAAGCTCTGTAAGGGACAATAAAAACAAGACTGGAATTGCTCATTGTAGTTAGGAACTCAAAACAAAGCAGATATGTCTGCAAAGAAGGACCAGGAATATTGAGTATTGAGCTCATACAGGGGTCAGTGTACACAAACATGATCTGAATGGAAGGATGAAACCTTACCTGCAACCTCAACATAAATGTCAGAATCACAATTCCACACTATCGCAATGTGTTGTGGTCTCATACAGAGTAATTGACCTCTTTGGCCACAATCACATAAAGTATGTTTGAAGAATAAGTAAACACAATGTGGGAAAGGAAGTGTTAAGCCTGATGGATGTGTTAAAGGAAATCACACTTGATATCAATCAATAATAGAAGTGTTGTAAAAATTAAAACGTAGCCTACATAAATCTTCTGTGGAAGTAAAAGGACCAAAAGGTTATGGCTTATGGCTATGCAGAGTTGTAGAGTCATCGAGCGCCACAAATAAAGTCAGATCTATGCTTTCAAAGCTAGCTTGCTATTGCTAGCCACTCTAGAATTGCCTACCCTACCTTTAAGCTCCGAGGCACCTTTTGTGCTACCACAGAAACCGAAAATTCTCGGGCCAGCAGGATTTGTCCAAATTTCAATCTTAACCGTTCTATTTCATCAGAAACGATCTTAAAACAGGGCTTTAAGTGTAAAATACCAAACTTGTTCTTTAAAGTATTTTTGGACATCCGTGGATTGTTTTTAAACATATACTAAAAACTTAGACTTTTGTCCAACTTGCTGAATGCAAAAAAAAAAACAAAAAAAAAGCAGACATAATTCTACAAGGTTAAATGATCTTTAAACAAAACTTCAAAAGTGACCATCGTAAGAAATGAATGGGGAATATGAAATGTATGAATTGAGTGGTTTTCTGAAGAGACTCGATTGCTTTATATGATGAACAGGTTGAATTTAGGCTTTTATTCACATATAAACATTCATCAACTCACACACCAATTGAGGTAAACGGAAGCTCAAGCATGTTCGTTGGACGTCCGAGAACCAATCAGGTTTATTCTCGTGCGTCAAGCATGATCGGTTGAGCTTCTGTTTATGTTCACTGATCAATGTTTATGTGTGAATAAAAGTCTAAATTCAATCTGTTAATCATATATCATGGATTAGTTTTACAATCTCTTTATGAACTTTCTGAAGCATCAAAGTGTCAGTTGGGTAGCTTTCTATGGAGGGACATAAAGCGCTCAGATTTCACCAAAAAGATCTTCATTTGTGTTCCGAAGATGAATGAAAGTCTTAAACTAGGTTTGGAACGACATGAGGGTGAGTAACTAATTAGATAATTTTTGGCTGAACTATATCCTTTAAGTGAATGAATCAAAATCAGTCAGTTATAAACCCCGCCTGCCACCTACTGGCGTAATGATGAAACCACTAATGCACAGACTGACAGTTCTTGCTGGTACAAATAGTGCCAGTAAAATTCAAAGACAGGAACTAACTATAGTATAAGTAGCCTAAATAATACAGCAACTTTACTCACGCTTTATGTGCTTACACGTGTAAACATTTGCCACTGCTTGCAAAGGTCCTCTGATAATCATTCATATTTGTAACATAAAATGTAGCCTAACACAAGTTGCAGCAGGTGATATTTCAAGCTTGAGCTTCAATACATTTTAAATTTTTCCCATAAAGACTGAAAATAATTTAATTGTAACTTCATGTATAAGTAAATTAAGAAGAAATGTATAATTTACTAATAAACATATGCTCTACTGTGGGACTGGTGTTTGAACTGGGACTTGCTTCAGTCTTAAAAAAACTAAATTAACAGAATGTTAACTGCCTTAAAAAAAACACAAAAAGCCATTTAAAATGTTTCTCATGCATTTATTTTGACAGCCTTATTAATAATTTAACATGTTGTATATGCATGTATTATTGATATAGCAACAAGCTGTTCTATAACAATGAGTCTAAATGAACCAGATCCTTTTTGCACTTCTCATGACGTGTAATCTTTGTAAATGACCCACATCCTGTAGATATTAAGCATCACTACTAGACAGTTCTTAATGGTAAAGAAGACCAGCATTTGATGAAAGACAGAAAAAAACATCATAACTGTAAGTCGGACAATAAAGAAGGGGCCGTCTTGAAGTAAAAGACATCCCACAATGTTCCATATGTCTGTCCTGTACTTGGAGATGAGAGAGTCATCCTGGCCTTCACAAAAATCCTCAGGTTTGGTGTTCACCACTGAGAGATGCCAATAAAAAACAGAAGTACGAAAGAACATTACAACAATGACTACAATTAAATAGCAGTTTCTCTGCTATTGTTATTATTATGCATAAATATAATGTCATAACTAATATGCCATATTATGAAACAACAGAGAAATATGGTACAGACCAGAAAAATTCAAAGGAAACTGTAGCATACTCCATGTCCAAACTGCAAGAATAATGCACACAAAGGCTAGGCTGTTCTCCCTATAGAACAAGGAACAGCATATGATGAAAAATTACTGACTTCGAAAATATAGACCTCATTGTCTCATACCTATAGAAGCTTGTTTCCGGATGCTTCACATGCATGTCGGTTTCACTGTGTTCTGTGACTTTTTTTTAATAGTGATTGTAGCTTATATCTTGCAATTCAATTCAGACTTTTTTTCTTGAAATTGTGAGGGTATCTCAAGCTTTAAAAAGCTTTAAATTCATAGGAAATCAGCCATTGATACGTAAGGTATGCTCTCTTGTTTTTTTGTTTTTGTTTTTTATATGTTCAAGTTCTTAATATGTTATGTGTGTTTGTATTATGTACGCATCTATGGTGGAAACAAATTTCCTCTGAAGGACAAATAAAATCATCATCATTATCATCTTGCAATTCATACTTTATTACTCACAGTTCTGAGTGTTTATCTCATAATTCTAAGAAAAAAAGATCACAATTCAGATTTTATTGCATGCAATTGTGAGTTTACAATATATCTTGCTGTCTTTTAATATCTTTATAAAGAAATTAAAAAAGTTAATTGTGACTTTATATCTCATAATTCTGAATTTTTTTCCACACAATTCCGAGTGTGTATATGTCATGAGTCTGTTCTGTGTTCCTGTCTTGTTTCATGTTTAGCTACTCATCATTATGTTAATTAGTTTTCCCAAGTGTTTCCATTTAGCCGCGCCCTCTTGTTATCTTGTTTAGCTTGTCTGTTCTTGTATTTAAGCCTGTGTGTTTAGTTCAGTCTTTGTCAGTCGTTAATGTTGTTTGTGGTTGTTCTGTTCCTGAGCCTTGTTCCTGAGTTCACGTTTGTGTAGTTTGTGTTAATAAATAATACTGCAAATGGTTCCCACTTCCTTGCCTGCTTCAAACATCCGTGACAGAACGACTGACCAACACATGGATCCAGCAGTGTGTTGCTTCTGCCTCCGCCAGGATAACTGGCCGATGGAGAAATATGTGGGGGAATTTTGTGAGTTTTGCCGAGGGGTTGACCACCATTTTAAAAGACATGTTTGGCCGTGGACTTAATAATTTTGGACATGCCTGTCGATACCCCAGATTACATTCTGGCACAATATATTGGCTTTGCACTTTTGTTGAGTGGTTCGCCATTTACGGTGGGCTTTTCAAATGTGGAACCCCACAAGTTCACACTTTTCCCAAAACCTATCCTGGTTCATGTCATGCCCACCACCCCTGAAGCCGCTGCGGAGAAGGCTGTCCCTGTGGCCGCGGCGGAGGAGGCTGTCCCTGAGGCCGCTGTGGAGGAAGCTGTCCCTGAGGCCGTGGAGGAGGCTGTCCCTGAGGCCGCGGCGGAGGAGGCTGTCCCTGAGGCCGCGGAGGAGGCTGTCCCTGAGGCCGCGGAGGAGGCTGTCCCTGAGGCCGCGGCGGAGGAGGCTGTCCCTGAGGCTGCTGCGGAGGAGGCTGTCCCTGAGGCCGCTGCGGAGGAGGCTGTCCCTGAGGCCGCTGCGGAGGAGGCTGTCCCTGAGGCCGCTGCGGAGGAGGCTGTCCCTGAGGCCGTGGCGGAGGAGGCTGTCCCTGAGGCCGCGGAGGAGGAGGCTGTCCCTGAGGCCGCTACAGAGGAGGCTGTCCCTGAGGCCGCGGAGGAAGCTCTCCCTGAGGCCGCGGCGGAGGAGGCTGTCCCTGAGGCCGCTGCGGAGGAGGCTGTCCCTGAGGCCGCTGCGGAGGAGGCTGTCCCTGAGGCCGCTGCGGAGGAGGCTGTCCCTGAGGCCGCTGCGGAGGAGGCTGTCCCTGAGGCCGCTGCGGAGGAGGCTGTCCCTGAGGCCGTGGCGGAGGAGGCTGTCCCTGAGGCCGCGGAGGAGGAGGCTGTCCCTGAGGCCGCTACAGAGGAGGCTGTCCCTGAGGCCGCGGAGGAAGCTCTCCCTGAGGCCGCGGCGGAGGAGGCTGTCCCTGAGGCCGCTGCGGAGGAGGCTGTCCCTGAGGCCGCTGCGGAGGAGGCTGTCCCTGAGGCCGCGGCGGAGGAGGCTGTCCCTGAGGCCGTGGCGGAGGAGGCTGTCCCTGAGGCCGCTGCGGAGGAGGCTGTCCCTGAGGCCGTGGCGGAGGAGGCTGTCTCTGAGGCCGCTGCGGAGGAGGCTGTCCCTGAGGCCGTGGCGGAGGAGGCTGTCCCTGAGGCCGCGGCGGAGGAGGCTGTCCCTGAGGCCGCTGCGGAGGAGGCTGTCCCTGAGGCCGTGGCGGAGGAGGCTGTCTCTGAGGCCGCTGCGGAGGAGGCTGTCCCTGAGGCCGTGGCGGAGGAGGCTGTCTCTGAGGCCGCTGCGGAGGAGGCTGTCCCTGAGGCCGTGGCGGAGGAGGCTGTCCCTGAGGCCGCGGCGGAGGAAGCTGTCCCTGAGGCCGCGGAGGAAGCTGTCCCTGAGGCCGCGGAGGAGGAGGCTGTCCCTGAGGCCGCGGCGGAGGAGGCTGTCCCTGAGGCCGCTGCGGAGGAAGCTGTCCCTGAGGCCGCGGAGGAGGAGGCTGTCCCAGAGCCCACTGCGGAGGAAGCTGTCCCTGAGGCCGTGGCGGAGGAGGCTGTCCCTGAGGCCGCGGCGGAGGAAGCTGTCCCTGAGGCCGCGGAGGAAGCTGTCCCTGAGGCCGCGGAGGAGGAGGCTGTCCCTGAGGCCGCGGCGGAGGAGGCTGTCCCTGAGGCCGCTGCGGAGGAAGCTGTCCCTGAGGCCGCGGAGGAGGAGGCTGTCCCAGAGCCCGCTGCGGAGGGCAATCCAGAGTCTGTTCCTGAGCATGCCGCAGAGGGTGCTATCGAGTCTGTTCCTGAGAAAGCCAGTGCTGCCCAGGAGGGTAAACTCGAGTCTGTCCCTGAGCATGCTGTGGAGGGCGTTCTCGAGTCTGTCCCTGAGCATGCTGTGGAGGGCGTTCCCGAGTCTACCCCTGAACTGTCTGCTCCGCCCTGGTCGCCCGCACAGCTCCCCATTGACCTGGCCCTCCCACCTCCCCCAAGAACGCCTTTGTGTTACCACCACCCTGGACTATTCTGGGGAACGTCTGGAATACATCTGAAAATATCCTGAGTCTGTTCTGTGTTTCTGTCTTGTTTCATGTTTAGCTACTCCTCGTTATGTTTATTAGTTTTCCCAAGTGTTTCCATTTCGCCACGCCCTCTTGTTATCTTGTTTAGCTTGTCTGTCCTTGTATTTAAGTCTGTGTTTAGTTCAGTCTTTGTCAGTCGTTAATGTTGTTTGTGGTTGTTCTGTTCCCGAGCCTTGTTCCTGAGTTCACGTTTGTGTAGTTTGAGTTTGTGTTAATAAATAATTCTGCAAATGGATCCCACTTCCTTCTCTGCTTCAACCATCCATGACAGTATAAGCTCGCAATTGCAAGAAAAAAGTCAGAATTGTGAGATATAAGCTTGCAATTTCAAGTTACATTATAATGTATGAATTGCGAGATATTAACAAACAAAATAAAAGTCAGAGTTGTGAGTTTATATATCTTCTCCTCTCATAATTGTGAATATACTGTAGCAATTGTGAGGAATTGTTAGATTTTATTTTTTATAACAAAGTTTGTATGGAAGTGGAAACGAGCTTCCACACAGACCACATTGAATAATAGGTTGGGTTTTATTTTATTCTATTTTTATTTAAATCTGGAAGTAAACAGAAAGATTTTATTGCACTTAGGCTATCAAACAGAAACACATTGAAATAAATGTGGACTATTTAGTGTTAAACAATACTTGCTTCACATCAGACAGCGTCTCACTGATGAACTCGAGGATATCAGCAGCTGTGCCAACAAAGATTAGCAACAACTGGGACATTTCATCTCTGGTGACCCCTCCAGCGATTGGTAGCAGCCACTTCCCCACTATTAGCAGGATCAGGAGGATTTGGTGGAGGGCTAGGATCCAGTCGTTGGCACAAACCGATGACAAGAATTTTAGATGGTCCTAAAATACCACCACAAAGTTACTATTCAGCTAAGAGGTGTTGCCTTCTGGAATAACTGAGGTCAGACTTACTGTACATAAAGCATGTCCTGTAAATCTCATAGGTGAAGGTGTGGCGACTTCTGAACAAATAAGGTCTTGTTTGTGTTGAGGACTGAACCAACATTTGTATTTACAAATCACCCAGGCTAGTTGTGCTTTAAACTGAGTAAATAAATGTGTGAAAGACTTGCAAGAGACTTATTTAAGAGATCAGTCTATATTTTCAAGGAAAATGTCTGTAATGTGGAAAGTCAGGATATAAAAGACAGAGACAGTACCTGTAAATTCATGGTTTCATTGGAAGAATTTCTCCTTTCATCAAAAAAGACTTTGATGCTCTCAGGTGAGTCCAGTTTATTGCACTGCAATAAGCAACATTTCAGGCATAAAGCATTAAGAAATATAATGCATTTGTCTTTGTATCAGACACTGGCATTGAAATACATGGGTTTTAATTTTTCTAAAGTTTTCTAAAGGCAGCATGAAATATGTTTGCAAAGCAGTCAAAAGCTAAAATGTATTTATAGAAGGATTAGTACCATTGCTTTCCCTTGAGTATTACCTTTATGTCATCTGATCTGTTTTGCTGATGGTGCAATTCAAGGATCCATATGGTTGGTATAATACTTATGAGGAAAAACAATATTGCTGGAGAAAACCTAAGATCAGAGTTTGAGTCACTCAGTCAGCTATATTGTCAAAATTCCCACAAGTGTTTAAACCAAATTACACTAGATGATATTTCAGGATGTTGACCCCAGAAAAGGTTCTGGCTCTCGAAATTCTTATACATGCAAAAAGAAATGTTGACGTGTGTACTTACCATTTGTAATCCTTCCCTTTTCTTCTTCTCAGAGTTAAAATCATTTCAGCCACGAGAGGCAGATAGAGGATAGTGAGAAACCAGTATAAATTATTATTTTTCACCCATGTCACTCTCCATACACCGATGAGCGACACTAAAATAAATAATGCCCTGGTGACAACAACGCAGGTAAATTTGACAAGCATGATTTCTTTCAAAATACAGTTTGAGGCTGGTTGAGGTAATGCGAGGAAAGTTGAGGTTTTCACTCTGAGCTCCTTGATTCAAAGAAGCCGACTTTATTCCCCCCCCCTCCATTCCCTTCCTTCTTCCCACGTTTCACACCATTTGGGCGGGACTTCTGTTTTGAATCTTTTGGTAGCCTATATTCATTCATTTTTAGTCTTCTGTCTGAAAGAAAAAGATAAAAAATTTGTGTGGATTTATCCATACGCTAATTTCATGTCACGATATGTGTCACACTTGTTTAAGTAATGTCTTTAATGCTTTGTGAACAATGATGTCCAAACGGTTCTTTTAAATTATTCGATCAAACCGAATCACAAATCATTGCATTATTACGTGGACTTTTGGTTAAACTTTTAAAGATTACACAATTATACTTCACTTTTTTTATTTGTATCTACTTTTTGAATAGGCTACACTATAGGCTATATATATATATATGCACAATTCTCTATTATATAAGTTATAATGCATATAGATAGATCTATTCATTTAGACCACTAGCCTACATACACCACTAGGCCTATATATGGCCACTGTACATACACCACTGTATATATGACCACTCTACATAGACCACTGTAGAATTAAACTTATATTCTTGCACAAACGAAATTACTTATGATATTTTATACTTCATCACGATATATCGATAGGCTACATAAACTACTTTCACTTCGCTCAGGCGCGCCTGAACTCACTTGCCCCGCCCACTGCTGTTTCCTAAGCAACAGTATACAGCCAACATGTCTGGAAGAGAGATCACACGAGAGAGCGGCAAATCCGCTGAAAACTCAGAGAAAACAAAGAGAGGAGAAGAAGCAGACAAAGATGATACTCGGATCAGTGTACGTAAACTAGGGCTAGGCTGCATGAGACATGAGTTTGGATTTAGTCTAGTGACTCACTGGTGTTTAGACGATCGCTAAGTTATAATAGGCCTATGATAAAATGAAGATCTGTAGATTACAGATTATAGATCCCTGTTTAAATATATATATATATATATATATATTCCGAAAATGGTAATATTTTATGTTGGTATGTTTCTTATCCTAATCTCAACCATTATAATTCACACCAAATCAAATAGTAAAAGCAAAAGTAGCAGTAAATAATGCACAAGTTAGGTTACTATCATGAAACAAACACTGCCAGAATACATTGATGTGAGATTATACAGCCCTCAACTGTCAAAAGTAGATTTACGAAACTGTAACTGTGGTTGAAAGTTTGTTGTGATCTTTTTCTTTTCATGCAATGTTTTACAGCTTACTTTTAGTACTGAGACAGTGTCTGCAAATGTACTAAATTTGCAGCTGCTACACTGAAAATATGAAAATTAAATATAAAAAAATATATTATGGAAAATTAACTTGCCGATAACTAAATTAAAGAAAATATTCGTACCCTGGTGAAATGTATTATAAGAAAAATAGTAACTTATTATCTCATATTCTAGGACATGAAGATATCTTTTCCTCAGTGGGAACCTCTAAAGCATGACCAAATAAATATCCTCCTCAACATGCCTGTGGACCAAGTACAGTTGTAAGTGTACAGTAATCATTACAAAAATGAAGCATAGGCAAGTGTATCACAGCTCTTTTGAACGACACCAGTGTCATCATTTGTCAGTTACAATAGTTAGTATATCTCCTTATATTCACATCATATATACAGTATATATTTTTTTTCTATCTAAGTTCCATATATTATATTATATTATTTGGACTTTTATGATATATTGTATTGTCTTGCATTTTCAGACAGTTTGAGGATATACTGAATTTCAAAAAGCACCAAACATGTTTGAAAGAAGCTGCACAGTTGGAGTATTTTGTCAGTGGATTTTGGTGGGCCAAAGAGATGAACTTCACATCTCAGCAAATCTCATTTATCATGGCACTTTTGCAGCAACTACTTGACAGCATAAAAAGTAAGTGGTGTTCTCTGAAATAAAGTTTTGTTTAGTTTGAAATTCCACCATGGTTGTTGCTTTAGGTTTACTATTTTTTTTTTTAAATCCACTTTGAGCGTGGTGAGCATAGTACATATCTTTCCCCATTTACATAATTATTTTAGAGTTCAGGCACAGAGAGTGTTTGCAAATAAACACAATGCATGTTGCATTTTATTTCAGACAAACAGGCATCATTTGCTGATAATTTCAAGGCATTTACCCAAACAGTGCTTGCCACTAGAAAGTCCCCATCAACAGAAGCTAAAGCCAGTTTTTTGTTCAGCACAGATCAAATCAAAGCCATCACAGATTACTTCAAGACCAGGTTTGTCTCACAATGTCACATCCATTCTTTAATTACACTCCTCCTAAATATACTATGATTTTGTTTAAGTGCATGTGTTTAATTGTTGAATATGGATTAGGTCATGATCAACCCGTCACACATTATTCATTGATGCAAGATGCTTTGCCATTAGACAGCCGGCAACAAGCAAACTAGATTCCTTTTATGGCCTTCATAATTAATGTTATGCATAATTCATACAGCAACGGATTGTGATGCATGCAGACTACAGTGGCGAATAACAAGCTGCAAGGAAATCATCTGTCTTTTAGAAAGCAAAAAGTGCAATGGAAGAAACACTGATGCACATTGATGAAAAATGACATGCAATATGTGTATTATAGCAGAGCACGATTGATTTCTCTGCTTACCTGAAAGCCTCAGTAACGCTCCATTTACAAGACCTAAATTCAGACTGCTTTTTAGTGCTGGTCCATTTCCTTTACTAAGCATGTTCATTTAAAATATAAATGATTTTCTGTTTTTAAAAGAGTTATTATTCATAGTATGCATAGCAGCATTGCAATTTGAGACGTAATCATAGCAATACGAGTTGGGATTATTGTCAAACACCTTAGCATTGACCATAATTACACCATTGCAAACTGCTGGCACATCAAGGGTTTGAATATTGTCAACAGTTGTGACAGTATGCATATGTTTTTTCTTGTATACTTCTCTATGTGAACAGTCTTTTCCAGCACTACCGACAATATGAATTACTGTTCAGTCATAGAAGAGAGGAGCAACTCCTAAAAATAGAGGTAAGAAAACATGTAAACATGTAAAATCATAATTAAAAAATTAAATGATGTCATTATTTACTCACTTTCATGTCATTCCTTATCTTAATGTGTGTTACACCAATTTTTATGTTAGTGATGTCAATGGTTCTGTTGTGTTTCGTCATGCACCACAATGCCCCAAAATTTAATGTGGTCATATTCAAATTGCAAAAGTCAGATTTGATAGCTATTGCAGAATGGAACGTTCAGTCTGATTTTCAGTAAATAGTAAATAGCAACCAATCCTCTATTGTATGTCGCTTTGGATAAAAGCATTATTATTATTATTATTATTAATAACAATATTATTATTATTATTATTATAATGCATAAATGTAAACTTAAACTTAATTTCATCTGTTCCTCGCACAAAGCTTGGAATATATAAAACAAGTTGTATGGACTACTTTTATAATATAGAGTACTGTTCATGTCCATACAAGTCTCCTCCATTGTGGGAAACACTTATGTGTAAGGCTGTATTTCCTGATAACTGAACATAAGATTTTTCACAAGACATCATGCATGCACTAAAACAATAAACACACTAAATCTGGAGCGAAGATCTCAAAGAAAGATCATAGGACACCACAACTTCTGTGCAAACTTGCCCAAACTTTTCTCCTTGCCCATATAAGCCCCCTTCTCCCTACTCCCTCACCTTATCCCCTGATAGCTATGGAAGAAGAGAATGTTCAGTAAGATTTTCTCTAGTCGCTTTGGACTAGTCGCTTTGGATCTGAAAAGCATCTGCTACATGCATAAATGTAAATGTTAACTTAAATTCCATCTGTTCCTCGCACAAAGTTTGGAATATATCGCAAGTTGTATGGACTTGCTTTTTGATGGTTTTATGATACTTTCTGTCATTTTTTTGAGATTGACTGTCCCTGACGAACCAGACTTTGAGGGCCAAACGTGCTTAAGCATGTTTCATATCGTCTAGTGTGAGTACACCCTAAAGGGGGTCGCACACCAGACGAGAAGCTCAGCGCCGCGTCGCGCAACGTCTAGGACAACTCGAGGTATCGCACACCGGACATGCACTTTCTCAGAGTATATGGCCAGCAATATTGTTATGTTTAATGACATTATGTAATGAAGATAATGTCTGTACTATGTTATGATTTGTACTGTACAATTAAATACAATCGTTGCTGAGTCTGCAGTCTGAAAACTTTACCTCAGAGCGTCCGTTAACTGAATGAATTGAGAATCTCACCTGAAAATCCAATAACATCAGCAACTGTCATTCAAGCAGCCGATTTCTGTGAATGAATGCAAAACTAAATGTATATTGCAGCACAGGGCGAAGTCAGGATACATTAACAACGATTTGAGACAAATATAATGTAAATTTTATATAAAACTATGTAAATGGCGCTCTGTGGCGCGGCAGGATTTTGAACACGGCCCGTAGCTGAGCCGTAGCTGGGCGCCGCGGACAGACGCCAAATGGCGCTGCCGGTGTGTGTACACTCGTAGAGAATAATGTGTTCGAATTTTAAAGATGTGGCGCTGAGCTTCTCGTCCGGTGTGCGACCCCCTTAAGCCTGACAAGAACCAAAAGCCAGAGTTCATCACAGACCCAGATCTAAGGATAGCCGATATCCGTCCAGGAGCTTGAGCCTGAGCCAATGTTTATCCTGGAGCATGCACCTTCTACATGTTTGGACAATGAACCACAGCCCACCGCAGACCCTGAGCCCAAGCCTGCAGAGTCTAACCAGTTGTGTGAGCCGGTAACTCTGTTCACTACAGAGGGAGTGTTAGTGGAGTTTAGGCATGGAGTTGAGTCCATACTAACATCACTGAGGGTGAGCTGTGCCATATGCACAAGGAATCCCTGCTGGTTTTATCCTGCTCCAGGTCTCCTTTCTTCGCCGCTGGTTCAGCTTAGCCTCAAGTCTCCTTCTTTGCTGTTGGTCCTGCCTAGAATCCCACTCCATCCTCTTCTGCTGAGTCCATCCAGTTTTATGGCCCTGTCGCTGTTGGCTCCCTTCAGCTCATAGGCTCTTCCTTCAGTGGTTCCACCAAGCTACTTGGATCTGCCTTGGGCTTCCCACTTGCCAACCCATCCTTGGTGTGAGGATCCCTTAGCTCCACCTCAGGCCTCAGAGCCCTGGACTCCACCTCGGCTTGTCGACCATTTGTCTTCAACTTGGCTCCACGCTCCCTTGGCTCCACCATGGTCCGTCATCCCTCAGGCTCCGCTGGGCTCTTTCGTTCCCTCCAGCTCCGCCTTGGTCAGTCATCACCATGGTTGCGCCTCTGACTTCTGGGCCTTAGGCTATGCCTTGTCTCTCCATCCCTTTGGGTCCACCGGCTCTTCCTTTCCTCCAGCTCCATTGTCGTCCTCGCACCACTGGCTCCACCCCGGTCTGCTAAGCCCCTGTCCCCAACCTTGTCCCACGAGACTGTGGTTCTGCCTGGGCTCTCCAGTCCTGCGGTGTTGCCCTGGGTCTTAGTATCCACTGCTCCACATGGTGCTTCAATTCATACGCCTCAACCTCCATTGGAAGTCCCTTTGTATGGTTCTCCTTCTGGCTCCTTTCATCATCTCATTCCTGGCTATTTCCTCCATCGTCTCCGTCGTGGGGTTTCCCTCTGCAAGCTCCTCCAAGGTCTCATCTGTCTCCTGCCCCTCGTCCTCCTCCTGAACCACCCTCCCTCCCTCCCTCCTTCCCTCCTTCCTCGAATTTGTGGCACAAGGACCTTCCGGGAGGGGGATGTACTGTAACGGCCATGTTCTGTTCAGCTATCCTGTATTCCCTGTCCGCTTTCATACATTTTTACCAACAAAATAAGTCATGAAGTGGTTATATGAGAGTCAGAAGGCGAGTAACCATAGAAAAGAGGCTGACCTTTTCCTTGTTATTTCTGTTTTATTTGAATTTTTGTTTTAATCATATTTTCTCTTCTTTATTCTTTGTGAAGCGCTCTGGGTTTGAGAAAAGTGCAATATAAATAAAATGCATCATCATCATCATGTTTCTTCCATTTGATAATCAAATTGCAAATCAAATTGTTATCAGAGTCACACTGGATTACAGCTGCTCACAGAAAAGAAACTGAAGCCTCCTTCATAATGACAGCAATTAAATCAGGAGCTTAACGAGTCTCGGTGTTGTTGGTTGCTAATTGCCATTTCTACTGATCCAACGGTATCAGATGAATCACCGTCCAGCAGTCACAGCATCATGTTGTCACTCGTTGCCTAAAAGCACAATTTCTTATGGAAAATAAAAGGCTTCTTGTCACTTAGTCGATACAAATTGCTGTCAGGTTTAAAGTTTTTTAGACCACAAAAAACTTTGCTTCAACACAACAGTGATGCGAAATCAACATATAGCAACATACAGTGCTTTGTTTGGTCTCAAACACCTGTTCAGTCATGTTCAGGGCTTGGTAAATTGTTTTCACATTTCCCAGTATAAAATGTTGCATTGTATGATCAGTTAACTGTACAGTGACTAACTTCTTATCTATTCATAAAGTAATCAGTTGTTTTCTCACAAAAGTCTGCGTAATTCTTCAGTGTATTGAACCCTCTTATCTATAAAAAAATTAAGTTAGTATGTACAAATATTTGTCCCAAATGTGCAACTTCTTTTGACGTAATTCTATGTAACTTTAGTTTTTACATTGTAAGCTAAAATCTGCTTCAGCTCCAGATTCACATTACACAATTTATCCCTCATATAAAGTTTTAAAATCTGCCACCTGTGTATTGATATTTAAAGCAGCTCTATGCTCAGGAAGGTTATTTGTTGACTCTGTAGAGTAATTTCCTTATTTCCTCAGAGCACTGGTCATGTCCATACATGTCACTTACGTGGTGTTTAATTTCCTGATAACTTAAAGAATTTTCACAAGACAGAATGCATGCATGAAGATCTTTAAGAGAAGATCCCCTACTCCCTCTTCTTTCCACCTGGCTCAAGTCACTGAAAGTTCACTAAGACTTTCTATATGAACTAATAGAACATTCTGTCATCAATTACTCACTCTTGTGTCCTTCCAAACCTCCAAGACTTTCACTCATCATTGAAACACAAATTATTATTTCTAATGAAATCTGAGATATTTGTGTCCATTGAAAGTCTATTCCCCCAAAACTTAGATGCTTCGAATTGTTCATAATCCATATGAATCGTGTTGTTTAATCGTCTTCTGAAGAGACTCGATAGAACTGATTTAATTTAGGTGTTTACTCATATATAAACATTGATCAGCTAACATACATAATACATACAAAATCAAATATGGTAAACAGAAGCTCAACCATACTTGCTTGGATATGCAAGAATGAACCTTATTGGTTCTTGCACATCAAGCAAGAATGCTTGAGCTCAAATGTACTTTCGCTGATCAACGTACATTGCATTATTGCATTATTGCAGCACCTTCTGCTCTGTCTCTTCCCAGTCTCTGTGCTCTGTTTAGTTTCTCTATCTTTAAAGCCCCTCCTTCCGAAAAAGCGTATGTGCTCTGATTGGTCCGCTGGAACAGTGTGTTGTGATTGGTCAACCTCTTTAAGCGTGTTTTGGTAATGTCATGCCCCTTAGCATATCTGCAAGTTTTAACACACTACTAATGCAAATCAACCAGGTCTTGCCCCTTTTTTGCGTATGCCTTGGGTGGGAATTATTTAAATGAGGAATATTGTCACGTGTTCATTTCTGGAAGAAAACACACGACTTACTAAAGGTGTTTCAGGGAACAGTGCACACACTGATATAGAAAATAACTCCATTTGGAGTGACTCCGTGCTTTGTAACTTTGCAGACTTTTTCATACTCAAAGAGCAACACACTAAAGAAATTTGAAAATGTAAAAAAGCACAATAGGTCCTCTTTAAATTAAGTGAACTTTAAGTGCAAGTAAAATACCTATATACCATCACCCATGCCATTGGGCTCCATCATTGGGCCTATGATTGGTCAAAAACATGGGTTGTTGTTTCTCTCTCTGAATTTCATCTGATTTGCTCATCCATAATTAACACGTAATGATCGCGCTCCGAGTACACTTTCAAAATGTTAAGCCAGAGCAATATAACCAATCGTTTTATTCCAATTACATCAATATTTCTGTGTGCAAGGATCATATCATCCTGATCTGCAATACTGGAAGAGATTACATAAAAACTCAAGGCTCAGATTTGTTTAGTGTCTGAAATTGCTTTATGCTGTAGAATACAAATAATGATATCTGCAGTTGAGCATCTTACAGTCAACATCAAACACAGAATCTAGGTCACTGATATCTGGCACCGAACACCATGTAACAGAACCATTTTTATTTGTTTTGAAAGGGACTTGAATATTACTTGTTATTCCCTTCAAATTGGAACCGGTTTATCGGATCAAGATGTTTTACGAATAAAACACAAGCAAAACAGGACAATGAATTGCAGCCGGCATTCTATTTTTAGTCCTGTTAATATGATACTGTTGACATTAATTTGTTTATTGCTTGAGATGGAACACGCATGAATCATGTCATTGGGAATAATGGGAAACAATGCAGTAATAAAAGAGCATTGTTGTACTCCCCTGCTTCAATTTGGAATTGTAATTATGCTCAGTATACAAACCACAAGGCTCTTTGTTTTTGTTAGTGTTCTAGTTTTGGATTCTGGGTGAAGGGCCTCCTGCCAAATAAACAGTAAAATGTTCCAGCCAAATGAAGAGAAAATGTAACTCAGCTGTTAATGCAGGCCTGAAGCTTTTCAGATACACCGCACGTAATAAAGCCGACTGTACACTATGCCACTTATTAAGACTAATTACCAAATAACCTTGGTTTTATTCAGCAATAAAGTCTGCAATTTCCTATTTAAAGTTGCAAGATATAATCCCCAATGGGATTTTATTGGATTTTAAAAGGTTGGGTCTT
This sequence comes from Semotilus atromaculatus, assembly GCA_031834385.1. Taxonomy (NCBI): domain Eukaryota; kingdom Metazoa; phylum Chordata; class Actinopteri; order Cypriniformes; family Leuciscidae; genus Semotilus; species Semotilus atromaculatus. Next base: position 7,187,787 of record JAULUF010000014.1, read on the forward strand.
TTGTTTCAGAAATGCATTGAGTTGATCAACCCAGTTGACTTTGCCGCCCCGTTGGAAGAGGGCATGCCCACTGATCTGTACTTCCATTATGTGGATCCCCCACGTGTCCAAACGCCCGAGAAGGTACCATGTTGTTTTCCTCGCTGTAATGATGCGCTATCCAAAACTCTTCTAATGTACTTGGCTCGCAGTAAAATGTTGTATTCTTTTTGTGGTTGGGATTTTGCTTGGAATTACCCTTTCAGAGAAGATGCGTTTCACATGTTTCTCATTTTCAGAGGAAACAAAAATCTGCTTCCAAGTATGACTAACCTTTTTCCCTAACAGACACTGTGCTGTGTGCAGCTGGAGAACATAGAGTGCACTGAGCAGAGGGAATCGTATTTTATAGCGGGAGGATTACATCATAGCTCAGTTTCTATCTTTACATTTTTCTTCAGTCCCCCAGAGAATTTTCTTTTGCAACTATTTCTGTATTCATGTATTTTTAATGATTTACTGTAGTACAGAACATGAAAATTATGAAAACCGCCTTTATAAAAACACTCGCCTCTACTTTCTCAATCAGGGATTTCCTGGACTGGAAAGAAGTCATGAAAATTAATAATATAATAAAAGGCATGGGAATTTATGTAGTTGCCCAGCTTTTCTTTGCCGTCTCAAATCAATCCTGGCCACTTTTCATAATTCAATCAATTATTGATATTAAAATTAAGTTCCATCCAACATGTTAATTTGTTGAATTTCCATATGTTTTTATTGGACATATGTCAGATTGCTGGAGTAAATTGGTTTCATATTTTAGAATATTTTGAGCTAGAAGTTGCACTTTGTGTATGCAATCTCTGCAAAATTAGATTTTTTTATTTTTATTAAATCATAATTTTTAAAAATCATTATCGAGGAAAAGGCTTTGGTCAAAAGGCGTGGGAACTCAACCGCTGAATCTCATTAGAATGCAGTGTTTTCCAGATCCTGGAAGTGTGTGCTGTTCAGAAAACGGCCACACGTAGGTGCTGTGCTTCTACTTATGGTTTTATGATTTCCCACACAAGATACTTCAGTTCTGCCTTTCCACATGAATGCTCAATACATTTCCTCATTATTCCTTGCTGCTATGTTACATTAAAAGATAAGAAAAATAAATAACTTTTAATGTCAATAACTAAAAGTATTAGCATTTAAGGAATCATATGCCATATATTTTAAAATAAGGTATTTTAGCTATTTAGATTTTCGTTGTACTCATTAATTTAGTCTTGTAATGATTAACCTGATTTTGTCATCACCATTTACATGCAGAAAGTCAGATGTGGAGAATGTGCTTAAAAGGATAGGTCAGCCAAAACTCATTTATTATTTACTCACCCTCATGTCTTTCTAAACCTACATGCTGTTTTTTATTTGAATATTGAGAATCTACATGCTGATCTTTTCTATATAAAGATTACGCTATGTATGTATGCAATAATTGATTTATCATCTGATCATGGTTATTCAATCTAATCACAATTATTTGATATAGCAATAATTGTGTAGCCAGAACATAAATAAACACAGTTGTCCTTATACGAAATGAAGGTTTACGGGTTTAATCAGACTGCATTATTATATTATATTATATTATATTATATTATATTATATTATATTATATTATATTATATTATATTATATTATATTATACTATATTATATTATACTATATTATATTATATTATAAGTGCTGTCAAATAAATTGATTGCAATTAATTGCATCTAACAAAAATTTGTTTATATAATATGTGTGTACATATTTTATTATATTTATTTATATATATTATATACAATGTTTGTACACATTTTATATGATATAAACACAAACTTTTATGTTAGATGCGATTAATCACGATTTGACAGCACTAATTATAGTTTAGTTTAATTAGACTGCATTATGTTATATTATATTATATTGTATTGTATTGTTTTATATTATATGAATTTCTCACAGCATTGCAGTAAATAATCTGGGCCTGTTATTAAAATTTTTATTATCATATTAAATCATATTATCATATATTTTTTAATTGGGTTATTATTGGGTTTACATTAGGCTTTTGTACATGACATGAACAAAACTATGAAATCGTTAATCGCAATTATTAGTATTATAGACAGTTAAACATCAGCACAAAATGAAATGTGCTGAACGTGCTGCGTGATAATGCTTTTATAAAATCGGTTTCATTTCCACGGATGAAATATTGTGTGTTTGAAATGACACGAAGGTGAATAAATAATGACAGAATTCTCATTTATGGGTGAACTATTTCTTTAAATGACCCTAGGGCACGGAGGAATCTCTCGAGGAGAATATGGAAGAAGCTGGAAAAGCTGAGCCTGAAGAAAGTCCCGAGAATCACGTGAGCTTCAGTGTGGAAGACGTTCAAGAGGTGTTGGGGGAAATGACCCAGGAGATGTTAGCAAAACTGCAGGTATACACCCTTGAGCAAACAACAGTAGCCTTCTATAACGAAAGCCTGTTTATAAGAAATAACATGCTGATTACTTCCAACACAAAGAGAGAGGAGAGAGAGACAGAGAGAACATTTTTCATTCGCATTAGTCAGTTTCCACAAGAATTACATTCATGGCTTGAGGGCAGGGATATCACAGATAGCATTAATAAAACATCTTAAAAGGCGAATAATGAAAAACAGACTATGTATCGGAACAGCATTTCTGAAAATATCATGGTTCCGCTCATATTCTCCCACAAACCTCCACCCACAGCGTGATTACGCCAAGAAAAAAAAGAAAGAATCCCAAATTAAAACCTGAATAACGCTCATGCTTAATATCATTGGTATTCTCTGCATAACGTAAAGTACATTTGACAGCTGCTGGCGGATATCGTGATTAATTTTACGCTAGACTTAAGGTGGAATTGAATTACCGTGACTGCAACGATTGCACAAAACAACCGGGGAGATTGCTAAATTGTGTCATCTCTATCACAAGTTTTTACACGCCGAATGTCTCGTGGGTCTGAGAAGGAAAAGGTCGCCGTGGGCCGTGCTCAAGAAGGGGCTAGAAAGACAGAAGTCATTTTTCACTTTTTTTTTTATGATTATGGGGGTCATTCAATTCCCCCGCCATGTTCCATGAAGACCTCTGTCGTCAGTGTGACAAGCCTTTATTTCAAATGGCAAACGCTCTGTAATTTGAGAGCCCATTTGTAGTGGCTTACATCTGAGTGATGCGCTTTAGAGCCGCCTCTATTTCCATCAATTCTCCTGGGCTTTTCCTCTCCGTTTAATGTCAGAGGAAGGTCAATTACATATATCACTTTGCTAAATATAACCTCATGAAAATTGATTGGTAAAAATCTTGCTGCCTCAATAGATCCTATGGCGTTATTGTTGTTTTTTCTGTGCTAATTGTAACCAGTATGGCTCAGGGGAGCGTATGAAATCACTGTGAAGCGTTCTTAACATCACAGCTTTACACGTTCAGTTTCAAGTGTTTGCTACATCCATATCTATTCTTTTCCGTTCGCTATTTTTCCTCCCTTGAATATTATTCTTGTTTCAAAAGTTCCCAGGAATGCCACGACTCTGTGGATCTCATCATACCTAATATGGTAGAAACACTGAAAATTACAAATGCTGGAATTACTGAGAATGACTTCCTTACCAATAACATTACCATTCCAGATGTGGACCAGAGGCATTCAATATGGCTTTGTGCTGTACGGGGAACTTCACTGCACAAAATGTGTTGTGCGTTTTCATTTAAAGCTGGAACATTGCGTACAAATATGCACAAGTACAATAGATAGTCAATGAATGTCACGAACATTTCAACATAGGAAAAATTTCAAACAATCAAGCCTATTTTTAGGACCGTTATGTATTTCAGTTATCATTTCTGTTTATTCTATTGGGGTTTATTTACCTTATTCTCAAAGGTGATTATTATTACTGTAATACAATAATGGAGTGCAATAATACTATGATAATAATCTATGCAATAACATATATAAATATATTCATTCTGTGGAATCACAGAAAATCACTGTGGAAAGCACCAATTAAAGGCCATACAAAAATACAATAATATATATTAAGTATAATAAGTTGAATTTAGTATTAATACAATCAAGCCAATTATAGGACCATTATGTTTTGTTTTGTTTTTTAATTAATTGTGTGTGTGTGTTTTTTTTTAAATGTGACGTTATGTATTCTCATTTCTGTATAATATTTTCTCTGCATTTTATTCATAAGGATTTATGTATTTATTTTCATTCTTCATTATCATCATAATATTTTCATTATCATTACTAATTTTTAAATCAGCACCAATTAAAGGCCATAATAAAAAAATACTCTACTATAATATGTGGAATTTAGTTTAACAACAACCAATCCTATTTTTTTTAGGATGTTTTATTCATTTATCGGCACCAATAAACCAAAGGGCATAACATTGTTTAAAAACATTTTTGCATTATAGTAATGAGATATTTTTCCATTACTATAATGAGAATCACGGGGAGCAGATGCACTGAAAAGTCATGAAAATAATTTCACAATGCAACATTTTTTGTAGCAAAATAGAGTTTTCTTTTCTTTTGCTTTTGGGCTGAAACATGACCCCCGCCCCATGATTCACTCATCTCTATGTAATCTCCACCCTGGATCAGTTTGACGTTTTTAAGGATGTACAAATTCTTGTGTGTTCAACAGGCCGACTTCACAGAGAAGCTGCGAGTTCATGAGGAGACCTACATCTCGAGGTTAGAACGACTTCAAAAACACCCTTCCAAATAACACTGATGAGACGCCAAGAGGATTTCCCACCAGTATTTATTCATTCAAATCCTAAAATAAAACAGAATATGGCACTCGCGGTTTACACTGCCAAATACTCTTAATTTATTCGCTTTGGTTTCACTTATGTCCAGCAAAATTGCCTCATCACTTTGTACGATGTTGATAATAGATTAAATAAATGACTTTATGGTGACATTCTTGATTTATTCAGCAAGATAAAATGATGAATATGAAATGCAGGATCATATTCATGGAAGTCAAAAAGGGAACAGAATATCTAATTAAGTTGTTTGTAGAAGGTTTTTGTGGCACCTTTCCCACAACTCATTAGCTGTCTGAAAGTAGCCCAGCGCTATGGCAACGCTGTGTAACTCAGCCTAAATAGCTGAGTTGCCATATAAAGTGATGTATTATTAAAGCTGAATAGTGACTTTTCCACTGCATTTGAGAAAACCCACATACGACTATAAATATAACCGGCAGAATGAAAGAATGCTGATCATTTTCTATCTCTCTGCTCTTCTTTGCCGAGCACAATTATTTCACACCACAAAGACATCCTGCATATACAATGCCATCAAGGATTAATAAATGTTATTATTATAAAGATGAATTATTAATTTGGTTCATGGCATTCCTATTATTAAAGGTCTTACAATACTTATACTCAAACAGATTGTGACTGATGAAAAAAAAAAAAACTGGTTCATTTAATCAGAGCAATATCAGATGACAGCAATATTCCTCCATGCCTGTGTTTTTACGGCCTGTTGATTTAGCTCTTCATTGGGCTTTCAGCCCTCATGATGACATGTTGCGGTAAAGTTCGCTGCTTACACGGGATACCTTGAGAACATGTTCAAACAGTTTGAGTGTTGCTTTGGAGGCGTGTTTTTTTTTTTTTTTAACTGATCGATAGAGTAATTCCTGAGCCAAGAGCTGGATGACCTTTCAGCTCATAGACAACAACAGTCTCTCATCTGTCCAATCGAGAACAAAAATGACTTCCTACTTGCTGTAGAAAAAACATGGAATAAGGTTTACGTTGAAACTGGTTTAACTCATAACTCATATTATAAGGTCATCTACAGTAGCCTACACCTAAAAGTTAACAAATGCTGCCAACCAACATTTAAATATGAGACAATACTGAGAAAATGCACCGTTCAAAGGCATATGCTAATTTATGTTCAATCAAATGCTCTTCGCCTGATATTACACTCTTAGAAGAAAAGGTTCTATAGGCACTACGTATTTGGAACCCCTAAAAGGTTCTATACAGAACCCTTTTTAAGGGTTCAATAAAAATAACCCTTTAGGGTTCTATATGGAACCTTTTAGGGGTTAATTTATTATCATTTGTTTTGTCCTTTCCGAATTAAATATTTCATATTATTGATAAACATCAAGACCCTAAAATGTATTATGAATGCATGTGAATGATCACAAAATTCAAGATAAGGTGTTTAGAAAATGTATATATTTGTATCATTTTATGTAGTTAATCAATATCACACGAAGAGTGCCATTTCAGTTGTTCTCCTCCAAAATTCAGCATGATTAAAATGTGATATTAAGTTACTACAACAGTTTAATAAACAATAATTTAATTACAACTACAAAATGTTGCAGAATAATGTAATATATGAATGAAAAATAGCCTATAAAGAACCTTTGTGCCAAAAGGGTTCTTTCTTGTCATTATAGAACCTTTTTAGCATAAAAGGTTCTTTGGAGTTGAGTAAAGAACCCTATGGTTCTAGAACCTGTGATGACTAAAAACTGCAAGTAGTAGATCATGGTTGTAACGTTAATTTAATGCGATCGGCAATTTAAAACAATAATTGATATTCATTTGATTGTATTTCTACTTCCTGTTTCAACATTAAAGGGATCATCCAAAAATTCCAAAACCAAACAGTTTCTGGTATTTATTGACTTCCATAGTACATCTTAACATGATTATGCATAATAAACCGACAATGCACGCGATCATGTAAACGCGTTACCTGTTTTCCTTTATCAGAGTAAGGTCACAATATTGTCACGGCTATTTTTGCCCTTTTCGCTGATTTTGAAAGTACTATACCTTTAAATATGTAAATTGTCACAAAAAAAATTCATTTTTATGTTTATTCATTTATATTAACTATTATTACTAGTATAATAATAACTTACTGTAAAATAATAATAATAATAATTTACTGATGGCTAAAGACAATATTAATAATAGGATATTTCTGGGAATGTGAGGTTTTACAGTCATTAATGAACCATTTCATGACTTTTCTAATAGGATCATTCTTGTCAGACATGAGTTACTTGAGGTATTTAACTTTTTAGTTACTGATGATTTGTAATTAATCATTTTTAAAACATATAATTAATTTAATTAGCAATAATAAGTTATTATTATACTTATATAAAATAATACTTATTTTTATATCTTTTTTATTGATGGCTAAAGACAATTAATAACAGGATATGTTTGGGAATGTGAGGTTTTAATCTAGAGGATGATGTCACTTTAAGTAAGAATAAATTATGCTTATGTCTGTGTTACAAGATGTGCAATTTTTTGTCCCCAGCGGATGCCGGCAACAATTACGTTTTCATTTGCAAGATCCAAATACAATAAAACCCTCTCGGTTTACAAAATCAAGCTAATTAGAAATGAGGATACAGTTGCAAGCAAAAACTATTGTGTATCTCGCTGAGTGATTAAAAACATTCCTGAACATTTGATGACATGATGATTTATAGCTTTAATCATCCCCAAAATAGCTGGAAGGATCCCCATGTGTTGGCAGCAGATTTTTTTTCCACATATTTCACAACAACCCCACTTCAAGCATAAGAAAGCTTTCCTGTTGACACATTGTAATGCAGACCATCATGCTTTGCTCTTTATTAAATTAAGCAGTACATAAATGGAGGACAATAACAAGGGCAGATGGGCTCCGGGCTTCCAGTTGTTCATCTTGTTTTGCTCACTATTGAATTTGTCATTCTGTGGCAGCACCGCAACTCTTTTCCTAAATCTGCCAAAATCCAGATTTCCCCTCTTCACTTGTTCAGGCTGATCTCATTGGGAGTGCTATTAATTGAGATCAAATGCTTTTCCGAAGACTCTCTTTGCACAAGTCCACATAGCTGTGGTGCCTGTGAAACCCAGTCGGCCTCGGGCGATCATGAATGACAGTCTCAGGTTTGCCTACAGAAGAAGGCTTTGTAAAAAATCTGATGGATTGGCCATATCTGTGTGTGCATTGTGCCACATGTACACTTTCAAAAAGAAAGGTTCTTTATTGACATCTATGGTTCCATGAAGAACCTTTAACACCCATGGGACCTTTCTATTGCAGAAAAGGTTCTTTATAGTGGAAAAGGTTCTTTAGAATATTAAAATGTTCTTCACACTAAGAAAAAAAAAAAAGGTTCTTTTGAGAACTGTTCACCGGACGGTTCTTTGAGGTACCAAAAATGGTTCTTCTGTGGCATCACTGTGAAAACCACCTTTTGGAGCCTTTATATTTTTAAGAGTAAAAAGTAAAACACTGATTGTTTTGTATCAGTCGGAGCTTTTGAGAAAAATGTCATGGAGAAAAATGCAATGATTGCACTGCAAAAACTTGTTTCAAACCCATTGTATGAGAAAATATCAGACTTTTTACATTACAATGTTATGTTTAATTCAATGTCGTAAAATTTACTTGCAATTCTGAGTGTATCCTACACCAGTTTTTTTCCCCAGTGTGAAAAGCATAATTTACATGAATAATTCTGTTAAAACATGTGATTGTTTTTAAATTTTCATCCATCTTAAGGACCTCACTGTATCAAATTATTTAAAAAATATATTTTTTATGGTAATTATGCCACAGGTGCTTAAATTAGATTGCACCTGAAATATTCTCTTAAAGGGATTGTTCACCAAAAAAAGGAATGTCATTGGACGAAAGCAGAGATGTTAAGCTTATAATTTTATAAAAGCATTTACAAATAAATCCCTGTTTTAAAACATGCATAATTTGAGACATATTAGGGTTTTAGGCATTACGTTGTCATGGCAACAAAGTTGTTACATTCATTGTAAGGACTTTTTCTAAATACATTTTTATGGTATTGTTAAAAGTGCTTAACTGGTACAATTTTCTTAAAGGCATATTTCACCTGAAAATGACAGGGCCTAAAACTAACTTTTTGCCCCACCTGCCAATGCCCTTTGACTTAAGAATATGTAATTTTTTTTTTTTTTGTTGCAAAAACACATGACACCAACATTTTAGATACCAGTAAAAAAAATTACAATTCTCTATTCCAATTTGGATATCACAGCTAAAACTACTAGCCTAACCAATATAAATGTAAAAGATTATCAAAGACAAGTAAACAGTCAGTAATTAAATAAAAACAAATAATCTTTGTCCTTTGTTGTTTGATTACCATTAAAAACAGACAGTTGCATGACTATTAGGCTGCTGTCACTTTAAGACCTATTTCACGAACGACGGATCCAAATACGTTTACTTTGTCAAATATTTACATTCACTTAAGACATATAACCTATGTTTACTTGGATGCTTGCTATTTTTTGACATAGTTTTGTGTGAATTTGTTCGCTCAAGTGCAAGAAGCCATGACGCTTCGGATGTGTGCGCAAACAAATCGTGAGTAGCAGAATGAGCTCCCTTTTGCATTTTCTTGCGCTTGAATATTTAAATTGTCAAGGCTTAAACTTTCGTGATGATGCAGCGCCGGCCAGTCAACTGTTAGAATGTTCATAAAAATGTTACCGTTTCAGAAGTGGAGATAATGTAGTTCCCGTTTTGAGACATTTCTTTTTTCTTTCTGATGATTTCAATTATCTGCCAATCTTAATAAAACACAGCCCTGAGAACTAAATTGAATTTTTTCCTCCTCTTTTCCTCCGCCACAGAAACTATATGAGATGTGAAAAAAGCCAAGCTGTGTGTTGAAGGCAGCTGTCATTATCCTTTTTTTGCTCTGCTGTCAGGGCTGCCTAGTTTTGGCATAAAACTCTCCAGGCGATGTAATATACATAGCAATTTTGCTGCATTACAGAGAAAAGAGACAAAGTAAAACATTTTTACAAGTTAAAAGGATAAATTAGGATGGAAATGATTTAAGAGGCAACATTTGGTCTTAGTCCTGGGACCAGATGTTGGATTTTCCTCCAGTGAAAGAAAGTTATGAGGGTTATCCAGAATGCTTGACTGGTAGCCTCTTGGCTTTCCGCACATTCCTAAATTGCCATGTAATTTAAGACCTTGTTTTCATTGCAAAATAGCGCGACACGTTCAATTCGGTGCGGTTACAGTCGTGTTACAGAACTCAAAAATAATGTTTGCATTGTTCGAGGAAACCAGGCGCAATGGCTGTGCTGCGCTGGTGATGAATGTGGCGGATGGCTCTGTTGTGCAGTAAAATTCTGTTAAAGCGAACAGGTTTAGTGCTTTGCCTAGATTGTTTTGTCAGCCCTACACCCATGCAAATGTTTAAGAGCGCTCAGCCTTGTTTGCATTAAGCTCATGACATCTCAACCGCTTTTCCTCGTATCATTTACATAAGAATCGTTCCTCTTTAGAAACCTGAGACTTAAACGTGAACAATATGATTCCTCTTTGTTTCAACAGAACTCAATAATAACAGCAGAGCATTATCTTCGAGTGTAGTTTATATTCATTTGGAGTCCTGGTGGGCGTCATTAACGTTGCTTACATAATGAAATTCATCGAGTCTTTTGGGCTCATTGTATAAATCATTCATTTCTCGCTACGCCGTGAGTAAATCAACCTCACCCTCTTGTTTCCTATGAAAAGAATCATTCTGTTGCTTTAGAGTCGTCTTATCTGGAGAGATACTGTGTGTTTACCTGCACTAGTTTCAACTGAAATAAGAAAAAGAAAGAGAATAGTTGCAAAGGTCAGGTTTTATTGACAGAACACTTTCAACCACTATCAAGGGACTGTTCGGTGTCACACACGATGTGAAATGAACCGGCGCTCCACATATAAAATGCCATATCCCATAGTTCCTGGCTGTTGTTCTTGAATTTCTGCTGAGTAATTATTTGATTCAACTTAATCTACGGGTATAGAATGGAAGGTCATAGATAACTCTCATAGATAGATCTCATAGATAGTCTCATAGATAAGGTAAACTAACTCCATTGTGTTTGAATGTGTCCAATAGGTGTGATACCTTTATCTAAGGCTAGGCTGTACACTTAATACTTTATGTTTCCTGCCAATAAAGCCGGGACCTATAAAAAAGGTCACTGCAGCACGATTCTGTGGCTTTATGAGAGCAGCGTCACGGCCATAGTTTGTGTAACACATCGTTTGTACTATGACTGCACTTGGCAAATATGTTAAAGCAGTGGTTCTCAACCAGGGGGGCCACAACAACTTAAGATGTCAAAATTATTTAAAATAAGGCAAAACGAGCATTAAAATAAGCTTGAATTATAAGAAAATAAGACTATTTCCTAGTCTTTGGTTATTTTTGTAATACATATACAGCTCTAAAATATTTAGTTGGGTAGAAATTGTAAAATATTGTTGTGATATATGAAGTCAAAATATGAAGTCAAAAAGGTTGAGATACACCGTGTTAAACCATGCAGACAGACAATTCTCATACGCACACACACGCACACACAAAGCAAAGCAAACAATAGGAGAATAAATTGTCCATAATGTAAGATAAAATGTAAGTATAGGTTATGTGTCTAAATAATAATAATGAAATAAAATAAATAACTAGAAATATAAAAATTCATAAATAATAATTTAATAAATACAAAATATAAAAAATATCATTCATATTTATAAATAACAATAAAATAACTAGTACATCAATAAAAATGTATACATAATAATTTAATAAATAAATATATTTAAAAATAGTCATATATGTATGTATATATGCAGAATGATTATAAAAATATCATTTTAGTTCGCACCACAGAATTCACAAAAATAAAAATATATCATTTTTATGAGAAAGGTGTTTGAAACCACATTTGTGCAGTTTGGCTTTTGGCTCAAAACCTAGTTGTTGAGTTGCAGGACATTAAACAACTAGTCTCGGCCTGTATTCATGTGTTGCACTCATGTAGTCCTCATGTTCTAATCAGCATTAGGATCAGTCCAGAATGACACCGTCGGCTGTCTGCAGGGACTCAGAGGAGCGGTTTCAAGCCTTTTCATGCATGTTGCAACCACTGACTTTGTATACGAGTGGGTGTTTATTCATGTCACAACCAGCGACGATAATGAGAAATATTTGCCTTTATACAAACTGGTATTAGCAGCATCTCAAACGGGTTAGGAGAGACTGACATGAAACACGATAAGTACATGCAATATAATTGAATGTGAAATTTTACACCGCCTTTGTTAACAAGTCCCAGCACTGCTGGTTCCTCTGCCGTTTCAAGGCTCACGCATTTTGTTTAATCCATTCTGGGAGTGAAAACGTTAAGGTTCATATAATGCAAAGCAGCATTTTGCTTCAGTGACAGATGAAACGTGTTGTATAACAGGCTGAATAATGCATTTTTAATATCACTCTTTAAAGCATAGGAGCTCCATTGTAATGAGTTGCATTATTATATGCAGGAGTGTGAATTATGCAGAACCTTCAGTATTATTTGAACTGTATGGTAATGGCTGTATCCAGTGGCCTTGACATTAGCGTATTCTCACCGCGCTCAGAACATGATAGCGTTCGATCATTCGCAGCCATATCTTAAAAAATAAAACAACGTCTCCAATTAGTTGCCTTTCAAAGCCTGGGCCTTTATGCAGTAATGCAGTAAAAGCCATTATGTGCCTAGATGATAGAAAGCAAGTGCTGCTGGAGGAACAGACATGGATATTGATCTAATATTATCAGCCCAGTGTCATATTCCCCAAGGCACAAATTGATGCTTGCCAGCAAACAGATTTTATTTTCATGCAGTGAACTGAGATGAACGCAGGGGGCGCTAGTCTTTTGGAAATATTTGTTCTATGCTAGACTGCTCGTAAAGTCAGCAAAAAAGTTGTTTTCTCATTGTGACGTTTATCTGAGTGAAACGGCTTTTCGAACAAGAAAAAAAAAAAATTTAGGGCGGGACTTGATTTTGTCCATCGGGAATTGAATGGATGGTTGTGGTTTGTTATTGCTGTGATCTCATGTGAGTGACAGGTTGCCCCTGGAATGTTAAACGACAGACAGCAATATCTAGTGATGGAAACTACAAGACTTTTTGTTTGCCAGTTTGAATTGAAAATATAGACCTGGGGCCAGTTGCATAAACCTCTAAGACCAGTCTTACAAGTTAGACATAATTTTTTTTTATTTTAGACTGTGCATAGCTTTTTTTAATCAGTTACATAAAACCGTAGATTGGCCTAATTTGATACCGAAAAGTAAGACTGACCCTGACTAACTGCTAGTGGGTCATACTAGAACTTAAGACACTGTCCTAACGTAATGGCTATGTTTATGCAACCGGCCCCTGGTTTCACAAACAGGGCTTAGATTAAGCCAGGATTAGACCTTAGTTCAATTAGAACCTTTAAGTAGCTTGTATAAACATGTCTTTGAAATAAACTGTAGGTGTGCATCTTGAGACAAAACAATTCCCCTTAATTATTTAAATCCTTTAAAAATTACCCCAACCCCCCCACCCCCCCTTTCCATGTTCAAGGCATGGTTTTGTCTTTAAAGGATTAGTTCGCTTCAGAATTCAAATGTCCTGATTATTTACTCACCCCCACGTCACCCAAGATGTTCATGTCTTTCTTTGTTCAGTCGGAAAGAAATAAAGGTTTTTGAGGAAAACATTCCAGGATTTTTCTCCATAGAAAAACTTGGAGAAACCAGGACTTCAACGGGAACCAACGAGTTGAAGGTCCAAATTGCAGTTTAAATGCAGCCTCAAAGGCTCTACACACGATCCCAGTCGAGGAATAAGGGTCTTCTCTAGCTAAACAATCGGCCATTTAAAAAAAAAAAAAAGTATATATATATATATATATATATATACATATATATATATATATTAGTGGTATTTTTAGTGGTATTTTTTCAATTGTTTTCAATGGGAGCGTCGCGTATTTAAAACGCCATGAGCGTAACGAAGCGCTGAACGTTTTTTTCACACTGAGCGCCCGGCGTTTTTTACTGGTCGCCGAGAGTTGAAAAATGTTCAACTTTGGGTAAAACGCATCACTCATCAATGTCACTTTTTATGCAGCCATCCAATCACAGTGGAGGAATGGCGGGACAAAAATCACACCGAGCAACTGTCACAGCATTCTTTCTGTACAACAACATCAACCAGCAGAGCTAACCGAACGAAATGGATGAAAAATTAATTTTTAGAGTGAAATAAATTATCTGCGAAATCAGTTACAAGTAAACAGTGCTGCGGATATTCTGTATCATAGCAACGAAGCATCTCAACTGAAAAAAACGCTGCGCTGCCAAAACGCTCTCAAGCGCTCACAGCTAGGCGTTTTCAGCAGAGCGTCTAGCGTGTTCAGCTGGCTAAAATCGCTTTGGTGGACACACAGCCTAAGTGATAGAATTTTTATTTTTGGTTCCAAATCATTTCTTTCCAAAAGAAATCACAGCATGCTAATATTAGTACCATTAAACAACAGTGCATTGTACTATTTCAAAGACCTGAAAGGTGAAACCTCAAGAGCAAATCAATGTGTTGTCAGTTCAGTTTGGTTGCCGCGTGGTTCTACACTGCTCTTGCACAATTCCCAAATTCCCGATTGGATGATTAAATGACTCATATAGTAACTGTTTTAATTTGTTGTCATGGAGAAAGGCATCATCCGAAAGCGGACAAGGATTTGGCAATGACTCAAATCAAATAACTGAAATAAACATCTAAGAAATGAAAAGGCCACAGAGCTTTTTCTGAGAATCCCCCTTGTTGTTCTGCAAATTAAAGCCATTCATTCTCATGTTAATGATAGCCCTCTGTCAAGCTGAGCTGATGACTATTAGTTTCCACAGCCTTGCCCCAATAAAAAGAAGATATTTATGCTGCACTTATGTATGTTTGGATTTGCCAGTCAGGTTCACACATTTGCTCTTCAACAAAGGTGCTTTTCCTAAGTGTTTTTTATGAAACATGCAAATCAAATGATTTCCAAGTGCATCCACAATCAGTGTTTGTGACATCCTATGGGAGATATTGTTTTGTTTCTCTGACAAAAGACACAGTGGAAAGGGAGCATGTGTTTTCCATTTTTACTGTATAAAGCTATAGTGCGCTTTCATCTGGTGAAGCACAATACACAATCCATCAAAAAGTCATGTTGTGAGTATCATGTGAAATTAGGCAAGGGTTTTACGTGCTCAAACAATGCAGTTCTACTTAAAGGTGATGTCTGTTTTCTGCATTAAAATACTGTCTTGTATCCTGTACACTCAATGGGTTATGAAACCCCAAAACACATGTTTTGAGATGTGAACAGATATGTACAGGCTACACATCACTGAAAAGACTAAAAGCACTCATACATTTTATCAATAAATGGAAATTGGTTATTTTTGCTTTTTTTGAGAGCAACTTCGTTCTTTCGGGTTGAAAAGCAACGTCAGGGAATCTGAGGTAGAAGCGTGCATCCGGAGTGTGTGATTGGCTGCCGGGGCTGGAGAGAACGATTCTACGTCATCCGGTTCAGAGCATTATTCTTAGAGACTTAAGTGGTGCAGGAATGACAAATTTCACCTTTAACAAACAAGGAATAGTTAGAAGTTAGAAGTTAAATTTCAGTTAGAAAAACCATATTTAAAGTGCCCCATCATGGTATTGTAAAGTTTCCTAATGTTGTTGTAGTCTCCTACAACATGTTTACATGCATCAAATGTAAAAAAAAACCTGTTTAATTTCCTCACAATATACATTTGCACATCATCACATTTTCCATGATCCTCAAACGGCTCGTCAAATGAATAAATCTCTCTAAATCCCTCCTTTCCGCGAGTTTATCTGCTCTGATTGGCCAGACAGCTCAGTCTGTTGTGATTGGTCTACCGTGTACAGCGCGTCGAGAACAAAAACGCCCATTCATAAAACCGACAGCTCTGCGTGTCCTGAGGCTTCCTACACCGTAAACTAAACACAGTAACGAACAATGACGTCGATTTGACCATATTAATGCGAGCGCGAGTCCGGTGATTAAATATTAGAAGAACTAGTTATTCAACCTCCATCGCAAGGACGACTCGATAATAGTGGCCCACAGCTGATCAGCATTTCAGTTAGACAGTGATAATGAGAGTTAGCAGGAGACCTTCACAATATAAAACTCAAAACTAAGTATTTTGAACACCATCTTTCAAGAGCAAGTGTTTTGTGAATCCTGCATTGAACTCCCGAGATTTGAGAAGCAGTCGTCTATACTATAAAATAAAGGGAACAGAGAAATAGTTTAGGATTATACTGCTGTGATATCTTGGTAAAGATGAATTTTATTCTTCACATGCTCATCCTTGGGGAGTGAAAAATAACTGGCTTTACCTTCACATCATGCACAGCTCCGTCTTCTCGACATGATGCTGTCCAGTTCAGAAATCAGCTCCGGTTTGAGGTTTAAGTTTCCCTGCGAGTGCGCGTGCAATAACTGGGCGCGGCCAATATGCTAATGTTTCGTATCTACGTCTCTACGAAACGGCTAATGACTCGTTTCAAACACAATTCATTTCATAGACTCAGAGTCGACGCTCACTTTTGAAAGACAATAACTTTATATACGGTGCACTTTCTGATATAAAACTTTGCAGGATGTTTTCATTCACTTAGAGCTTTATTACACACTACACGAACAGTCATTTTCAAAAATCCATAGGGGCACTTTAAACCAAAGCATAACTAAAAGTAGACGCACTACGACATTTTGGGAGTGATGGCAAAGTTTTGCGGAGGTATGCAAAACATATGTGAGAGAACACAAAAGCATTGAGAAATTATTTTGCCTCCCTTTTTTTTCCTTTACCATGTCCCTTTAGGGGCTCCTTAACTTACAGCAGTAGATTCAGAGTACGGCACATGTTAAAAATGTTGGTTGGTAAAAGGAGCCTTTCCAGTGGTTTGGAATATTATTTGGAGTGTAATTTAGAAAGAAATAAAACATCTTTTTAAATACGAGTGAGCGGTGCTGGAAGCGAGTGGCAATATTTTTAGGTTGAAACTCATATGTTGCTTTGTCTGGCTGGTGTCATCATGTCTGCCAGTTTCATATATCATCCTATTTACTGCTCTGTGTCTATGCATCGGAACAAGAGAGAGCAGATGGACCTGTAGAGATGATTGATAAACACTCGCCTTAACGGAAAATTGGTGCAATGAGATATTAAGCAAACAAACAAACAAACAAACAAACAAACAAACACACAAACACACAGCATAACGAATCCGAACTGGTAGTTTGGTGATTATATTAGTATGTGATATTCCTACGCGTCACTCGACACATGTGCTTTAAACATATGCTCATCTGTTTTTTTCAAGCGGAATGTTTTAGTGCACATGATGGCTGTCTTTATGATGGTATGCTGTTGTTGAGGAAAACATATGAGTGGGATCATTTCCAAATCCAATGCCAGCATTTATGTGGACTCTGTGTGGATCATCTTTAATGTCCCAATATGTTTGTGGATGTGTGTGTTTCATTTATTATATTACATACATGTGTTGCTTTGAATACTTTGGAAGTAACATAAAAGCTCTGCTAGATCATTTAGGAAAAAAAAAAAAAAAAACTTTTAAATATCAGCATTATTGAAAGTTTGTATTAAAAATATATGTATTAAAAAAAGTTTGTATTAAAGTTTGTATATAAAATCATATACTTAGCCTACATATATATATACACTCACCGGCCACTTTATTAGGTACACCTGTCCAACTGCTCCTTAACACTTCATTTCTAAGCAGCCAATCACATGGCGGCAACTCAGTGCATTTAGGCATGTAGACATGGTCAAGACAATCTCCTGCAGTTCAAACCGAGCATCAGTATGGGGAAGAAAGGTGATTTGAGTGACTTTGAACGTGGCATGATTGTTGGTGCCAGAAGGGCTGGTCTGAGTATTTCAGAAACTGCTAATCTACTGGGATTTTCACGCACAACCATCTCTAGGGTTTACAGAGAATGGTCCGAAAAAGAAAAAACATCCAGTGAGCGGCAGTTCTGTGGGCGGAAATGCCTTGTTGATGCCAGAGGTCAGAGGAGAATGGCCAGACTGGTTCGAGCTGATAGAAGGGCAACAGTGACTCAAATAACCACCCGTTACAACCAAGGTGGGCAGAAGAGCCTCTCTGAACGCACAGTACGTCGAACTTTGAGGCAGATGGGCTACAGCAGCAGAAGACCACACCGGGTGCCACTCCTTTCAGCTAAGAACAGGAAACTGAGGCTACAATTTGCACAAGCTCATCGAAATTGGACAATAGAAGATTGGAAAAACGTTGCCTGGTCTGATGAGTCTCGATTTCTGCTGCGACATTCGGATGGTAGGGTCAGAATTTGGCGTCTACAACATGAAAGCATGGATCCATCCTGCCTTGTATCAACGGTTCAGGCTGGTGGTGGTGGTGTCATGGTGTGGGGAATATTTTCTTGGCACTCTTTGGGCCCCTTGGTACCAATTGAGCATCGTTGCAACGCCACAGCCTACCTGAGTATTGTTGCTGACCATGTCCATCCCTTTATGACCACAATGTACCCAACTTCTGATGGCTACTTTCAGCAGGATAATGCGCCATGTCATAAAGCTGGAATCATCTCAGACTGGTTTCTTGAACATGACAATGAGTTCGCTGTACTCAAATGGCCTCCACAGTCACCAGATCTCAATCCAATAGAGCATCTTTGGGATGTGGTGGAACGGGAGATTTGCATCATGGATGTGCAGCCGACAAATCTGCGGCAACTGTGTGATGCCATCATGTCAATATGGACCAAACTCCCTGAGGAATGCTTCCAGCACCTTGTTGAATCTATGCCACGAAGAATTGAGGCAGTTCTGAAGGCAAAAGGGGGTCCAACCCGTTACTAGCATGGGGTACCTAATAAAGTGGCCGGTGAGTGTATATATATATATAAACTAAAATATAAATAATATACTGTATAGAATCTCTATATCCTTAATATCTCTATAATAATCGAATATATACAAATATGATACATATATATTACATTATAACAAATATTAATTAAAAATCTATATACTTTTTAAAATATTCTAATGTAATATATATATATATATATAACATATATTACATTTATATATATATATATATATAAATGTAATATATATATATATATATATATATATATATAAATAAATATATATATTACATTTATATATATATATATATATATATATATATATTTATTTATTACTATATATAAAATATAAATATAATACACACACATACATACATACATATACAGTATATATATAAGTAAAAAAAGTTAATTTATCAGTAAATGCACATTATCTCTATTTATGAAAGAGAAGCTCAATCTGTGTCTGCTCTTCTTTTTTGGGATGCGGTGCAGTGTGAGATTTCTGCCACTGGCAGCAGTGTTGAGTTTGTAGCAATTTGTCATTAATTTATATGTTATCTCTAAAGGGAGAGAAAAAAGTGCTGATGCTGTTTTTGCTGCCCGCCCTGCAAATTACTGACGGTAAGGTGAACAGCATTTCAATGCCCTGGAGCGATCCTCGGAAATTACTCCAATTCTAATTCAAAACAGGTTCTGAAACCAAAGAGGATAACATATAATTACAGGCAATTTACTAAGAAGAACACTACTACATTTAGGAGTGAGTGAATGGCAAGGCGTCTAACTTGTCAGTTGTATTTAAATGTAGCTCGGAAGAACTGGAAATGAAGTACATTTTGTGTTGCATTGTTCTGAAAACAAATATGAGGATTAATGGAGTGCTGATAGCGCATAGTCATGCAAAAATCCATTGACAGGCAAAACAGCACATTGAGTCTCACGGTGCGAGAGGGAGGGAGAGAAAGAGAGCGAGAGAGAGAGAGAATTCAATTTTTCCACAAGCTTTCAAACTGCAAATGTTCCTTGCAGCTCTGAGAGAAAGATTAGGCTATCAATCTGCTCTACTCATACTGTCAGCAAGCACAAGAAATCTATGCTGCAAAGCAGATACTAAAACACACAATCTGTGAGGCGAATTATTCTTAACATTGTCATCATCATTTATTACTGGTGGAGCAATCAGGAAGGAGAACAGTGCTTTAAACTGCGTATGGAGATAGTGATGGCTAAATGACTATCTGTGATGGTAAACAGACAGGCAAAGCAGAGACTGGACAAAAATAACAAATAGGGCACATGCAGGCAGCATAAAAATTATGTTTGGGTTTAACAGGAACTTGGTGAAACGTTTCATATTCAATCCATGTCACCAAAAACAAAATCTGCATTTAGTATGTTGTCTGTTTATGGCCCTTGTCCATGTTCATTAATCTGATTGGGATCTCTGTTTGTACAGAGGCAGTCTACACCTCTCATGTCAGTGTGTGTCACAGTGCAGTGAGATGATTGATGGCATGCATGAATGCACTTGCTATTACCGCTCACTGTCTCAAATAAAGGAGTTTAATCATAGGCTGACATGACGTTTACAGCACCGCCCTCCTCCAATCACAAGGACGGTCACATACTATCACACTGCTGCAATAAAATCTGCAGAGTAAAGTTACTTAAATGCTGGCTGACGACCAATACAGCTAATCTACAAGATTTAAGAGGTTGGCAGCATTTAAAATAGCTTTAATTGCTAAAATGATAAAATATTATATTACTTAACAGATCTTTGGATAACAAAGGTATTTTCATTCAACGTTGATTAATGCAGTATACATTTAATAAAATGTATATAGGATTGCATAATATTTTTACATTAATTAATTATATTAATCATTAAAATATATTCTGAAGATTATTTCATGAATATTATTATGAAATATATATATATATATACTGATATGCTTAAGATTACATGACAACACTAATAAACTAGTTCACTGGTAATATATAAATATAGATATACATTAACTAATATGTTCATCATTGTATTATATAGGCTAACTGTAAAATGATTTAGATTGAAAATATTGCAAGTTATGAATTTATTACCCTCTTATAAACATTTTAAATACATGATTTAGGCTATTAGTAATTTTCATTCAAATAATTTGCGTTCATAAGTTTTCATTAAAATATTATCATATATTATCAAATACAAATGTCATTAAACACTGACTCATATGAACATATATTGAATGTAAACATGACCCACTATTATGTTTATCATTATATACAATAATTAATTCATAATGAAAGTTATGATGTTACATGGTGTGCATTTAATAATTTTTATTTTGCATAGTCATTAGTCATACAGTATATTTTCATCTAAATTCTTGGCACCAAAACATTCTATTCATCGTTTCCTCCAGTTCTTCTGAAGAATAGCCCTGCCCCCACATAAAACAAAATAATGTCTCATGATTCAAATTTACTAAATCACATTTAAGTCTGTTCAGTTCATTTGTTAAGCTGTTAGCAATATGAAGCATGAATGCGATCACATCCATAATCACCAGCTGCCCCTCGTGACTGGAGATAAAACATTGCATAAGACATAAAAAATAGCTGACGTAAATGTTACATCCTGTAATTTAGACCATATGCTACAACTTTTAAGGGCACATACATACATTACGAAATACAGCAAATAAAGCAAAACCTCACTGGCGTAGATAGCTATGCGTGAAATATGCAGCACGCATAAAGCCAATTAATGTTTATTAATATTATCGGGTTGTTCTTTATATCCTTGACAAATCTAGTTTAGGCTAAATTCGTCTACATTGTATGAAAGCTCGAAGGCAATATCAATTTGGTCATTAAAACCAATACCGCGACTAAATAACATTTCGATTAAAAACAACAACAACAACAACAAAAGCGTGACTATGAGTCTGGTCGCTTTGAAAGACGTTTGATTTCTCTTATCAAACAAACGCATTTCTCACCATGACATTTATTCGCCTATTGCACACAAGAGGGGCGCAATATTACTTTTCTATCACACCATGTTCAAATCACAGCGGCCATAATGGCAACAATTCAAAGGACGTTATTACAATGTTTCCATTAGTCGCGTTTACACGCGCTTGATACATTTCAACAGCGGTTGCGGTCATAAACGGCGCTTCTCGATTGTTAGAATTCCGATTACATCTCGCAACATCCGGACTCATTCACACGCGTTAACGTTGCCGCATTAGTATAATTATTATATTAAATGTACAGTTAATGCATTCGGGAAATAAAATGAAGAATCTCTGCAGGAAATGTTTCGGTACACTCATACAAACCTTCTTTACACAGGTCCTGACAGACACATACAGCCATAATCGCGCATATTTTCAAATACAGCCGTTCGTTTTGTTTCTGAAAAATCACGTTATATATAACTCATGCTCATACTTGGAGCAGTTTCGTAATTAGTAGCCGGTTTTGTCGAAAGTGGAGTTTAGAATTTGTAAAACGACTTCGAGAGTCTTAGAGACCGCACATGCACGTGCCTCCATTCGCATTCACGAATTTAATATGAACACGCGGTGGCAAAAAATGTACCAAAATGGCCGTAAGTGAAATAATATAGGTTGAAAAAATATTAGACATCAATTGCGGACATTTTAGGTGAGTTAATTTCGCAGTGTGTCGGTTTCATATTGAAGGTCGTCGCGCTGATGCGCGCTTTGATATTTTGCCCTTCCAGGACCTTCGGTGATCCATTCAAGCCAACAAGTTTGGAGAGAATGTTTGAGTTTAATCAATTCAGAGCGACGAGATGGAGCCCAACTCACTCCTGGTAATATCATCCACTCCGCTTTCATTTCAGCGTCTAATGAATTTATTGCGCGCACGCATCTAGTCATATGCTATGATAGGGAATCAATGGAAGAAACTTTACGACAAAAGTTAATATTTTATTATTCATATTTATATAGAATGTGATTTATCATGTGATCAGCTGGAATGCGTTGCTCGCCTCTGATCCCGTGTTATATAAAATGTTGCTGAATATAAATATGGCATGTCTATTTGTGTTTCCGCAGTGGGTAGGCTCACCTTGTGGTTTGCACGGACCTTACATTTTCTACAAGGCGTTTAGATTTCACCTTGAAGGCAAAGCGAGAATTTTGTCCCTGGGTGATTTTTTCCTGGTCAGATGTAAAGCAGGGGACCCCATCTGCATAGCAGAACTACAGCTCTTATGGGAGGAAAGGACAACCAAGCAACTTCTATCCAGCTCCAAACTTTATTTTCTCCCAGAAGATACTCCCCAGGGCAGAAATGTCACTCACGGAGAGGTAATTTATGGCACATTTCTTATGTTTTTGCTGCTTTCTATGAAGGGCTCCGTCCCTTCGCGATGTGTTTATTGTGGTAGGGATGAAATATGAGCCGTGCGTGGCTTTGCATCGCATCTATTCCGCTGTCTGATCACAAGACATCTAATGCATCGCGTTTAATAATAGACACGCAGTCATAGTGGACCCTTGTGTTCATTTCGCCTCGGCTCATTTGCATACGAGCGTTTAGCGCATGCATTTCAAACAGCGTGTGATGATGAGAATGATGCCATTGTGTGAAGTTGTCACATCAGTGTTTGCTTGTTTCATCTGATATAGGGCTACAATAGTGCGGAAACTGAGAATGGCAAAGACGACTGAAGCGCCTCGTTGTGGCGTTGCGATCTTCTGATTGTTGATAAGATAGTGTTGCTTCTGATGAGACTCGTGGATCAAGGCAAATAATAAATAAATAAATAAATAAATGCACGGGCGATCGATGTAAAGTATACTGTTGCTGATCGTCGCTAATGATAATGTGGGTTATGCTGTTTAATATCTCAGGCAGATGTTTTAAACGTGCGATGTGAACTAATATCAATGAATTGATTAATAACGGCACGCTGATCAAGCAGCTGATATGCCTTAAAGCGAGCGAGTGACATTTATGAAGGTTATTATGTCAAAGTGCTGCAACCTCATTTCACATTACATATTAGCTGAGATGTGTTTGCCCGAGGAAAAAAAAAAATCTTTCTGGGGATTTAACCCTTTGATGTACTGAAACATTGTTCTTTCACAATAATGTGTTTGTTTATGCTGCTGTGCATTTACTTAAGTACGGTTTAAATGCTATTAACAATAACTAATTCATGTTATTGTGTTGTGGAGTTGCTTGTAATTACTTTGTAATAGATGATATCATTTCGTGTGCAAATTATTCGTAATAATAACATATATATATGGCACACTGTGGAAAAAGTAGGTACAACTACATTTGTATTGTTGTATACCTGATCTGATCATTAAAGATGTTGTGCAAGCTAATGTAGTCAGGTTGAGTCTGTCATTAATATTAGAGATTGTTAACTGATAACAATTGTTTTTATGTGTCCAGTGGCTAATATTCCAAACCAATTTTAATGGTTTTATTGAGATTACTTTTTAATACAAAGATAACTAAATGATTAGTATACTACAACAGTAAAATATATATTATTATGATTAGATTTTATTATTAACAATAATAATTAAGGATTTTCACATTACATCTACCGAAAACCTTTTGATGCGCAAGAACAGATTTCTTTGCTGTATATTAATTATGTATTTAGCTGAAGTTGATAGACTGCATGCTCACACACACACACACACACACACACACACACACACACACACACACACACACACACACACACACACACACTCACAGAGAGAGAGAGAGAGAGAGAGAGAGAGAGAGAGAGAGAGAGAGAGAGAGAGAGAGAGAGAGAGCTAATAACCATTTAATATAAGATAACTGATTACAATATAACTATATCTGATATAACCGTTTAATCAGATAACCGAAGTAGCAGATTGTAAATGTTGGTGAAATATAAAAGTCAAACCCATAAAAATTTGTTTTGTTATATATTATTTATTACTTTTATTGTATAACCAATATTATTTTTGACTACACATAAAACACATTTGTTAAAAGCTTTCCCATCCATTGTGGTTTACCGATTGTGTTGCAATTGCTATTTTAACAAAGCAGCACAGCTGCGTTCATACATGGGTAATGTAACAATGTCTGTACCTGTTTTATCTTGCACTGCTCATGTAATCACCGATCCTGAATACAAAAAGAGATTCTGCTGTGTGTGAACCTCTACCGTTCTACTGTCCTCCCCCGTGGAGTGGAGGATCAAATAGCCTTTTCAAAATAATCAACAGGTTCTGTGTGAAGCCCTGTCGAAATGTCAAGGTTGCTTTGCTGAATTATTATCAATATTAGGTGGAAACATAAACTGTTGCCGGGATCGACCTTGAAAACATGGTGTTTACACAATGTAACGAGGTGTTATTGAGGAAAAGCATTAGTCTTAATGCACTGTTTGTTCAGTTGATCAGAGCTCTGTCCTCTTTCCAACTTGCCACCGGCCTCCCTCCCTTCCCCCACTCAGCAGCAATGCCAATTATTTGCTTTTCAAATTTATTACGCATTCATGACTGCTGATCTTGAAACGGCCTGGGAGCCAAGGACAATGCTCCACTCTTAGGTACACATTACAGTTTTGTGAATATGGTGCATTCTATTAGCTTTTAGTCCATTTTGGGAACAATAACTAGTTTTAGAAGTGATAGCATATGCTTATTATTGTGAACACACATTCTTAGAAGAAAAGATTCCGTCCTGTATAAAACCTTAAAGCGCTTCAAGCTTTTAAGGGTTCCAATCATGGGATCATTTTATGGATTTTGTTTTAATGAATTAAAGGCAGGGTATGCAATTTCAGAGACTAGCAATAGCAAGCTAGCTTTGAAAAAGTAAAGATCACACCCTCCCTTCAGGGCATCTCCAAAGCCATCGCCTCCTTCAAAACATAATTGCATTAGTGTGATGTGAACTTTTTTGATACAGAGACAACCACAAGATATATGATTTGTTTTTGTTTTTATATTTAGACCACGTCTATTATTGATTGTTATCTGGATGTAAAGAGAGTTTCAAGCAGTATAATAAATAGTGTTTATGAAACACATTGCCTACCTTAGCTTTAATTTTGTTTTAATTCATTTTTAATTTTGATTACATTTTATGAATTAAACAGCTCGTAAACATACTTTATCAGTAGAAAAAAATGTAAATAACCTGTTAAACACGAAAGTATTATGCAATTATTTAAAGGTGCATTATGTAATATTTATGTAAACAAATAAATAAAAAATTATGGAAATGCAATATCATACATAACTGTTTTCAGTGGTGTATAAAGACCTTACATAATGAACCGTTTTTTTTTTTTTTTGAATGAGCCATTTACATACACCGCATGTCCCCTTTCATTGAAATGCGCCAACATGTTTCTACAGTAGCCCTAAACGGACAAACACATTTCGTCAATATGTTGTTCTTCGTGCAAAGAAGCTAAGTCAGCGAATAAAACACTGACGCAATGATGAACGCAATAACATATAGTTTTATTGAATAATCAATTAAACCTAATTTCTTAATTTATCTTTGTAAAGAAACATCATTGCTTAACTGACTACTCTCTGCTGTCTCAGACGACAACGTCTTTTCCAGCCGGCCACCGTAACTTCTGTTGGTTGCAATTCACAACCTCACCACTAGACGCTGCTGAAAATTACACAGTGCACTTTTAAGACATTTCTTCTTATTTTGAGACTTTTTAGCATAAAGCGTTCATAAAGCATCAAGAACCCTAGAGCTCTGTATTGAACCCCATTGAACCTTTTTTCTAAGAGTGTACTGAGTACTATATCAGACGATATTTGGTCATTAAACTGTCTGATTGTCCGATTAACAGAAGCATGTCAGTTCCAAAATATACCCTCAGCTTTGTTCAGAACAGTGTTCATTTTCTGTTTTCAGTTGCATTATAGCTAGAGTTAATGTTGTGTAAAAGTGTTCATTGAAATTCTGCAATGTTGTGCGTATCCTATTTGTTGTAATATTGAAGATGGAGTGTACTTGTTTTACAAATGTTCTAACAAGTATTGTGTGAAAAACTGTGAAGAATGTTCGCCACTCTTTTGTGCATTCCCAGTGTAGTTGCTAAATGAGACATGGTGAATTTAAATAACAATGTGATTAAGTGTCAGCCAAAGCACCTGCAGTAATGTGAGCTTCACAACTCGGCAGCCTCAGATGCACTCAGCAGATTGTCCAATTAAATTACATTTGCATTTGCAGCGAATAACCCTAGCGACCGCTGATAAAGTTAATCAGCTATCATAGAAACTGCCATGCATTTGTAGAGGCGCACTATATGCTGTTAATAGTACAATAACAGACATGTTTCCTATTTACGAGAAGAGAGTCAGTGGATGGGTCATGAGTCATGACCCAGAAATGGGTCACAGATTTGTCAGGGTCGCAAAGAGCATGCATAAAAACTGTGCTAAATGCAAATAATAGTGCAACTTAGAATTTAATCGTAGATAAGTAGGGTAGAACAACATTTAAAATGTCAGAGGAAATGCAGTATTTTTATGCAAATTTAAAATACTAGCCAGATTAGAAAGATGCTGAGGTTGCATCCACGGAAGCTACAAAAAGAAAATATGACCCAGACTACATTGGTGTGTTATTATTGGTTAGTTTGATATTATTACATTTATTAATTTAATTATACATTATCAACTATATATATATATAGAATATAAATAATTGAATAATAATAATAAAATATATAATCAAATAATTTTAATTACAATGTATTTTTATATATAATATAATATATATATATATATATATATATAGTTGAAAATTTTAAATTATGAAATTGATTGAATTATATAGTTTATTTATTTATACATAAATTATTTAATTGTTTATATACATATAATATATATATGTATATATATATATATATATATATGTGTGTGTGTGTGTATATTCATTATTATTATTATTATTATTATTATTATAACAAATAAGCTACTTTTATATTGCATACCTGAAAGAGAAACAAACATTCTAGACTACATTGGTGTGTGCTGTTACTTTTGTTTATTTTATTTATTTATTTAATTATAATTATTATAATCATTATATTGTGTAATTATAATATTATAACACTTATTATAATTATTATAATAAATTACAATAATTAAAACAATTATAATACAATTGTTAAGTATATATTCATAATTTATCTATTTTTTTATTTAACAATCTAAAAATAATGTTCTTATATATTTTACTTTCATATATATATATATTGCTATTTTTATTAATAATGATCCAATATTATATTAACAAATGCAAATCGTTCATTTTTAATTTCAGTCTGACATTTCTGTACGCTAAACGATATTGGTACTGTGTTGAACCGCTGCTTGATGTTTATTGTAAAAGCCTGAAGCGAATTGGACAGCCACTGATCTGAGTTCCTCTGAATCTATACTGTTTGAACATTTGATCAGCATTCTGTCTTATTTGAATGCTCAACTGCAAAGACTCTGCAATGTGCTAATGTTTAGCGCATGTATGCAAACAGGAAGGTATGCGAGTACGGTTGTGTGATAAAACAGGGCCACTCTGCTGTTGCCTTTTTGTTTCTACACCCAGGTGATGTAATTTCCCTTCTGGCTGGGGTTAGTCATTCATTAGAAGGATAGCAGTGGCTGAAACAGCAACAGGCCTGCAGTGATCTCTTTCTGGCAGCCGGCCGATAAAATTTAACACTTAGAGTTTGTGCCTAGAGAGGGCAACATAACACTCCTGTGAAGACGTGCAGTTTTTGATTTTTTTTTAATCGAACCCTCCTGGGCCAACAAATTCTTAGGCGTACAGTCTCACTGTACTCTCTCTCTAGCACTGGCGTTCTGCTCGGCTTCACACGGATCTGTTTGTTTCTAATTATATTTGCTCTTTCATCTTGTTTAATCTGTCCTAAAGCGTACAATTTTTTCCTTCTGCTCAGAAATAAAGATACAGAACTACTCCCTAGCTCAGACAATATTTCATCTGTGACTGTATTTCACAGAAAATATGTGTCATTTTAAAGGGAGGAATTGTTTTGGCAAAAGCTCGGCGCTGCTCTCACAGTTTTTCAAGGTTTAATTGGACCCAGTTGTTCCAGTGTCCCTTAGCTCGTAATATCATTGTTTTAGTGAGAGAGAGAGAGAGGTTTTAACGCTGTGTCGACAGACTCCGCACTGGCGATACTCTTGAATAGCATTTATGTGACATAAGAGCAGAACTAAATGGGGTTGGTGGTTTATAAATAGATTCCATATCAGATTCCAGCAAGCACTGTGCACTTTGTCTAACAGGCATAGTTTACATATCCATACGAAACCTCCAGTGCTGTGCATTTATAGACCATGTGTAAGGAACGATAATGGCTGCGTGTGCAAATAAGCTTGCAAATATCCTGTTTTTGAGTGCCAGTGACATCAAAGGATCCAGGGAAGGGCGCTAATGTCTTATTAGTTGCTTCTTTCAGCTGTTATGTGAATGACAAAGCTGGAGATTGGGAGTTGTGCAGGAAGCACGTGGCAGAGATCCAGACACATCTCTGCTGCCTGGCATCAGTCCATGTTTGTGTTTTGAATCCCTAAGACATATTTATAGTTCAAATGAAATCAGCACTCCTTTTGTAGGTAACATTCCGTAACATGTTATTTACTTTCCCGTGGCAGTTAGGGATGTGCTAAAGTACATATTTTCATAATTGACTGTGGGGTGACTAGTAGGCGGAGTTAAAGGGAGAGTACATACATATCCCTTTTTTTTATTATTACCGTATTCCCACTGTTTTATGTATTCACCTGTTTGACTTTATTTGTTGTGTGGAACATGCACTGCTCGTCAAAATGTTTGGAATAATTACGTTAAAAAAAAAAATAATGTTTTCTGTATACTGTATATATATATATATATATATATATATATATATATATATATATATAAAAATATTTAAATAAAAAATACAGTAAAACAGTAATGCTGTACGTGACATAGTTCATTATAATTTAAAATAACACGTTAACACTGGAGTAATGGCTGCTGAAAATTCGGCTTTGCCATCACCGGAATAAATGACATTTTAAAATACATCAAATATATAAATATATAAAAATGGAAAACAGTTCTTTTACATTTTAATAATACCATTTCACAAGTAATATATTTTTTTCAGTTTTTACTGTATTTTTGATCAAATAAATTAGAGACATAAGCCTAAGAGACATAACATAAGAGACGTTTTATCTTAATTATTCCAAAGTTTTGACCAGTTTCCCCACCAGCGTTTTTTTTTAAAAAAGTTGCCAGCCAACGCCAGCATTTTTGATCATTTTCACAAAAGTTTCATGGCCCCCAGAATATTTTGTTGTATGAATATCTGAACATGCAGTGTCAAAAGAAATAACAGACCCACTGCTTTAAAAAAACTAAACAAAAACAGCCAAACAAAAAAAACTTTTTATTCTAGCTTCATGCATTTCTTTTTGATCAACATTGAATATGGGTGTTTCATAAAAAAAAAACATTTCAAATAAAAAGCTGAGAAAATCAAGTTTTTGTCGAAGACTACATCTAGATCATATTCAGAACAATGATCAATACACAGATGGAGTAGATCGAGTCCATCAACACCCCCCCAAAGCTTCACACTCGTCTGACATTTCATTCAGTAACATTGGGCAGTTTTGATTTATATGCTGTTTAATATTGATGATCATGTAATTTTACATAATTCATCTGCTCACATATGCTATCACTTGTTTCTGCTTCTTTTTCTCCTGTGTTTTGATCAAGAGATTCAGTGCTCTTTCAGAAGATGTGTCATAGTCCCCTACTGTATATAAAAGTAAAAACTTACACTGAAAGCCAGAAATATCCGCCAATGACGCAGAAAGAGTTAAAAGGAGATATTTAGCCAAATGTCCAAGCTGCTTTTTTCCTTTCGTTGCAGTCACATTTACCATTTCTCTGTGAAATTTTCATGGGTGAAATCCAGTCGTTTCAAAAGGAATCTTGAACAGACTGGATTTTCATGTTAGATCTAGAGGTGAAACGGTATGAAAATTTCATATCACGACTAACTTTAGTGACCAAAATTATCATGGTTATCAATATGGACACGGTATTGTTAAAATGGTCTGGAAGTGTTCAGAAAGTACTCGTATACACACTGAGATAATTTCAAGTTTTATGTCAAAAACAAACAAACAACAAATAGAATTAGCATCACTATGAATTATCTTTTTGCTTGCATAAATATTAAAATAATAACATAATTTTAAAAAGATCAGGATTTTAAAAGATAAAAAAAATTGGTTGGATGACTTAGAACATTAATATTTACTAATTACATGTTCAAATAAAGTTTTGATAAAAAAATGTTGAATAAAATGATAAACCTTAAAAAAAAAATTTAACAAAATGAAAATGATGAGTCAAAATTATTTAAAAAAAAAAGAAGGTATTTTATCTACTCCAATTCGGCATAGGTTACCTTAATTTCCAAATATATAATTAATTAATTCATACGTTCTTTAAAAGTATCTACAGATTTAATCATAATTAAAATATGAAACCGAAATACTAACCGCCGGGAACTTTTATCGTGGTTTTTCGTCAAACCGGGAACCGTTTCAGTCCTAGTGAGAGTGAAAGATTTCCTTACGCAGATTTCTTGATGGGTTCAAGTTCGATTCGAATCATTGACCAACAGAAATCGCTTGGTTTTGAAATCGCTGTGTGAGCTGTGCCTCGTGCATCGCTGCACTATTGACAATATGTGGATCTTTTTGATCTCGTAGTTTTTCCAAAATGTTGCTAATGTGGCCGCACTTTTACAGTAAAAGTAATCTTTGCCACCATTCACTGTCTCTATTCAGTTTGTATTATGCACAAAAAAAAGAATTTTTCTGTCAGACAGAAATGAATCAAATGAATTGTTCATGGTGGGGTACTGGAATTGTCTTGAAATGTATTGTACTGTAGAATACTGTAGAATACGGTAGATTGGGAGACTTTACCGTGCTGGCAGTATGGAGGTGTGCTAAAGCACAACATACTTCACAAAGCCTCTTTTCGTCTCTGAATTTATTCCCTTCAAAGAACCGCTGCCAAAAATATTAAGTAGGGGAAAAAAATTTAGCTAAAATACTCCACCTTGGTTGATAAACGACTAGTCATTTTAGGCACTAAATCTCAATAATGGCACTCGTTTGTTAAAACATGATTATTTGAACTTTTTAACCCCCG